>JNVV01000030.1:133049-155307 GCA_000733355.1 Falciphora oryzae
GAAGAGGATGGAAGACGAAAAGGACCAGCGCCGGGTGGCTGTGGCGGAAGCAGACGAGGACGAGTCGTACGACCAGCGCGCCACGTTTAATAAGCTAGTGACGGACGCGGACCTCGAGGCGGCCAAGACGCGCCGCATGCGCTGGCTGTCGCAGGTCTGCGAGTACTGGCCCCTGAAGCGCCTGGCCGCCGTCGACGACGCCGACGTCGACGCCGTGCTCGAGTCCTACGCCGATTCTCAGCAGCGACAGGCCGACAGCAGCAACGCCAACGCCGGCCCGCCCAACCCGCTACCGTCCCCCGCAACCCGCGGCCGCGTAATCCTCGCCGGCTCGGGCCCCGGCCACCCGGATTTCCTCACCCGCGCGACCTACAAAGCCATACAAATCGCCGACGTGGTCCTGGCCGACAAGCTCGTCCCCGCGGGAGTCCTAGACCTGATCCCGCGCCGCACCCCCGTGACCATCGCGCGCAAGTTCCCGGGCAACGCCGACGCCGCGCAGGACGAGCTCATGACCCAGGCCCTGGCCGCCGCGCGCGCCGGGAAGGTGGTCCTGCGCCTCAAGCAGGGCGACCCGTACGTCTACGGGCGCGGCGGGGAGGAGGTTGCGCGCCTGCGCGAGGCCGGCCTGACAGTGACGCAAATCGTCGTGCTGCCGGGGGTCACCAGCGCGCTGTCGGCACCGCTGTTTGCCGGGGTGCCGGCCACGCAGCGCGACGTGGCCGACCAGGTGCTGATTTGTACGGGCACGGGAAAGAAGGGCAAGCCGCCCGCGCCGCCAGAGTTTGTGGCGTCGAGGACGGTCGTGTTTCTGATGGCGCTGCACCGCATTGTTGGGCTGGTGAGGGAGCTGACGTGCCACACGGATGAAGAGCTGGGGAAAGATGCGAAAGCGTCGGAGTCGCGGCCAACCCCTGCGAGAGCCCTGTGGCCCAAAAACACGCCGTGCGCCGTGATTGAGCGGGCGAGCTGTCCGGACCAGCGCGTGATTCGCACCACTCTCGAGTTCGTGGCCGAGGCCATCGAGCAGGAGGGGAGTCGGCCCCCAGGTCTCCTCGTGGTTGGGAGAGCATGCGAGGTCCTGTACACGCAGGAAAAGGGCAGGTCCTGGGCTGTTGAGGATGGCTCCAAGGGGCTGGATTTGGACGAGCTGGTTCCGCAGGGTCTTGGGCTATTGGCCTAGGTTCGGTCAATTGAGCAACGAGAGACGATGATATGATGAAAGTGTATTGCTTTATCTTTTCATGTCGTGAAGCGCATGTCATTCCGAAATAATCCAAAACCTGATACCCAAATACGCCTGCTAAACCATTGCGCCCAGCTGCGTGATGCAAAGTGTACTGTACCATCATCTACCAGCCAGTATCAGCTCGCTTCCTCGGCTTCCTCAAACAGCACCAATACCGTTCCTGCCTTGCAGATGTCGCCCTCCTTATGTGCCAGCTTCTTGATGACGCCGTTCTGGGGCGAGCGGATGACCGTCTCCATCTTCATGGACTCGATGCTGTTGCTTGTTAGCCTTTAGGTTTCTATCAAACAACCTATAGGGGTCAAAAAGGGAATGGGCACTTACACAACCAGCGGCGTCCCCTTCTCCACCGCATCCCCCTCGCCGACCTCGTTCCTGAGGATTTTGCACGGCATGGGCGCCACGACCGAGGCGGCTGCCTCCTTCAGCCCTAGCGCCTTCTCGTACCACGACGGCTGCGCCAGCGCCAGCTCCGTCTTGGTGCCCAGCTGGAACACGGTGATGCGGTCGCTGTTGGTCGGGTCCCGGACCACGGTCGACTCGATTCTGGCCAGCGGGAAGAGCGACTTTACCGTCGTTTTTGTCGAGCTGCTGCTGCTGCACAGCCGCGGTTCGGTGGTTATGTTGTCAAACTCGCGAGGCGTCTCCTCGCCAACCCGAGACACGCGGGCGTTGAACAGGCCGCTGCCACGCTGCATCACCACCACCTCGGCGACGCCCTCCTTGGCGCCCTCGGCGGGTTGCTCCGCGTAGCCGTCCGTTACCTTGAACGCGAACCTGCGCTCCCCCGTGGACGCGGCTGCCTCCCCAAAGCCCAGCGTCTCGCCGTGCGGGCCCAGGTCTGCCTGGGCGGCTGGGAACGGCGACGACGAAGCAGCAAGCGCCAGGGCCGCCTGGACGAAAACCTCATCCTCGACGCGGCGGGGCGCAAACAGATCCTCCCGCCAGCGCTCTATGAAGCCCGTGTCGAGATCGCCCTCGACAAAGGCCGGGTTGCGGCACAGGCGCTTGAGGAACTCAATGTTTGTGCTGAGCCCGACGACCTCGTACTCGCGCAGCGCCAGCTCCATGCGCCGGATCGCCGTCTCCCTGTCGCGGCCCCTGACAATCAGCTTGGCGATCATGCCGTCGTACGCCTGCGAGACCGTGTTGCCCTCGACGAAGCCCGCGTCGATGCGCACGTCGGCGTCCTCGGCCGCTTTCGTGCCCGTGTCGGTCCGCGGCGTCGCCAGGTGCACGAGCCTGCCCGAGTCCGGCAGGAACCCCTTCTCCGGGGTTTCGGCGTAGATGCGCGCCTCGATGGCGGCGCCCCTCTCACGAATGCGGGCCTCGACCTCGTCCTGCGTCAGCGGTAGCGGCTCGCCGGCGGCCACGCGCAGCTGCCACTCGACCAGGTCCGTGCCTGTCACCATCTCGCTGACGGGGTGCTCGACCTGCAGGCGCGTGTTCATCTCCATAAAGTAGAACTTCCCCGTGTCGCGGTCCAGGATGAACTCGACGGTGCCGGCGCCCACGTAGCCGACGGCGGCCGCGGCGGTGCGGGCCTTGGCCCACAGGTCCTGGCGTAGCTCCTCGGGGAGGCCCGGCGCGGGTGACTCCTCGATGACCTTTTGGTGGCGGCGCTGGACGCTGCAGTCGCGCTCGCCCAGCGCCACGCAAGAGCCGTGGCGGTCGGCAAAGACCTGGACCTCAACGTGGCGGGGGCGCTCAATGTACTTCTCGACCAGCATGACCTCGCCGTCCGGGCCGAAGCTTGCGCGGGCCTCGGCGCGGGCGCTGCGCAGCTGGGCGGGGAACTCGGCGGCGGAGCGGACGATGCGCATGCCCTTGCCGCCGCCGCCCTTGACGCTCTTGAGCAGGACCGGGTACATGATCTCGGCGGCGCGGTCCTGCAGGAAGGCGGCGTCCTGGTCCGGGCCGTGATAGCCGGGCACGCAGGGGACGCCGGCGGCCGTCATGAGCTCCTTGGAGCGGGCCTTGTCGCCCATGTCGGCCATGGCCTGGGGAGGCGGGCCGACGAAGTTGACACCGCGGTCGGCGCAGAGTCGGGCAAACGCCGCATTCTCGGACAGGAAGCCGTAGCCCGGGTGCAGGGCGGCGATGCGGCGGCGGGCGGCCAGGGAGGCGATGCGGTCGCCGTCGAGGTAGGCGCGCGGGTCGGAGCCCAGGGCGATGGACGAGGGCGAGGCGGCGGCGTGCTGCGAGTCCTTGTCGACGTCGGTGTAGATGGTCGTCGTTGGGATGCCGAGGCGGGTGGCGGTGCGGTGGATACGGAGGGCAATCTCGCCGCGGTTGGCAATGAGGAGGGATGTTATGGGTGTCTGGGCGACTGTAGTTGTTGGTGTTGGTGTGCTGCTGCTGATACTGCTGCTTGCTGCCGGGGTCGTCGTGGAGAGGAGGCGGGAGGCATTGCGCAGCGGCAGCCGGGCGTGGGCTTTTTTGAGAGACCGCATCGTGCTGTCGAGATATGGTTCTGCTGTTGATGTTTCTCAGCCGAACGATGCGGTGTGGTGGTGTGGATGGCAGATGGGCTGGAGGGACGAGGATGGAGGAGGAGGAGGAGGAGGAGGTGAAAGAGTGAGAGACGATGCCTCGGCCATTCTAGCTGCTCACTTGACGCACTGGAGAGCCGAGGGTAGCCGTCGCGGGCGCTACCAATCAACGCTAACCCCGCCGAATTGGGCCGACGTCATTGCCCCTTGCACGACCAAGAGCACCTGACCCACCTGCCAGTTTGGCTGAGCCTTCAATCCAATAGCTTGGCGGCGGCATCTTCGGACTCCTGCCCAGCGCAAAAGACAGCCCAGCCTTCTCGCTCAATCGACAGCCGGCACCATGGACCAGATCCCGCTCAACCACGAGGCCTCGGCGGGCGACACGCACAAGCAGACGACCGACACGCTGCCCGGCGAGGTGGTGCAGTGCCTCGAGAACGCCCGCTTCCTGCACCTGGCCACCTGCACCGACAATGTCCCCCACGTCTCGCTGATGAGCTACACCTACCTGCCCGAGTCGCCCTTCTCTCCCTCACCCGTCATCGTCATGACCACCAACGCCGCCAGCAAGAAGACCAACAATCTGCTGGCCAACCCCGCCGTCTCGCTGCTCGTCCACGACTGTGAGTTTTCTTGACCAACAACCCCTGTGCCTGCGCACTCCACCCCTGACTAACCCCGGGCCTCATACAGGGGTCTCCCACCGCCCGCCCAACGCCCGCCGCATGTCGGGCGGCTCCCCCGGCCCCGAGCACCGCTCCAGCCTCGCCAGCCTGCTCCTCAACCTCAACACGTCCTCCATCTCGTCCATCTCGGCCACCATCAACGGCTCCGCCCGCCTGGCCGACACGGGCTCCGACGAGGAGAGGTACTACCGCCAGCAGCACCTCGAGAACAACACATTCGACGCGGACACGGGCGCCGCCTCTTCGCTGTTTGCTGCTGCCAACGGTGCCGCCCCGGACGCCGACTCTACGGCCGGACCCGCCGACTCTACGGCCAGACCATCCTTCGTCGACGGTGAGGACGTGCGCGTTGTCGTTGTCGCTATCAAGGACGTGCGCATTAGCGACTGGAAGGGTGGCGTGAGGGATTGGGTGTTGCTTCCTGCCGGGGAGCCAAGGCTAAACGGGCTAAGGTAGAGACGTGGGCCCTTGACGGCAGCCCTGGTGGTGCTTGCCATCCAAGACGCATTGCCAGAGTACTTTGTGGAACTATGCGTGCCATGGGCAGTTGGAATCTATCATACCCCTGTTTTCTCCCCTAGCTCACAGTCTCCCCTTTCTCCTCAAGCCCTGCCACAAAGCGATTGCGGCAAGGCACTTGGCATCGCATGCGCCCTCCCACCAGAGATTATCCATATGCACAAGCTTGAGGGTGATCTTTTCGCCTTCGTCCCGCAGTCCCGTCAGCTTGCCTGTCCACTCCGCCAGCTGCTTGCGCGGAACCCTCCGCTCGTGCATGAAGATAGGGATGTATTCGTCGCAACCCCCCGCGGATGGATAAACCGCCTGCGCCAGCTTCTCCGCGGCGCCCCGTCTCTCCTTGGCCCCATTAGCCGCCGCGGCCTCCTCGGCGGCCATCTCGCTCAGGCACGTCAGCTCCGAGGCGGGTATGTCCAGCCCCAGCTCCTCCTTCATCTCGCGCGCCGCCGTGCCCGCGAACTGGCCCTCGTCGTCCACCATGCCGGCGGGCAGCTCGGCAAAGGCCAGGCTCCCCACGGCGACGCGCGGCTGCACCGTCATGAGCACGTAGCGCTCATCCGTGTCTGCGGGCGCGTCTTCCGGCAGGAGTATCACCATCATGGCGACCGAGGGCCCGCGCAGGAAGATAGCGCCGGGAAGCGACTCGCCCGCGCCGTTGGACACGTCCGACGTCAACTTAAGGAAGCCGAGCTGCGAGCCGCCGAAGAGGTCGAAGGACTGGATCGTGATGGAGCGCAGGCGGTACGGGTCTTGGCGGAACGGGTGGGAGGGGGTGGTGGATTGCAGCGCGAGGGAGGAGGTCAGTGTCGCGACCCAGTTCTGGGAATGGAACGTCGGGATGTTAGCATCGCATCGGTACGGACAAGGAGCGTAATCCCTGTAAATGGGACAGGGATGGGATCGCTTCTTCTACCTTGAAGGGGTGGAAACCCAGGAGCTGCTTCTCCGGGAGACCCTGGGGCAGGGTCACCGGGATGTCGTGATCTGGAAGCCTGAAGGTCGACGACATTCTGCGAAAGGCAAAGGCGGGGCGGCTGTCTGGGGGAGATTGTCTGAAGAGAAATTGACGATGCAGGGGCCGCTGCCAGAGGGCTTGTAATGCTCGCGTCGGTCGGATATGGGATATGGTCGTTTGGGCACGTACCATGGTGGCAGCGCAGGTTGAAGGAGCTCCAGGCTCCTAAGTCGAGCCGGCTGCCTGTGAGCTAGGAACGACACCCCGCGATGACGTCGGGCTGTTTACACAGAGTGGATAAACGTTGGGGTCGCCTATGCACGGACCACGGCAGCACCTAGCCTTCAGCGGGCGCATCCCCAGACTCCGCCTCAACACCTGAATCCTGTGCTTCAGCTCGACAAGGGCATCTTCCACCTGAATGGGTCGTGACTGCCTCCAATCCTATTCGACCTTGCAAAGGATGGAAAAACTGTCCAATGCTGCCTTTCTCCCAATGCCGCACAGACGCGGCCGGCTGACGTGGGCGACACAACGTGTCCAGCATAGCAGCGTGTTCCAACATGATAAGGCAGACAGCGGGCAAGCATGCCTGCATCTGCTTGGCCGACCCGTTCCACAAACAGGCAAAGTCTTACACAGTACGTTCGCGCTCGATTGTGTCCGAGGCAACCCGTCTCGAGGCCCCCACGCCATGCAAACAGCCTGGCCGCAATCGAGCAAGGAACAGCATGTTTTTCTTCTTCCTCTCCTTCGCGTTTACGAGGTGAGGACTTTGCTTGGCTGCTCCAAACCCTCATAGAAAAATTAGCATCTGTTTGTTGCTCGGACTCTGACGCTGCCTGTTCATGCGCCTTTTGGCTGGAAAACTCGAGCCGCACTAGGTCGTGGCAGCCTAGGATCGTCCCAAAGCCCCTGTTCCCCTGCCTGCGTCTGCCTGCTGCTCAAACGCTACTTTCCCCTGTCGTTCATCCTCAGTCACCCCGCCATTGGCTGCCTTTCCAAGCTCGATCACCGCCAATGCATAATCCCCTGCGCCGGCCTGTCTGCGCTCGCCGCTCTGCTGAGCACCCCGCCCGGTTGAGTCACCACCCGCGGTTTCTGGTAAGGCTGCCAGGACGCCGTGACGGCTACCGGCATGTGAATCACTGAGGCAGCAGTCTGCTCTCCAGCTGGCACCAATATGGGATGCGTTGTCTTGTTGTCTCAAGACCCTGGTCCGGGCCGCCTCTCGGCATCAGCATTAATACACCTTCCCTTCCCTTCTCGCCTCGTCTTGGTCTTGTCACAAGCCCAACCTTGACACCCATTCTTTCACTGCATCATTGACCACAGCCACCAGACGCAATGGCGCCCGCTGCTGTCATCGACGAGACCCCGGCCGAGGGTCAGGTCAACGGTACCAAGGCAAAGGCAGCCGCGGACCAGACCAATGGCGAGGCATCATCCGCCGACAAGACCAACGGCGACGTGTCATCCGACAACAAGGCGGGCGACAAGACCGAGGACGGCGAGAAAGAAGAGAAGAAGGAAGAGGAGAAGCCCAAGGAGCCCCTGGCCCCCAAGGGATCCCTCAGCACGCCCAAGAACATCTACCGCTCCGCCAAGGACAGCGACGGCAACTGGTCGTGGGTCGACCAACCTCCCAAGGACCTGCCCGAGGCGGCCGAGAATGATGCCACAGCCCAGTATGCCGTCCTTGTCCGCAACATCAAGTCCCAGGACTCGCGCAAAAAGCTCGAGGCGCATTCCTTGGTCATCCAGAGTGACTGGCTCAGGAAGGCCCTGGGCGAGATCCTTGAGGGCTACCCAGGTGTTGCCTGCGAGCTCGAGCGTCTCGAGTTCGAGGCTCCTTTCCACCCCTTTGTCCACCGCTGGCCTGAATACACAGCGTTCATGGCCAAGACGGACCTCGACACGACCACCAAGGAGCACCTGGGCGTGCTGCACGACATCCTGACGTACGAGATCGGCGACAAGATCCGCGCGTTCGAAGATTACGTTAGGGTCAAAAACATCAAATTTTCGGACATGTGGATGATCTTCCAGCCAGGATCGGTAGTGTTTTCGACCTTTAAAGGGGCGCACACGGCCATGCAGCTGCACGAGACCGAGTACATGGAGAACCAGTGCGGCAGGTTTCTGCGGCTGAGGCTCGAGTGCATAGACTACTCGGGCAAGCAGTTTGGGCGATCACGAGAGGTTGTCGACGTGCCCGAGTTCATCGGCCTGCGCAAAATCGCCTCGCTCAACGCCTTCCCGCTATCGTTCCATGAAAACAAGGAGGAAGTGACGGAGCTCCTGGTCAAGCGCGGCAAGATCTTCGAGGAGCTGGCGGGCCACTGCTTCAAGAGCTATGACGGCACCGCCATAACGTGGGATAGGGAAGGGAATGAAGTCCCCGTTCAAGTGCAGGGCCGCGTCGTCATCGACATCAAATCCTTCAACCGCTTCAGCCCCTACCCGCGCCGCTACGTCGAGGACTTCAACGCTCAGGACCTCGAGCTGCTCGCCGCCTACCGGCTCTCCAACGGGCTCGAAGGCGCTGGCCCCCTGCGCCTGACGCCCTTCCACCACATGCTCTGCCGGGCGCGCACGCGCGGCTACTCGCTTAAGCTCAAGAAGTGGCTCGACTTTTATGTTGAGCATGTGGCCGAGATCGAGTGGAACCGCAAGGCGTTCGACCGGCTCGTCCTGCCCGAGGACCAGAAGGAGCTGATCCTGGCCTTTTCCGAGTCGCAGCTCGACCAGACCGAGGGCGGCGGCGGCCAGTCGTTCGACGACTTCATTACCGGCAAGGGTAAAGGCGTTATTTGCCTGCTGGCTGGCCCTCCCGGAGTCGGCAAGACGCTGACGGCCGAAGCCGTGGCGGAGCACCTCCGGGTGCCGCTGCACACGCTCAGCTCGGGCGACCTGGGCTCGGAGCCGTGGGAGGTGGAGCACGGCCTGTCCCGGATCTTGGAGCTGGTGTCGCGCTGGAACGCCATCCTGCTGCTGGACGAGTGTGATGTCTTTTTGGAGGCGAGAGCTTCAAGCGATTTGGAAAGGAATAAGGTGGTCAGCATCTTCCTCAGGACGCTGGAGTACTACGAGGGGATCCTCTTCATGACGACCAACCGCGTCGACAACATCGACCAGGCGTTCCAGTCGAGGATCCACATCAGCCTCGAGTACAACGCCCTGGACGTCAAGTCGCGCGCGGCCATCTGGCGCAACTTCCTCGGTGGCCGCATGGGCATCACGCCCACCGACATCGAGGAACTGGCCGAGTACCCGCTCAACGGTCGGCAGATTAAGAACGTGCTCAAGACGGCGCAGCTGCTCGCCTCACGCAAACAGAGCGAGCTCAAGCGGAGTTTCATCGACACCGTCCTGGCCGTCGAAAAGCAACGGCCGGGGGCTGGTCAGGCGGCAACAAAGGAGTAGGATGGTGTTCCGGCGCTCTGTGGACTATTCAGCTTGCTAGGCCTTTTCGGTAGCGTCAACATGTTCCGATCTTCAACACGATGCATTACATCGCCCACTGTTTATTGTGACCGCAGGTAGCACCAAATTCATGACCCTTAGCCTTCTGCTGAACTATTATCCTATGTCTTGATAATGTTGGCGGCGGCCAGGATGCCCTTGGCCGTCTTGGACACCCACTCCTGCGCGATGGAGAGGTTGCCATACTGAACGCCCTCGGTCACGCCTGGATACGTTGTAGGAGCGTACCCAGTATCTAAGCCTGGCGCGAACGCGACGTGCCTGAAGAAGTTCCTCCCCGGCAGCCCCCCTTGTGTGATGAAACCCCTCTGGAAGTCTCGATATTTATGGTTGACAACCTTGATCAGGTTCTTGTCGTCCGTGGACACGGCAAGCAGTTCCAAAGTCTTGACCTCCGACGCGCGGCGCTCAAAGACCCCGATGGCGTCGGCCAGCTCGGCCAGGTCCAGCTTCGCGTCCTTCTCGGCCGCGTAGTCGACGAGGTCGTCGTAGTAGGCGCGGAGCTCCTTGGCGTAATTGGGCAGGTCAAAAGGTAGAACCTCGTCGTCGGCTAGGTGCAGGGCGAGCAGGGTCAGGTATTGGCCCTACCAGTGAGAGTGAAGAGTTAGCCGAGAAACTTTCGCATTGCGCTTCGTCAATTGTCTCACCATGGCAGCGTGGACGTGGAAGCCCGGGTCGCCAAAGGTCGACATCCAGTGGTACGAATCGTAGTTGCTGTGGTAGTGCCAGATGGGGTCGAGCGGGCTGCCATCCGAGCCAATATCGGCCTGTGTGGGAAGAGTACCAAATCAGTATCAAGCAAGATCTGAAGAGGGAAAAAGAAAACAAGAGTAGAACATACAGAACTTATCCCAGAGTGGACAAAAGCAGTGTAGTCGCTCCCACTACCAAGGGCTCCCACAATGCCTCCCGAGGCCTCGCGCCAGGCGTCGTACAGGCTGCGGTTGAAGCCGCCAAAGTTGGGGTGCACAATCTTTTTCATCACCTCGGTCGCGATGGTGTGAAGTTCAGGTGTGGTGGAGAGACTCGGCCGGGGACCAGAAACAGCAACGTCAATGTTGAGATAGGCGACGGCGGTCTCTGTGAGCGTATTGACGTGCTCCTCAACCCATTCGGTCGACCCCAACAACCCGTACTCCTCAGCGTCCCAAGAGGCAATCACGCTGCGGGAGCTCCGGTTAGCATTGGGTAGTGCTGTTGACTGTGGGCCAAGTAGGTACTCACATAGTGCGCCTGGGCTTCCAGCCGGTCTTGACCAGCTTGCCAATGGCCTTCGTAAGCTCGACCAAAACGGCGCTGCCGGAATTGGGATCTCCATTTCCGCCCTGGACGTAGTATCAGCTTTTCTGTCGCGTTTCTGAGGCTCGTTTCGGCCGAGGAAAGGCTTACAATCATCCAAGTGTCGCGGTGGTTCCCAATGACGACAACCTCGTCCGGGTTGGTACCGTTTATGCGGCCGATGACATTCCAGATAGGAGTGATCTTTCCCTCCATCTGGTTTTCCAGCGACAGCTTGACGCCGGGTGCCGGGCCAGTGCTGTATGTGGCGTTCAGGGCGCCGCCCCACGACCGTGTGCGGTTGACCTCCTCGGCAGTAAACCCGTGGCCATCAAGAGCCTGAAGAAGGGGCTCCGCGGCAGCATATGAGATGGGGATCGAGGGGATTTGCGGGGTTACCTTTTCGATGCTGGTTCGCGGGACGCCTTCATGGGACGGGTAGCCGGGTGTGGTAGGGTCACCCGGATACTGGCTTAGGAATAATACGGAACCCTGAGGAAGAATAAGCAGAGGATACAAAGAACGAGCTCAAATACAATGTGTTTACCTTTTGGACGGAGCTGGGGTTCCTGGCAGGACCGTGGGGATAGGCAGCTATGCCCTTGGCCACGGTATTGTTTCCATCATCGCCCGGGTCCGAGAAAATAACCGCGCCGATCATTCCACGGTCCTGGGCGTTCTTGACTTTGAGGCCGCGGAAAATGGAGCCGTAGCGCACGAGGGCGATCTTGCCTTTAAGGTCGACCCCCAGCGCGACGAGCCGCTCAAAATCGTCGTAGGTGCCCCGACCGACGTAGACGTACTCGGCCGAGACGTTTCCGCTGGCCGAGTAGCCGTGGAAGGTAGGCGTATTGTCCTCGCGGCCCGTAACATCGTCTTCTTCGAGAACGTCCTCGACAAGGTTGACCTCGGTCGTGGAACCGTTGGCTTGAGTGAAGGAGAGTGATGCGTGTAGTGGATAGCTCAAGTAGACGTGATACTCGTTCAGCTGAGCGTCGAAGCCGTGTTCGGTCCAGCGGTCGCGCGTCCACTCGGCGGCACTTTTTCCCAGACCAGCCAGCTTGACCTCGTGGCCGTAATAGTTGGCCCACTGGTCGATGGTCACGTTGTCGAAGGCGTTCACCAGAAGAGTTTCACGCTCAGTCAGCACGGGCGGCCACTGCTGGCCCTCCTGTCGGCGGACAAGGGGCTTGCGATGGGTGTGTCGCTTGTAAAGATCCTCCTCGTGCTGGCACGCCCAGACCGAGGTGGCCAAGGCGGCCGTGGCCAGCAAGCTAAATTGCCCGCGCATTGTATCCGAGATATGCTGGCAGGTTCAACTCCCAGTGCCGAGGTCGTCTCTCGCGCTCAAGGCTTGTTGAGTATCGCCAATGACGGTGTCAGCATGGGCGGCTGCGGGCGAGAGAGAGAGCCGGGAGAAAGGGCGGCGGCAGATGCGACAACGTTAAGTACGACTGGAATTGTGGGTGCAACCCCTCATCGGCGTGATGGTGCAATATGCGGACGGCATGCCTTATCGTCGGTCGGCGTAACCAGGCCGCATGCTGACAGGGCCATGGTGTGCGCTTTCTTGCTGATCGGTAGTCTACCCTGCCAACTTGGGCTCCCCGCGTTTGGCCTCTCTAAGGACGCAAAATGCGAGACTGGGGCTCGGTGATCGGAGCTCGGTAATGGAATGACGATACCGGATGCGGGGAGCAAGTGTTTGCTCGAGAGTCCGGGGAGCTCCAGCGTGGGGTCAGTGTCGTCATGGGCTCGGCGTGCAGGAAATTGGTGAGGTGACAGGGCTGGCAACAAGAAAGTCAGCTGCAAGTGGCCGTATCTTGAGCTTACATGCCAGTTGTGACCTGCCGTCTTGGGAGATACCCCGCAGGCCCGCTGTTGTTGGCCGATCTTCTGCTGAGAAGGGGAGAGGCCGGGGACACCGAGGACCCAACCAGGCGGGCGGCTTTAGCCGTTGGGTGTTGTCGGACGCGCACGTGTCATGGCCAAAGGCGTGGGAGACATCAAAGAAATCATGGCGGAATGAAAGGACAAAAGAGGATGGCGGGATGAGGAAGTAAAAGAGGTGTGCAGCACTTGCTAGCGACACAGGCGGCGGGCGTAGAAAGCCACCTTGGTTAAAGGCTTGGGCAGATAACAGGTAGGGAGAGAGAGAGAGATGGAGTGTGGCAGCACACGGCACCGAGTCGGAGCCGACACGCGGCAGTAGGCAGGCCTCGGACAAGCGCAAAGGAACCAGTGGCGAGAAGCGAAGACCGGTGGGCTGAGGAGCCGTCGATGGATCAGATCGATCGGAGCGGAGGGCGCCCCTTGTGCACCAACGGGGAACACAAAACAGCCATTCCGAGCCCGTGTCTAGCCAAGACTGCATGGCGGACGGGTGGCGGCTGGCAGAGTGGGCAGGCTGGACAAGAGGAAAAGTAAAGATGCGTCGGGTGGCAGGCGACAGGCTGCCTATCGGGCGGCGACAGCCACAGGAGGCGGGCGACAGGCAGCTGAGGCAGCGGATGCCCGGACCGATCCGAGCAAGCGAGACGTGGTGGTGCCAAGGGCATGGCTAGCTGGGCAGGGAGAAGGGCATGGTTGGCTATGCGAGGAGGAGAGGTTGTGGCTCCGATTGCGTGACCGTGCGCTCTGCTTCTGGTGGGCTTCGGCAAAAGCCCGGATATTGAGCACACTGAATTGCTTGGCGGGATGAGTGGGGGAACAGAGCCAAGCTGGGGAAGGTCCAGCCGTCCAGCTGACTAAAAAAGCAGGCATGCTGACATTTGGAAGACGAGACAGCAGCATCATCACCACCAAGGAGCGACAGCAGTTCAGATCGGCGGACCACTCGCCGGGACCGAAGATGGACCCGTCCACGTGACTCGTGCCTTGTCCTCCCACCGGGCCGACGGCTGGGAGAGATGCACCGTCGCATCAAGGCGACCCGGCCTTTTGAGCCGGTTCGTTCGCTTGTCGACAGCCTGGCGGGAGACGACCCTCCCACTCGAGTCGTTGTCTCTCGGCCTCTCGGCAGCCCCCAGATATTATCTGATTAGAAAAGAATGCTGGTGGTGGCAAAACAGCGGCGCTGGCGGGACGGGAAGTGGCAGAGAAGAAAAGGTCAACAACAGCACAGCTCGCAGGTACTAACGGTGCCGTGCCTGTGCCGGACAGCCGGCTTTTTCTCTCCGACGCGGCAGCCTTTTTTTTTTTTTTTTTTTTTTTTGTTTTTCGCCACCGGCAACTCGCTCCTAAATCCATCGACTTCCTGAGCTTCCTTCATAGTGCCGAAAGAACTGGCGTCCCGGATGGCGACAGGTCCAGGCCCCCGGAACGATGGCATGGCAATATCACGAGATCCAGCAAGCGATGGGATGCGAAATCGGATTGGCATGCCCGTTCTCTGCAGGCTGGCACACCTTCGCCCGCGCCTATCTCTCCGGACGTGGGTCACGATGCCTGTCAAATGCAGGTCGACGGATAGTGGTGCCGCCGGACTGACAGCCCAGCAGAGCCGTCGAGGCGAGCGTGGGCAGGTGGGGAGGGGAGGACAGGGGTGTCGGCCCTGCTCTCCCGCATTCCCGGAGTCAGGCCGTTGGGCTTGGGGTCTTGGGGTCTTGGGTCTTGGGGGTCTTGTGGTGGGGCCAGCTGTTGTTTTTTCTGGGCAATTCCCGGGGCCGTGGAGTCCCTGAATCCTTCAATCTCTGACGACGTTGACGGGGAAGCAATGGAGCAAGATTCTGTCAGTGGCCCTTCATATTGTGGCCCAAACGACATGGAACCAGGCGACAATGGCCCAACAGATTGAATTAGATTGTCAGTGACTGCGCGGGCGGAGGCAGACGGGGTCAGAGGTCTCGCGTGCCTAGTGCTGCAGACCCAGAAAGTAACAACGAGGCAATTACAGAAAGGGTGTGGCCGATAGTGGTGGTGTCCTGTCCTCTTACAGCCGCAAGGACGACTGGGCGGAAAAATACAGCTGGGCCTGCTTAGCTGCAGCGGGACCACCTCCAAGGGCAGGCCATCTAAGCGCGTGGGCAAATAGGCCCAGGCGGGCCACGACTCCGAGTCTGGAACGGACGATTGGCCGCCGTGGTGCTGCTTCCGTCTGTTTTCGTGTCCCTGTCTTTTTTGTCAGTCTCTATAGTACCTGGCAGCTTGTATACCTGCCCGGCTGCTTGTGCTACTTGTAGGGCTTGTATTAGCCCACATGGCGTCGAAATCGCTCGCATCTGCTGCGGGTGCTGGGCGGAGCAACAGCCGAGTTTGCAAAAGACTCGAGCACATCCTCCACGGCCATCGCAGAAAAGATACAAGCCCGGGATGGCCTGTCTGCACCGCCTGTGGGGTCAATGGGAATCAAACGGCGCCAATACATTTTACACCGAGGCGCAGCGGTGGTTGAAAAGGGCTGTGCTCCCATACATTGCTGCCACCATTGACGACCCAACCAGACCCAACTGACCTCCCTCCATTGGTGGCGTTATACAGCAAGACAAAAAGAGCAGAGCGTTGCTGCCGTATTAGAAAGAGCAAGGAATTACTAGAGATTCAGGATTCAACTTCTCGTTGTCGTTTCCCATCGTTTCTGGACTTCCATCACCATCGACAGCCAGTACCCATATCAGCACAAGACCCACGGCACAAGCAGCATAGCCAATCCCACGAGCCACCAGCCGGCAGACGACGCAGCAATACGACCGGCACCAACCACAGCCGAACCACGAGACGACGGCAGGTCCGACCGCGAGACTGGAAGGCCAGCGAGCCGTCAATGAGAGGTCGGCCTGTGCGACAATATAATCGCGTGCAGGGGCTACTTAGTTCGCCAAACTCGAAGCATTCCACCAAAAACCAACAGATGAGGCGGCGGCACAATGTGGCCCATCTCTGCAAGACCGGCAGCCGAGGGAGCGGTAGGTGACGTGAAGGTTTCGTTGCCCCCGCAGCTCGACCTGCGCGACAGGCGCTTCCAGCTGGGCTCGGCGGCCACAGGCACAGGCGCGGGGAATCCTGGCCCAGCGCGTGGTGGTGCGGGTGCCCCGAGCGCCACCGAGGCCCAGGCACAGCTTGAGCCCCAGGCCAGCAGCAGCACCTACGACGTGCCGAGTGCAGCAGCAGCCGTTGCGCTAGCGGCCGCCCTCCATGCGGGGGCCGGGGCCCTTGCCCACGCGGGTGTCGGCAGCAGCTCTAGCTCTGATCCCCAAGGAGCCTCTGCCTCCGCCAGACACCACCACCCCGCCGCCTCCCCTTCGTCGCTGCTACTAGACCCGACGCACCGCAACCACAAGACGCGCGCGAGCACCAGCAGCAGCTCCGAGGCACCCCAGCCATTGAGCACCAAAGCCGGCAAGCAGCGCGAGAGGAAGCCCGAGGAGCCGCAGTCGCCAACCGCCCAGAGCCAGAGCCCGTCGCAAAGACAGCAGTCCAACCCGCGGCCACGCCCGTCGTCGCCCTCCAAGCACGCCAAAGACCGCCGCCTGGCCAAGCTGCGACGGCGGGCGGCCAAAAAGGCCATGGAGCCGCCGGTGCTGTCCTTCTACGGCGCCAAGCCCGTGCCGCTGCCATCGCGCTTCGCCACCGTCAAGCGCAACCTGATCGCCGGCCACGAGGACGCCGTGGCCGCCAGCTGGGGCCGCCTGCTGGCCGCCCTGGGCCACGAGATGGCCGCCATCCGCGCAAAGTCGTCGTCGCTCGAGCTCATGATGGGCGCCATCGACTTTGCCGACATCGAGCAGCCCGAGCGCGTCGCCGAGTTCAGCGCCCTGCTCAAGCGTTTTGGTGTTGGCGTCATCCGCGGCGTCGTCCCGCCAAAAGACACGGAGCGCTGGGTCGAGGAGACGCGCCGCTACCTCGAGACCAAGCACGACATCAAGCCGCCCCCGCCCCAGGACCCGACCTGCTTCGACTTCTTCTGGACCCCGGCCCAGATCCGCGCCCGCGCCCACCCCCACGTCCTGCGCGCCATGAAGTTCGCCATGAGCCTGTGGGACTGCGAGTCTGACGACCGCATGGCCGCGCGTTTCCCCATCAATTATGCCGACCGCCTGCGCATTCATGTGAATGTCCATGCCGCCACCTCGTCGCCATCGGATCCCACTCCGGCTGCTCCTGCGTCGTCGTCTTCGTCGTCGTCGTCTAACCCCGCCGGTCCTGCTGCTGCCAAGGAGGCTCCTACTGATCCCCCCGCCGCCGACGGCGAGGGCTCGGCCACGGCCACGACTGACCCAACGGGCGCCGGCGCCAAGACCAACGTAGCCGACGAGCCAGAAGCTGGCCCAAGTACCTCGTCACCACCGGTTCAACCCGAAGTCCCTGTCGTCGGGGCTGCCGCTGCTGCTGCTGCCGCATCTGCCGCCGTCGCTGCCGCCGCGGCCACTGGCACGCAGCCCATCATCGCGCAGGTCGACGGCGGCAGCTTGGAGCGCTGGGAGCCCGACGGCTACGGCCGCAGCGGCACCTACGACTCCATCTTCCGCGGCGACTGGGAATCGTACGACCCCTGGGACCCCACCGGCCGCATCAGCGCCACCTCGGACCTGTACAATGGCGCCGGCGCCTGCAGCATCTTCCGCATGTTCCAGGGGCTCGTGGCATTAACTCAGGTCCAGCCCGGCATGATCCGTCTGCTGCCGTCGCCCAAGCTCGTCACGGCCTACTTCCTGCTTCGGCCCTTCTTCTCGCCCAAGACCCCGCCGCCGCCCGGCTGCCAGGAGGGGCCCGAGTGGGACGCCTTCCTGGCCGCCGACAACTGGACCCTCGACAAGGAGCAGAGCACAATCATCCACGGCGCCGTGCCTGGCCACGCCCAGCGCGTCACGGAGCTTTGGCATCCGCACCTCGACCTCAAGCGCACGCTCGTCACGCCGCCCAACCTGCAAGCCGGCGACTACGTCATCTGGCACTGCGAGACCGCCTACACCATCACGTCGGCCGTCGACAGCCGCCCGACCACTCCAGGCGGCGACGCAGCCGAGAACGCCGCCGCGAGCCTGGCCGCTGCTGCTTCCGCCGTGGCCGCCGGCGCCGACGCGCCCCGCCACGAGCGCTTTATGGTGTACGTGCCCGCGTGCCCGCTGACGCAGACCAACGCTCTCTACCTGGCGCGCCAGCGCAAGGCCTTCCAGCGCGGGCACCCGGGGCCCGATTTCGACACGACAGGCACGGGCCTGGGCACCGAGGCGCCGCACGTCGACCGTCTGGGCGAGAAGGAGATCCGGGACGTCGGCGGCGTCGAGGCGCTGCGGGCCATGGGGCTGGCGCCATGGGACTCGGGGAGCGGCTCGTCCAGGAAGAAGCGGAAGGCGACGGAGCCGGCGCCGGGCGACAGGATGGACGTCGACTCAGGGAGCGGGAAGAAGGCGGCGGATGGCGAGGACGATGCGGAGGTCGCGGTCAAGATGGAGGTGGACGAGCCCGAGGAGAAGCCCGTGTCGTCGTCAGCGTCGTCCTCATCGGCGTCGGGCCCCACGCCGCTCGCGCTGTCGCCGGCCGAGGCGGAGCTGGTGCGGCTTGCCAACATTATTCTCTTCCCGGACAAGTACGAGTTCTACATGGCGACGCGACACAGCACGCCCGATGGTGGCAGGGGTTGAGTTCGTTTGTTGAGACGTTTTATTTTTTTTTATTTTTTTGTCCCTTTTTCCGTCTTCTCGCTGTCCACGGACACGACCGGAGAGAGGACTCCCTGGAAAGTAACCTGCCTGCTGGCACGGTTGCAAAAAGGTACTGTCGAGAGCTGCTGGCCATTGCTGTGGCTGGCGCTGTCGAGCTAGCAGAGGAAGCATAAATGGTTTGCTTGAATACCCAAAGGTAGACCCGGAATCATTTTGGATTTTTCAACCTCCCATAAAGGGCCGCGATGGCATTTGCAACATTTTCAATCATATTCATACACTTTTTCTTTCTTCACCTGCCTTTTTCGTCCCCTTTTCCTTGGCACATTTCCCCCTATTTTCTACTTGTATATAGGAGCATTTACAACACGCTGGAGCGTGCCGGGTCCAGCGGCACGCGTTCTCTTGGCTCATACCCTTGGGAGGACGTCGACTCTACACGTCGACTGGCGAATACTAACTCATAAGTTCGATGTCTTTGTTCTGCATTATTCCGGTATTTGTCCTCAAGTCGAGTACCTTTTTTGTTGCAACCAATACGCGGCTAAAAATACTCACAGCCATGAACTTCCGAGTGACCATCGACACAAAGCCCACAAACAGTATTTCTTTGGACCTCTTTCCTGCCGCCGTTTTGCGCGCTTTGTTTGCCTGTTGACTACCACCGTTTCTTTGTGCCTAGCATCAAGACATGACGATGATGGGGCTTGTTCTACCTACCCTTTAATTAATAAAGGCGCATCGGTGTCCGCTTGTCTCATGGATCACGTCTTTCCCACTCCTCATTTATCCCCGCTGCGCAAGATCTACACTAACTCCAACACCAACTACAGCTTTTATACCAACACTACCCTACTACCACACTACAGGCATGGCCCCCCTCCAGACCGTAGTCCCCTTCTCCCCCTTCTCCCCAACAGGCGAGTGGGAGTGCTGCGCCTGCCACAACCGAGACTACATGTACCGCACGCAGTGCGTCCCTCCCTGCAACCACACGGTCTGCGACGCCTGCACCATCTTTGACCGCCGCGGGCAGGCCGTCCCACCACCCCCCCTCGCCCGCCGCATCCCCGTCAACTGGGCCTGCGCCAACACTGCTCACCAGGACGGGGCCGAGGTCCTGCACTCCGTTGCTGAGCTTCTGCTAGTAGGCGACGAGGTGCGCTGCTGGTGCGGCGGCCCGGTCTTCGACCCGGCTGCCGTTTACGACCACTGGGGCCTGCTGATGGGCGACGACGTCGTCGCGGCCGAGGCGGGGCTGCTGGACTTTGACG
Organism: Falciphora oryzae; assembly: GCA_000733355.1. Classification (NCBI taxonomy): domain Eukaryota; kingdom Fungi; phylum Ascomycota; class Sordariomycetes; order Magnaporthales; family Magnaporthaceae; genus Falciphora; species Falciphora oryzae. The sequence goes on from JNVV01000030.1 coordinate 152,596, forward strand.
TCAAGGCCGCTCGCGTGCTCCCGCCCAAGGTGTTTGGGCTGGCCGGCGAGGCGGACAGGCGAAAGGCCGCGGCGTTTGTGCGGCACCACCCGGGGACGGAGGCGTGGGAGCCCGTGGTGCGGCAGCTGATTGCGTGCCGGGCTGCAGAGGCGGTGGTTGCGGCCAAGGCTGTCGCTGCCGATGATGCTGACGGTTCTGCCTCCGTCAAGTCTTGCGAATCTGACGCTGGTAGCCCTGCTTGCCTTGACGCCGGGCTTCCTACTCCTCCGTCTGGCGAGGAGCGGCTGGCTGCTAGAGCCACAAGGAGAAAGCCTATTATAGTGTTTCGGAAGAGGCGCCGGGACGAGGGAGAGGACGGAGCGGGCTCTGTTCCGTCTCTGGCCAGTCGGATCACCCGACCTGGGCTTGAGAAGCCGAGGAGGCGGTCGAGGGACGCGAAGCAGCCCGCAAAGAGGAGGGGCTGGAAGGCGAGGGCCTAAACTTAGGATACACATCAATCTGATTTTCACAAGCAACCCTACGCAATAACAAACACCGTGATACAAGCAGTGAGTACCGTTGCGCCCCACAATCCCAACAAACGAGCGGTTCAGCCTAACCAAACCTTTGACCTACGCATGACCAACCGTCACTTGCGGCTCCTCCTCGGGACGGCCGATGCCCAGGCCCGTCGCCGCAGTCGCCAGCTCCGTCTCTTCAGCGACAGAGTGCTGATCCCCCTGTGAGTGCGCCGTCTCTGGCGTCGACACCGCATCACTAATATCATACGTGTCCTGCTCCAGGCTTGGACTCGCCTCGGCCCCTTCCGCACCCCCGCTCCGGCTCCCCTCGCTCGAGGACCCGCTGCTCGTCTTGGCCGCGGGCGCGAGGTCCGTAAGGCTGTTCTCCAACAGCGGCTCCTCCGGACGGCGACCGTTGTATCACGAATCGGGATGCGGCCAGCCGGCATACACGCGCAGACGATCCCCGTCATCAGCTCGACACTGGACCAGATGGTGACGTCGACGTCTTCATACGACGGGCTGATGGACCCGAACGCCCGGAGGAGCGTGTGCAGGCGCAGGATGCTGACGACGGACAGAAAAACACCGACGCAGAACATGGACGCGTACGCGAGCTTGCGGCCCAGCTGCAGGTTCATCTTGCGGATCTGCGGCAGCGGCAGCGTCAGGATCAGGACGTCGAGCACGATGGCGTTGGCCGCGTTGGCCCACCCCGTCGCGTTGGGGTCGAGGCAGGCGCCCTCGTCGTGCGACGACACGTGGTCCAGCAGGTCCCAGTTTGCCCGCACCGGCCAGCACCGGAGGGCGATGACAATGATCAGGATCAGGCCCGCGGTCGCGTGCAGGGCCAGGACGCAGCACGTCGGGTCCTGCCGTTGGGGCCGAAGACGCGCAGGAACAGGAACAGGAAGGACAGCTTGAGCAGCGTCAGCACCACCGTGTACAAGATGGACTCGTAGTAGGAGCCCGCCAGGTTGACGACGAGCTGGCCGTTGGTCAGCTGCCACGCGTCGCGGCCGAAACCGCCGACGGGGGCGATGTAGGACGTGATGTTGATACAGAAGGCGGTGGTGGTGCTGAAGGCCAGGAAGGCGAAGAGGCCGTCGAGCCCGTAGGGCTTGCGGAGCCAGCGGGCGAAGGACAGGCTCTCGTGGCCGCCGCAGGAGGTGATGGCGGCGCACGAGGCCACGCCCCGTGACACCAAGCGGATGGCCACGGCGACGGCGCTGACAGCGAGCGAGGCCCGGCATATGCGGATGAGCTCGTCGGTGCGGTCATGGAGGGGGTACTGCTGTGGGCACTGGGCGGCGACGATGCGGAGGGAGTCTAGGGGGTGTTAGTTGTGTCACTTCCACCGGATTCAACCAGCTGCGTTCTTGGGTCCTTTGCCTAGGGCGTCACTCGGCGGGCATGTCGCCTGGACACACTCGCCCATGATCTTGCTGTAGAGCGCGTCGTTGCACGTGCACCGCACGTCGTTTATCGCGCACGTCGTGTTTTGCGACGATTTGATGGCACATTCGAGCTGCGAGGGGTCGATATCAGCACACGGACTCTTCCCCTGTTTCGACAGCACGGGCTGCGATGGCCGGGAAACACACGGCACACCGTGGCGCCGGGGGGAGATCTTGCGCCGTCAACGTGTCTGGCAGGGAAAAGACGCCAAGACACAGGCCAAGAAAGGGGGCCAGGGGCTTCATCGCGGCGCAGGGCCTAAGGGCAGGAGAATGGAACAGGGTACGACTCAACGGGTCAAGGCAACGGGGGGAGGCACGACGTTCTGGGGCAGGCAACGGGCACGGTTATCCTGGTATAAGGGCCATCGGCGACGGGCCGACCGATCTGCTCTAGTCCGGGCTAGCCGCTTCTTCAGCGACGGCCCCGAACAACCGGGGCTGAGGAGATAAACTCGGCGATGGCGCGCCAATCCGGCCGGGGTAGCGGCGCCTGATGCTGATTCTGGCATTGTGGCAGCAAGCCACACCAACCGTAATTTCGCGCCGCTGTCAAAGTCGCGGGAACCACAGTGCCACTCAGGCCCAATTGGCCGGCATGGACCTCCGCAAACGCCACATCTTGCCTTTTGCTGTTAGTCCCGGGGCGCCGAGTCAATTAGATTTGCGGCGGCGGCGGGCGCCCTGCTGTGAATGATGGCGTCGACATGCTTTGTGTGGGGACTTGCTTTTGCGCCAGGGGAAGGCAGGCAGCG
>JNVV01000030.1:155453-196057 GCA_000733355.1 Falciphora oryzae
TGATAAGTTTCCAGTCCCTCGCGCATCTTTACTGCCTTTCCAACATCACCTTCCGCAAAACAAAGTTCCATTCACACTTGACGGGCGCGCACCGCCCCCCAAGTATGTACAGGCAATAAGGTACAGACATAAGGGAGGATGCCCAACTACGCTCCTTTTCCGTCAAAGTTAGCGAAATGGGCTCTAGCCTCCGGGGTTTTGGCAGCCTGTTTGCTTGACACGTAAAAATCGGGTCTTGTATGTTGCTCTTTGGCCAACGCCAAGCCGAGATGCCGTGATGTGCCGATTTGAGATGACTCCCAAGACACGCCCGGGCCAACGGTGGAGACGGACCCCCGGCCCGGCACCGTGGCCGGTGGTGAAATTTTTCTACTGTTGACGTGCGCGCGCTGCTGTTGTCGTCGACTGTTCTTATGTAAAGGCTGCTCTGCTGTGTGTCGTGAGGGTGGTGTGATACCTGCCTGGGAGCCCGCCTTTTAAAACCGCTGGAAGATTTGCCAGACAGCCAACGGTCGACAGCCATTGATTGAACCAAATCCTTTCTTCGCCCGCGGCTCGACTCCCGAAACCATGGACTCGGACATGGAAAACGCGCAGCAGGCGCCCGAAAAGCCCCGTGGCTGGGTGGCCGGGCTGAGCCGCGACGTGAACCTGTCTTGGGCAGATATCCCTTTGCTTGCGAGCTGCTTTGTCTCGGGGATCTGCGAAAGTATCACGCTCACAGCCGCCAGCGTCTTTGTCAGCATGCAAACCGGTGCGTCTCCTAGCCTCAACCCAAGGCTTCCCAGCTGACACGTGACCCCAGGAAACACCCTCTACCTCGCCCTTGGCGCCGCCCAGATCCCCGCCGACCAGCCGCTCCTGTGGCTGCGCTGCCTGGCCTCCATGGGCTCCTTCTGGGTCGGCTGTCTGCTCTTCTCGCACGCCGCCCGCCTGCTCGGCCCGCGCCGCAAGCTGTCTCTAGCCCTGTCCTTCCTGCTCCAGTCGGCCATGATCTGCGCCGCCGCCGCGCTCGCCCAGTCGGGAACCATCCCAACCTTTGCGCAGCGCCTCCTCGGCGAGCAGACCCCCGCCGACCGCGCCGCCGTCGTCCTCCGCCGCGAGGCGGACATCATGGTGATCCTGCCCATCATCCTGCTCGCTTTCCAGTTCGGGGGGCAGATCGTCGCCAGCCGCACGCTGGGGTTCAACGAGGTGCCGACCAACGTCCTGACGTCCGTCTACTGCGACCTCTTCTCGGACCCGAAAATCCTGGCCCCGCTGCGCGAGAACCCGAAGCGCAACAGGCGCCTGGCCGCCGTCGTGCTGCTGGCCGCCGGTGGGCTCGCCGGCGGGTTCCTGCAGAAGTCGGCCGGCGGCATGAGCGCTGCCCTGTGGGTCGCCGCTGCTATCAAGATGGGGATTGCGGTCGCGTGGCTGGGGTGGAGGGAGCAGGACGAGGACCTGCAGGGCGAGAAGCGTTGAGCTCAGGGGTTGCAGATAAGAGACAGCTTTTGTGGGACGATACGACCTTGATGGACCCTGTAAATACGACCCTGTCGGGCGCTTCGACATCAAACCGAGCAAACTTAACCACTTGTAATCTGTGGCACGGGGAGGATCCCAGGACTTGGGCAGGCCCACCCCAGTCACTTCTAATTATTCGTCAGCAGGCGGATTGCTGAAATCAAGACTTCGATTTTGAGCCTCCTAGCTAGATCTTACCGCTTGGTATTACAGTGCATCAAACAAATTACCTCGTCTATTTCCGCTTACCTGCGGCAGAACGCCTACTCCGTTGACCAAGCACAGTGACTCCGTTTTTACGACTTGCCGGCGGCCTGGATCGCGGCGCCCATGGCATCGGTGTACAGCATGCCGGCAACGCTAGCCGAGGTGAGGGTGGATAGGACGCCCGAGAACAGAGCAGAAAAGGCGAGTTGGGACACGTCGCCGGCGCGGCCAGGGGCGATCTGCGAGAGCACACCGATCTGGGTGCCGAGAGAGCCGATGTTGCCGAAACCCTGTAGTCACAATGTCAACATCCGAAACCAGCAAACAAAAAGGGCGGGGTACTGACGCAAATGGCATAAGTGGCAATGAGCTGGGAGCGCTGGTTCATGGCCTTGAACTCGGTGCGGCCGTTGCCGCCCGTCAGGGACAGGAAGGCAAAGAACTCATTCTTGATGACCTTCTGGGCAATGAGCTCAGCAACAAGCAGACAGTCGTCTTTGGGGACGCCGAGCAGCCAGGCGACGGGGAAGAAGATGTAGCCAAAGATCATCTCAAGAGACAGCTTGCGGCCCGCGACGTTGATGCCCCAGTAGGTGCCCCACCAACCCAGGACGCCGTCGACCATGGCGACGAAGGCGATGATGCAGAGCAGGGTGGCGATGATCATGCCGGCAATCTTGATGCCCAGCCAGGCGCCGTTGGCGAAGGCCTCGAGGCTGTTGGACGCCTTGGTCTCCTGGTCCTCGGGCACGACAGCCTTGCCGGCCGTCAGCGGCGTCTCCGTCTCGGGGTAGCGCAGCTTGGACACGGCCAGCGAGGCGGGGATGGACATGACGCAAGACGAGACGAGGGCCTGGGGGTTGAGACCGAGGCCTAGGTAGGCGACAAGCACGGAGCCGGCGATAGTGGCGAAGCCGCATGTCATGACCTGGTGGAGCTCGGCCTTGGTCATGTAGGGCACGAAGGGCTTAACCAGCATGGCGGACTCGCCCTGGCCGATGAAGGGCGTGGCGGCGGCGACGACGGCCTCGGCTCCAGAGACGCGCAGACTCCAGAAGAAGAAGGTGGCGAACTTGCCGATGAACCACTGGATGAGGCCGACGTGGAAGAGCAGCTGGACGAGGGCGACGAAGAAGATGATGGCGGGGATGACGCCGGTGAAGAACCATTTGAGGTTGGGGACCGTGTCGTTGGTCAGGAAGATGACACCGTCGTTGGCAAAGCCGAGCAGCGAGCGGGCCAGGAACGAGATGAACTCGAATATGTCGTAGCCGACCTGGGTGCGCAGGACGAAGATGGCGATGACGAACTGGGTCAGCATGCCGCCGATGACGGTGTGCCAGGGGATGGCGCGCCAGTTGCGCGACGTCAGGGTCAGCAGGCCGATCATGACGAGCAGGCCGAAGATGGAGATGACGCGGTTGGCGCGCGTGTTCTGGCCCGACTCCTCCGAAGCCATGGCGCCGACGATGAAGACGGCGAGGGTGCCGAGGGCGGCCAGGGGCTGGTGCAGCTTGCTGGGGATAATGTCATAGACGCGCACGGCCGTGTTGTCCCAGACGAGCTTGAGGGGCGTCATGACGACCGAGGTCGAGACCCAGTTGAAGAAGATGCGCAGGCAGATGGCGATGTAGAAGAGCGTGGGCTTGAGCCAGCCGTACGTGTTGGAGCGGTTGACGCCGCCGTTGCCGACGAGGCCGTAGACGAGCCATCTGGGGAGGGTCAGCGGGGCACTGAGAGACAGCCTAGAGATACCAAGAACAGGAGGGCACAACATACACAGTCGACACGGCCCAGACAAAGACCTGAAAGGCAATCTTGCAGACGATGCGGTTGCGGCGGTAGAAGGACTTGATCCAGCCCGGCTTCTCGTCGTCGTCCTCGGGCTTGCCGGCCTCGACCGAGCCCAGCTTCTCGCTCGAGTTGGCGGCGTCGCCATAGTGGGTGGCGGCCGGGTCCTTGGGGTTGTTGTCGGCGGACGAGGCCGAGTCGACGCCAAAGTTGGCCGCGCTCTTCTCGTCGGGGTAGACGTGGGCCGTGGTGTCGCGGTAGGCGGGCGCGATGCCCTCGGCCGGCGCAATGATCTCGCGCTCGGTCGAGACGCGGCGGGGAGGGGGAGGGGCGGCGGCGGCCACGCTGTCCCTGTCGGGGGCGCTCATGGTGGGCCAAGCGTTGAGCTTAGGCACTGCTGCCGAGTTCACCGGGTGTTGAAGTCGCGGCGCCGCGGTGTGGACGGACGTTCTAGAGGGCGGAGGCAAGTAGCAACGAACACGCGACAGGCCGAGCAGCGAGGCAGCACGCCACAGGGCGGCGGGGGCGGCGCCATGGCAGGTTTTATACCGAGCTTGAGTTTTTTTTTCCCCCGTCTGTGTGCGCACGCGACGCAACGTTTGCGTGCAGTGTGGGGACCTGGCTTTCTGCGCATGGAGCCCGTCGATCATGAGAAATTTCCCCCTCGTCTCTCCCAGTCTTCGGCCATTTGCCCCATCGATAAGCCGCGTCGTCCAATGGCTGCGTCTCGGTGAGCCAACCAGGCCAGCGTCGCACCTGCCGACTCGATGGCAGCGGCGGCCAAGGTGCTCTATCCGGCAAGTGGATTTCTGGGCCCCGCCTCGCGCAACCAACCTTCCTTTATCTCTCGCCTCCGGTGCAGGGCGAATCCTCGGCCGCGTGCCTCGGCCTGTCCGATGGTCGAATCGCCGCTGATCCCTGCGCCAGGATCTGGGGGCTCTGGGGTCGAGTGCCCCCCTATTGGCTTGCGGGTTGCGCTTGACTCGCCCTTAGCCTGCGCTGCCCGAACTCCTTCGTCCTCATCTTACTGTGTTTTTGAGGGTAACATTTGGCATCGGGTTCAGGGGTGCAATCTTCAATAAGGTGCGACGACCGACAACCGACAGAGGGACAGAACCAACGCCGCCAGCCAGGTACCCCGCAAGCTGTGGGCCTCCCCGTTGGCCGCTAGCCGCTCGCCCAGACCGAGCCCGCGATCCACCTGCGTGCGACCCGACCATGCGGTCTGGCCTCGGCTTGGCTGGTCTGTGTTTGTTGGAGGCACACAGGCCGAGTCTGTCTCGAGTGAGAGTCGTTTATCTGCGAATGGGAGATTGCGGTGGACAGCATCCATCCTCCATGACGGCCACGCATTTCACAAAGGATGCCCGATGTGGAGTGTAATGGGGAAATATGGGGGGTAGTTTTGATAAGGCGATAGAGTGCCGTCGCGGCGGATAGCATCATGTGATGCACTCCAGTCTTTCTCCAGTTGCCCCAGCCGCCCGGGTGGAATCGGCCGCAGCACACGCTCGCAACGTAACAACGCCTTGTACGGACACGCACACATCACGCGTGGTCCTTCTTCTCTCCTCATTACCAGTGAACTGTCCATTGGCCAACCGATCGAGTGGTTTTCGGGTGTCGAAACAGGATCGATTAGACGGCCTCTTGAACCAGTGGGTGGCGAGTCAAGCTGATTGCCATGTGCTCTGCCAATAAAACAAGCCAATGCTCTGGCCCGCCCCCACCTTCCGGTGAACCACCTTCCCCTCTGGGTTAGCGTCGACGGGATAGCTCCCGGGCGATTGATTGAGCCTGGCCCGTCGGCGGCGCGACCATCAGCTGCTCGCCGTCTCTGGTGCTCCCACACTGGAGTAATCGGACCCTTTTCAGCCCACACCGGCAAGATCCGGTGCAGAGGGCAGCACGGTGCTATCAGCCAATATCTTACACGCAGCATGGAATGGGATTCTGGAATCTTTTTTGAATGGTCGAGGTGCCCCCAGGGATAAGATCCCGTTCGTCAGCTGGCCAAAACAGGACGGGACAGCTGGTCTTCTCCTCCCAGATGCCTCCAGCCATCTGCCCTAAATCAGTACACATAACGGAAGTTCAGGTTTTCCTTATCTGTTAGGTCGTCAAAGGCTCGCGTCATGTTTTCGTCTCTGGCCTCGCGCACACCCTCCGCCGCCAGCTTGTCTCGGTGCTCGTTCTGTCAGGATATCAATTAGCGTGGGCGCTGAGTTAGGACTTGGGCGATAGAATGGATAATTACCTGGTAGGTCAGATAAAAGCGAAGGCTGATGATCACAATGACCAGGAGGGAGTAACAGCCTAGGTGCGTAGCGAATGCGATAAAGTACTTTGGCTTGTTCCATGTCAAGAAGACCTGAGGACCTAGGGGGCCGTCAGCAGTTGTTGGGCCGGGCGAGAAAGGGGTGCCCATAAGGTCTTGCACAAGGCCAACATACCTATACTGTTCCCGGCCGACCACGCAAGAAAGTTCATCGTGATGGCGACCGACTTCTTTGTCTGCCCGGCGACGTTTCGAGAAATCATGGAGAGAGATAGCGTTTGGGCTGACCAGAACGACAGTGTGATGTAGTAGCAGATGAGCAAGCCAACCCGCCGGCCGAGATCCTCAGTCAAGTCCAGCGTCATGATGAGGATCGTGCCAATGAAGGACGGGACGACGAATCCCAGCATTGTTAGGAGGCTCTGGCTGGTCTTCTTGACGATCCACACGGACCCCAAAAGCACAATCAGGATATAAAAGCCGAGCACCATGGCGAGCAACTGCGCCTCGAGGCGGTTGAAGCCAAACCCGACGATGACCAGTCCCTGGTAAGCTCCGAGGCCAGAGGTTGGCAGGGTGCTTGATGTCGACGGTCAATACCAGCCAGGCCCAAGTGTGAATCGAGAGGGGAGGAAGGACGTACGTGCAGAACGCAATCAACGCATACGCGTACACTTGCGGGTCTCGGAGGCACTCAAAGACCTGCTCCTTTTTGAACTTCCTGTTCTGCATGCCGGTCTGGTTGCCACGCACCCGCTCGACCATGAGCTTCTTGTCGGCCTCGCTGAAGCACTTTGCGCGCATGGGCGAGTCGGGCAGCCACCAGCCAACAAAGGCGCCAAACGCCACCGAGATCACTCCGTAGGCCAGGAACAGCCACTGCCACGACTTGAGAGGGCCCGTGGTGATCAGCGTAAAGCAGTAGGCCAGCAGGCCGCCGACGACCTGCTGGGCGCCGTTCATCATGTACCAGTAGGTGACGCGGGCGGCCTGCTCCTCGCGGCGGTACCACATGCTCGACATGACGAGGAAGGCCGGCTGGCAGACGGCCTCGAAGATGCCCAGGAGCGTGCGCACGACGGCGAGGCCGGCAAAGTTGACGCAGGCGGCGTGGCAGGCCAGCACGGCGCCCCAGGCCAGGATGCTGAAGGAGAGGTACTTTGCGATGGGAACGCGCGTGATGATCCAGTTCTGGGGGTACTCGACGAACAGGATAGCGATGTAGACGCAGGTGGTGAGCCAGCTGTACTCTGTTGGGTGTTAGCAATGTGCGCTGGGGTTCTAGCAACACCACGAAACGCCGTACCTGAGCCTTGGAGGTCGGTGTCCTGGATAATCCCCATGATTGATGCAAACGAGATTGTTCCCTTGTCTATGGCCTGCAAGAAGTACGTGGAAACCATGATGGACAAGACGCGGCGGTCAATCATGCGGAGCAGACGCTTGTTCTCCTCGGGAGAGATGTCGATGCGGACGTCCGACATGTACTGGGCTACCTCCTTGTCGACAGCCGCATAGTTGACCTGGTTTTCCTTGGGGTCCGGGCCAGGACTGTACGGCCTGTTGTCGTCCTGCTGGACCTCGGGCGCGGCATCGCCGGCTTTTTTGGCGTCTGCCATTTTCACCGTCTTGGCGGGACGTGGAAGAATGATGGGATTCAACTGTAAATACAGCACAAAAACGATCCGGCAGCAATAGAAGCATCTTCGCGAGAGGAATCCTGCTGCTTTTAAGTCGCGGCTGATTTCCCGAATCCCAAATGATCACCGTTGGATGCTACGGTAAGGGATGCAGTAAGTGATATGCGACCCTATCCGGGCGCGTTCGCTGCGGCATTACGCACTGCCAGCAGCAGCAGGTGGTTTGCAACTGTAACACTACCGCGCACATCACCCCTTGACCGGCAACGGTTGCTGCTACGAGTGGCGCTTATATTCCCGCGGATCTATCGGCTGTACGGCCTTTTACCCCGTTCCCCAAATTTGGTTCTCCCTGGGCAAGCAGACGTCACGCTGGGCCATCTTTGGACCGAGACGCACGAGCAATTGATCCCAAAATCCAGATGCATCTGCGGGGGATCAAAACAACCCCGCTCCAGCCAAGCAACGGTCCGTGGTTGAAGAGCAAGGGCTATTTCGGATGGCATGGATGGTGTTGCTGGCCTCGCGTGGGCAACGGCGTTCGGTGAGAGTTGAGCCGAAGAAAAGCGCCAGCTCTTGCAATTGCTTCACTGGTTGAAACGGCTGTTGCGCTGAGCTGGGCGAGCTTTGGTGGAGCTCGGCCAGCATTTCTCCACCAAAGAGATCGAGACTGGGAAAGGGGAAAGGCGGGAGCTTCCAGCCCTCCATTGATGCCAGCCACATCCATCTCCAACTCCAGCTCCCCCACGCCAACCTCCGGCCCACACCCCGCATCGTGACGGCGATGCGGGGGTGACTCGATGCCTCCAAATGATATCCATTGTCCCCCGCCTTTGGGCCGGGCGTTGTTTAGAGTCGTTGCTTGAGCACCGCCGTCTCGGTGTAGTTATCTGTTGCAAACAGCTCGACGACCTCGGGCCCAAACAAAATGCCCTCAGAAATGCACGGCCTCAAGGCCGCCGACGTCCATGCCAAGATCCGCCTCCTGATTGACGGCATGGTCAACATCAAGGACACGACGGGCGAGTTCCTCCTACGCCTCGACGACGGCCGCGTCATCGACACCAAGGGCTGGAACGACTGGGAGTGGACGCATGGCATCGGCCTGTACGGCATCTGGAACTACTACCAGCTGACGGGCGACGAGGCCTGCCTGCGCATCATCGAGGACTGGTTCCGCGACCGCTTCGCCGCCGGCGGCACCACCAAGAACATCAACACCATGGCCGTCTTCCTGACGCTGGCCCTCGTCTACGAGAAAACGCGCAATCCGACCTACCTGCCCTGGCTCGACGCCTGGGCCGAGTGGGCCTACCACGACCTCGGCCGCACCCGCTTCGGCGGCATGCAGCACGCCACCTACAACCTGCGCAACGACGAGCAGCTGTGGGATGACACCCTGATGATGACTGTCGTGCCGCTCGCCAAGATCGGCCTGGTGCTCGACCGCCCCCACTATGTCGCCGAGGCCAAGCGCCAGTTCCTGATCCACCTGCGCTACCTGTTCGACACCCGCACCGGCCTCTTCTTCCACGGCTGGACCTTTGAGGACGGCGGTCACAACTTTGCCCGCGCCCTGTGGGCCCGCGGCAACAGCTGGCTGACCATCGTGCTGCCCGAGTTCATCGAGCTGCTCGACCTCGAGCGCTCCGACCCGCCACTGTACTGGCACCTGCGCGACGCCCTGCTGGCCCAGTGCGAGGCCCTGCAGCCGCTGCAGCACCCGGAAACCGGCCTCTGGCGGACCCTGCTCGACGTCCCCGAAGACCAGGGGTCGTACCCGGAGACGAGCGCGACGGCGGGCTTCGCGTTCGGCATGCTCAAGGCGCAGCGCAAAAAGTACATCGCCGGCGACGCGTTCGAGGCCACGGCCGTGCGCGCGCTCAAGGGCGTGCTGGTCAACATCGACGAGAGGGGCGAGCTGCGCAACACCAGCTTCGGCACCGCCATGGGCCACGACCTGCAGCACTACAAGGACATTCCCATCACCAGCATGCCCTACGGCCAGGCCATGGCGATCATGGCGCTGGTAGAGTTTCTGCGCGTCTTCATATAGGGTTTGGCAGGTAATATGCTGGCGGTGGCAGGTAATCTATGCAGATGACGGGTGGGCAGGCAAGTCAGATCAAAGGCGGATAGACAGATGGGCGGCCCGGGCGTTGTGTTTCTGTCTGGGAGCTGATGGGATGAAAGGTCGAAACGCAGGAATTGGAGGGTGATTCCGGTGCGCAGCGCGTCGAGATGACGCCAGCCCTCTTCTAACAGTGCACTGGTCTCCGTCGTCGAAAAAAAAAAAAAAATCCAAGCCCGACCCGACGCCAAGTTTGCCTGCACATGTCCCTGTATCTTCCCTGGATTTTCCTTGCGTCTGTGTCCTGTTGCGCCGACGCGACTCCTGCTTCCCGCCCAGTCCCGGCAATTGGGACCAAGGAAGGGTCCGTCGAGGGATTTTCGGGCATCTGGTGTCGCGGAAGCGTCCAAGCGGCAAAGTCATTTTTCACCTCTATTCCTGATGGCCTCCTGACATTCAGGCTCCAGAGACTGCGCATGGACTACTTGGCGACGAGTCACGATCGTCAAGTCCGACGCAGATGGACGCGTCCTTCTGGATGTCTATCATGGTGACAAGGTTGGTGCGATGCCGTTTCCGTTGGGGATATCAGTATTTAGACTGCCTTTGTCATCTGAAGCCGCCAGTAAGTCCGTCTCTTGCATCTATCCTCATCTGTCACTACCACATATGCATGCATCTGCATCCTGCACTTGACTGTATCTGGCCTTCGTGCATGCCAATAATCCTCCCGTGGAAGCCCAGTCACAATGAGAACTACAGCAGCCCTCTGGCTTGTGGCCACGGCACCCTGCCTCGCGAAACCTACCCCTGGGCTCAACGCAGCTGACCGTCGCAACCCTCGCCGGCTGTACGAGTACAACGGCATCAAGCAGACCTTGTTCAGGCATGATGTCACCGGCATGAACCTGCAGTTTGTCGAGAACTCGGGAATCTGCGAGACCACAAAAGGCGTCAACCAGACCTCTGGCTACATGTCGGTTGGTGAGTGCAAAATCCTCCCTTGTCTATTGAACGGCGCTAACACCCCCAGGCAACGACATGAACATGTTCTACTGGTTCTTCGAGGCCCGCTCCAACCCGACCGAGGCCCCCCTCGCCATGTGGCTCAACGGCGGGCCAGGCTGCTCCTCCATGATCGGGCTGTTCCAGGAGAACGGCCCCTGCCACTTCCCCGACGGCGCCAAGCAGCCCGTCGTCAACCCAAACTCGTGGAACACCTTTGCCAACATGCTGTACGTCGACCAGCCCATCGGCACCGGCTTCAGCTACGGCACCGACAGCGCCACGTCGACCGTCGCTGCGGCGGGTTACATCTGGAACATGCTGCAGGCCTTTTACGCCGCCTTCCCAGCCTACAAGTCGCGCGACTTCGGCCTTTGGACCGAGTCGTACGGCGGCCACTACGGCCCCGAGTTCGCGGCGCACATCCACGAGCAGAACGCGAGGATCGACTCGGGCTGCCTGCAGGGCGAGAAGATCAACCTGGTCGCGCTGGGCATCAACAACGGCTGGATCCACCCCGAGACCCAGTACCGGTCCTATGCCGACTTTGCGCTCCATAATAACCATCGCCAGCTGATCAAGGCCGACGAGCACGACAAGTTCGTCAACGAGGTCGACACCAAGTGCGGGCCGGCCATCAAGAAGTGCCAGGGCACGACGGGGTCGGACAGCGACTGCCTCAAGGCGGCGGAGATTTGTGTCAAGGCTGCCGAGGCGCCGATCGAGGATACCAGCGACTTTAATTCGTACGACATCCGCACCTCGTCCAAGTCCCGCGACGAGCCGCCCACCACGCACGTCGGGTACCTGAGCTCCCCCGAGATCCAGAGGGCCATTGGCGCCCAGCAGACGTACGACGAGTGTCCGGACCAGCCGTACATGGAGATGTACAACTCTGGTGATGGCAAGTTCTTTTTCCCTCGATGTATCTATGATCAGTGTCTCTTCCCAGGAACACTACTGACCCTTGCAGATTCCCGCTCCTTCCTTGGCCGTCTGTCAACAGTAGTGCAGCAGGGCACCAACGTCCTAATCTGGGCTGGCGACGCCGGTGAGTTCCCAAAACCACACATTCCTCCATGTCGTCAACTAACCGTCCCAGACTGGATCTGCAACTGGATGGGCAACCTCGAGGTCGCAGACATGGTCTCGCACGCAAAGGCAGACGAGTTCAAAAATGCCACCATGAGCTCCTACACCGTCGGCGGCAAGCAGTACGGCGAGTTCAAGACGGCCGGGTCGCTCAACTGGTTGCGGGTCTTTGATGCAGGCCACGAAGTCCCGTTTTATCGTAAGCGCAACCACGCACGCCGTCTGGACGAACATGGCTAACAAACATGACCCGCAGAGCCCGAGGTTTCCCTGCAAGCGTTTAAGCAAATCATGCAAAAGCAGTCGTTAAAATCCACCTAGGTGATAAGGAGGTTTGACTGGAATAACGGAATGAGAATGTACAAATGCGCGTTAGCATGTTGGTTCGAATCAACAGCGTTCACAAGCTCTGGTTGGTCCATACCTTAGGCACCCGACGCCTAATGTGCTGTCCCCCCGCCGGGAGCATCTTCAAAGTACTGGGGCGCCTCACGCCTGTCGTATTTCCCGTAGTCCCTCAAGATCCGGACCAGTTGGGTCTTGGGTGCAGACCCGACGACTTGATCGTGGAAACGAGAGCCCGCGACTTCATCCCGCCAGGACGCCAGCAAGATAAGCTCTCCCGAGCCGTCCACCGCCCGAAACAGATCCCAGGCCATGAGCCCCTGCTCCTCCGGTGTCGCATTGCCGTGCCCATCCGGCGGCAAGCCCATGGATGCGGCCAGCTTTGCAGGATCGACAGCACCCGGGGAACTGTCGCTGACGCAGTCGAGTTGGCAGTATACAAGGACCACACACTCGGCGGCCCCGACCTCGGTCTTGTCGAACCTCTCCGGGTCGCTATCCCCGGTCTTTTCGGCGACAACCTGGCCGACCCTTAGGTGATAATCCTCCATGACGCCCTCCCTGGCCTTGGCCTGCGCGCTGTGGTGCCTCTTGGTGGCGCGCCAGCGAACGAGGGCCCGCTCGTCCGTCCATACCGACAACGACAGCAGCCAGCCGGGCCTGGTCACGGATTGGTACCGAACATTGCTCAGAAACCCCTTTACCGCCGAGAGTTCGGGCTTGAGGGAGGCCGCGATGGACATGTAGGCCGACTGGTGGGCAGGCGACGGATTCGTCTCGAAGAGAACCACGAACATGGTCGGCGGGTGGTGGAAATGTGGGCTCTTGGGGCTTGTGAAAAGGAGGTCGTTGGTCTGGCTCGACTCTGCCTTAACTTTCACGGTTCCGTCGAGGCCTTTATCCCAAAGACGCCTGGGCTTGCGGTAGACTGATGGTTCGGCGCTCCGAGCTAAACACCGACCACGGATGGCAGAATGTGGGGCGCCTCCTTCGAAGCCAAGCACTTGGGCCCGGTTTGGCCGGCCAAAACGGGCGCGACGCAGTGGATTTCAGGGGCAGACAGGCGGGACAGGAATCACAAGCTTCCCGCTTGCTCTATCGGATTTTATTGTGGCAGAAAAAGATCAATTCCTCGTGGCTGGCTAATGCGCAACAAATACTGTACACTGTCCCTACAGATGCCCACCCTCATGCGTGTCCTTGCCCCTTACTTCCTGAGTCTCTAACCTAGCCGCCGGCCACAACTCCTCCATGCTGCTGCTGTCCACTCCAGCGTAGGCATGTCCGGGATGAAGGTTGCCGAGGCTGCCATCCATGTGCTCCAGGGCAGCGCCGGAGACGGGAAATGGTCGTCGTCGAGCAAGTCATCGTCCCCTCCCGAGCAGCGCGGGAGGAGGATGGGTACCTCAATATGTTGACTACTGTCGCGAAAGTGCCGAGGCAGAACATGAAGACGATGGCGAGCTTTCTCCAAAGCCCCATACTCATCCCCATACTTGCGAGAGAGGCAAATAAAGCATTACAAAATCCAAGAAAATATTCGACGAGGCATGGCCCCAGGCCAGGCCGTTGGCGTTCACCGTGCATTCCCCAGCGTGCTCCCCATCCCAGCCGGTGAATTGGTATTCTATCGATGTGCATTGGAAGAGGATGAGCAGGGTATGTGAACAGGTTGAAGAGCATGGTGGCGTACGCGACGGGTTTGAACCCAAATCCGAAGACCGGCGCTATACCGCCGACGCCCCCTGGCAGAATATGCGCAGGAAGAGCGGCAGGAACGCCGTTTTTATGAGGAAGACGTCTGTGGCGTAGAACACCTCGAATCTGAAAACGAGGGTAGCAAAACCCGTGATTTCCCCGTGCGTTAAGGGCCAGACGTCGACGCCCGTCGGGTCGCCAGTCTCGGGGAGGCCCCGGGCCACGAAGCAAAGAAGGGGATCGTGGCGAAGAAGAGCGACAGCGCGATGAAAGCGTTGTCTAGCCTAAAGCCCAAAGCCCCGCCGCCGGCCTGGGCGCCAGGGAGACGCGCCTGTCCGAGCGAGACGACTGAGGCGAGCTTGTGCGCCAGCCGGATGAGCAAGGCAGCGGTGGCAGAGCCCATCATGACCCAGGTGCCGACGGCGAGCTCTCTGCTATTGTTGCGGACCGGCACGCCGCAGAGTTCGTTGAATGTCCTTTGGGTTTCTTTGCGGGAAGGCCGTGTCAGTTTCGTCTCCTTGAAAGGCCACACGGGGGAAACGTGCAATATTCACCGATCCTTTGGTAAGGCTTGCAGGCGCCAGTGACGCAGGCCCCAAACGCCTCTGCTAGCCCCTTGTCGGTGCAGACGCATTGTTTGCCTGTCATGGAACATGGGGAGGCTTGCACCGAAGGGATGGCGCATGATTGCTGGTGCTCCGTGAACCAAGGACGATGCCAGGTGCCAGCCTAATGGAATGCTCCTAAATAGTCCAGAACGCTGAAGAACGCTAGGTAGGGCCAGGGAGACGGAAAGGAGAGGAAGAAGTAGTGCAGGACAAGGGACCAGCAGCACGGCCGGGGAGGGCTTCCCGAAATAATTATAAAATCCAGCACGCTGGAGCTGAACCCCCCTGGGCTGCTGTAAGTCACGGGCCTGGATGGGTCTGATAGCTCGCAAAAGATTCGCTAGTCGGCGCCATCAACAAGGAGTACTGCCGATCCAGCCGGTGTGGCGTTTTAGCGTCGGCGCCGATGGACCGCGCGGTCTCCCAAAGAACGTGACATACTCCGCCCTTTTCTGTCATTTGTTGCTCTCATCTCTTCAACGGAAACAATGGACGCAGGGTTAGAACATACGGGGTAAAATTGCAAAGTTTCTCGGGTGAATAGGTGGGCAACAGACAACCCGGCCAAGTACCATCTACATGGTCGCAAACCGTCTTGAGTTCTCGACTAATTTCCTATCACCGTGCAAAGCAAAGAGAGGCACAAGCACTAACGCCCAAGACGGCAACGCCTTAGCTCGATGGTGGCTACAACCAGGCAAAGGCCGTAGCATTGACAGTCCAGGGAGACTGGCGGCCCTGTTGTTTGGTTCCCCGTGCTCCTTGGGGGACGGGCGCAAACCTTCAGCCCGCCCCTATCTCGATAAAATACAAAACCTCATGAGCTTGGGTTGTGGTTTGTCTTGGACGAGTATTCGATGCAGGCAATTGTCCACTTTCCGCCAGCAGGCTCGCACGTCTTGAAGATTTGCTCCACCACAGCATCGCCAGGGCTGGTGTGCATTCCCTTTCTTTGTTACCGTCGGGCATGACTTCATGTTCCAGCTGGGCTCGAGCCGGAGATCTCATGAGATGGCAAATGAACCTGCCAGGCGGGTGATTACGTTGGTGCCAATCTTCCAGCTGCCGGTGATTGGCTGGCTCTCGGGGTCGAACTCTTGGCCTCGTATGGCCTAAACATCATCGCTGAAATCTCATGATGGCAACGACCTTGCCCTCATCGACTTTGACGTTCGGTTGACTCTTGTAGTAGGTCTGGTCACCCATGTTGAGGGGAATTCGGGGCGGCGTGACGCGGACTTGATAGCTTCCGCGGCTCACGTGCTGCGAGATCCGTTCGGCCATCTGGTCCTGATGGCCCCCAGAATTCCATAGGAGCTGCCAGTCATTTCCGTGAACGACTCCGAGCACGTCTTGTCACAGGTCCTGTTTCCGAGGTATGCGTGATGCACCCGTTCCAGTCGGATCTCAAAGTCGTTGTAGGCTTCGGGCTTGACCGGTCGGCTGCGACGAGACTTGCTTCTGGCCCACCCGGGTGACTTGATCCAGCCTTTACTGTTCACTTCAACGGACCCGTCGGAAACGCATCCACTGTCTTGCAGAACTCGGTAGTTGTTGCGAGGAAAAGACTTCGAGGGAACTCGCTGGGCTTAAGGTCGTAATCGCATCGGGGCGGTGGCGAGGCAACCCCGACTTTCTGTTGTTTTGTGTTGTTTCGATATCAATAAAGGGGCTTCGGCAAAAGGGGCTTCGGCAAGAGGAGCTTGTCTCTTTTATCATGGTTGAAACCTCACTAGACGAGCACAAGGTGACGTTGCTACACGATTAGCCGCGCATCGGCCAGGCTGTGCTTCTATTCTTTGAGCCGATTACTGCCCAAGGTGGCAACACGCTGTTGGTTCGGGCTGGATGCTCACCGCACCACAAAAGACCCACCAACAACACGCTGGGAATCAACGTCGCCAGTTGCCCCCACATATTTCTCAACCGAGCACCACCCTGTGTTTAAAATAGCCCTCTCGGCGGTCGATATGAACGGGTGTCCTCGTAAGTCAGGGACTGGGGGAGAGAAAAGGTGGTCCAGGCGAAGATGAACCGTGCCAACACAAGTTACGACGCTCAAGGGCATCGAGAATCAAGTACGACCCTGGTAGGAGGGTGGGTGCGGATGAAAAAATGGTTATGGCTAGGAATATCTTCTTCGGAATCGCGGGAAGACCAAAGAAGTATTTGGAACGCACTGAGATAACGATACACAAATGGAAGAAAACCACAGAAATTATCCAACGTATTCATCTCCTTGTCTGTGTGACCACGATGTAGGAGATTGCCGCGCCGATAGCAAAGGCAGCCAGAACGTTCAGATGGTTCTCAGTGATGATAGGGCCCTCAGGCCTCCCGTCCTTGACCGTCACTATTGTTTCGTGCTTCGAAGCTGGAGGATGAGGCGGGCTAGTCTCGGTTTTCTCTCTGTCCTCCACAGTGATATTAGATGAATGGAAGGAGTCTGGCTCCTTTGGTAGTTCATCCTTCAATGTCTCAGTTATCCTGCCACCCTCTACGAGTGTGGGCGACAGGGACCGGCTCGGAATATCCGCCTCGTCCCAGGGACCAGATATATCCTCTAGGATCAGGTCTCTTGGGGGTCCAATGAGAGATTGACCGGCGCAAAGAAGCCTCTGCACAGTTGGATCCAGGCGCTCAATTTTTCGAGAAGGGCCTGTGACAGGAACGGGCTCTGGAAGAGATTGGGGTTGCTGGGGTACAGGCGCTTCTTCTTGATGTGGCTCCTCGACTGAGGTGAGCGTCGCTTGAGTCTCGAGCGAAGGCCCAGCCAGCTCCGGCTCAAACAACGACTGCTGCGGCTTTGGGATCTCCACAGGTTGGGAAATGTAATTTTCCAGCAACATAGCGTACTCAAGTCCGGCGGCCAGCATATCCAACGGGGGTCTCTCACCGGAATAAATTCCGATGAGGGTCGTGGATATCTGGCCTGGTCTCCGGCGCGCATCTGGCCCGAACTTGAGCTTTTTCGTCTTCTCAACGAGTCGATCAGTCCTGGAGTTCAATCTTCCCTCCACAATGACATCCATGAGCATTTCATGGCCGCTGTGGGTAAACGCGAATGCCGTGCGGATCTTGCTGCCCCGTCGACCTTCGAGCTTGTTCTCCGTCATCTCCCACTCCAAGGCGTTGTAGTGGAGGCCGAGAATGCCGGCTGTCGGCCCGCAGAGGACCCGCTGGCCGCGAATATCCCATCGATGAACCTTTTCGACCTTTGTGCTGAAGGAGGCCCCCAGTCCCGAGACGCCGGCCCCCATGAACTCGGCGGACGGCTGGAGCTGTAGGTTGGATTCCTTGTGCTCAAGCCTCTCCGTGCCGGTGAGATGCTTCGGCCCGAAGAAGTCTGTCATCTGTGTTGGATATTTCGAGGACACATTCGGTTCTTTGTCTCTCAGAACAACCTTGACTCTGGCCCAGTCGATTTTGCAGTCGGCTCGCTGGTGGATGTGGACGTCCACAAAGAGGATTCCACCAGGGGTACAGCCATGGAGGAAGCCCCATTTCGATTTTGCAAACCGAAGCCCGACGTCGATGTCCACCTTTCCCAACGACGCTCCACCGATGGAGGCGCTCTCAAAGCAGATGTTGTCAAATCTGCTAAAATCTTGTCGCCCGTATTTTCGTTTTGGGCCTTGCCAGCTGAGTTCGGGGTGTGTTTGGTTGGTCGAGCCTGGCATCGGCTGGCTTGGAAGCCGGAGCATCGTGACGACTTGCTGGGCTGTTCAATGGAGAATGGCGCTTGGAAGAGGTCCCTTGGAGGATGTGTGGAACTGCCGGAAGGGACGGGCGAGACGGATGGCAGCAGTCGGGGGGCAGGTCACAAATGTATGCTGTGGGTCGGCAGATGGTGAGGCTGTGTTCGGGGGATGGAATTGGAGCCAATGGCTTCGCACGCCGTAGCGCTGACCTGGCGCCGCCAAGTGGCTGTGAGGGGGACTTGTGGAGGCTGTGAAGCACCCCATGCCCCCCATGCAACCATGCCTCGCAGCCTGTCCAGATTTGTTTGTTGTTCAAAAGGCCCACGCGTTGCTTCACAATCTGTACCGTTCAAGATGTAGGTAGTCTAGTCCTTCCCACACATCCAACA
The DNA here is from genome assembly GCA_000733355.1 of Falciphora oryzae. Classification (NCBI taxonomy): domain Eukaryota; kingdom Fungi; phylum Ascomycota; class Sordariomycetes; order Magnaporthales; family Magnaporthaceae; genus Falciphora; species Falciphora oryzae. The sequence goes on from JNVV01000030.1 coordinate 173,785, forward strand.
TGTCTGGCGAACCGAGTGATCAGGGCAGCCACCAAAGCAGGCCTCCTCAGCGTGTCGCATCCCCAGCGCCGATTGAATACGGGCAATCGCTGGGAGAAGTCGACTACATCGGGGGGGCTGGCACGGGGGACGTCAATTCTTCATCCACTGCGTTGATTCTCAGGCCACCAGAAGTCCAAAGGGCCGCACGGCCGTCCTTGAACCCCTCCCCGGGGGATCGGAGCAGGCTCCGGCTCACTCGCACCCTTTCCGGCGAGAGAGACCACTCTGTCGAGGCCTCTCCCTCACGGGCAAGGGCTTCGGATCCGGTCGAGAATGCAGACTACGCCTACCAAACGGTCTTCAATGACCGAAATTCCTCCAATACTACAGTCCATCTTGAGCTTCCCGTCACGCAAGACTTTGACGACCAGTTCGAAGAGTTCGCCCGCTTGAGCCGCATGGGGGACTTCAAAGAAGCACGCGTTTTGTTCCGCAACATACTTGCGGCTTATGTCGACGACCCTTACGTCTTTGTCCAGCTTGCTGAGATGTACTTGGAGTCAGGGGACTACAAATCTCTCCTAAGCCTGGACCCAACGCTCGTCTTCAAGCGCCGCCTGATGAATCCATCCGAGCCGGTGACGCTCCTACACCGGAACTTCATGCTTATTCAGTCTTCGGCACTGATACGGACCCATCCCTGTTTCTTCCTGGCCGACTGGGAACTAAACCCTGCGCTGTGTGCTCTGTTGGACCTGAAGTTTGGCCCTGATATGGGCACAACCGAGGTAAGTGCCATTGATTCCACAAGGTGCAAATCATGACAGCAATGCCACATCGACACTAACATAGAGACTTAACAGGTCCGTATCATCACCCTCACGCTGCGTATGATCTCGGAATATCCAGAATCGCTCCCCAGCGACTTTCTGTGCCTTCTGGACGACTGGGTAGACTGGCAAGAGCTTGGAAGAAATCTCTTGGCAACTCATAGGGACTGGGAGTTCCGAGACCTCGTGTGCTCCGCCGCTGTTGCCTTTGGCTACGAAGATTTCGCAAGAAAGATGTCCTGCAGGGGAGCCGTGGACTACACTATTCCATGGGAAGAGTTCATCCACGACGAATCGGCGAGCTTGGCCCATCTCGACATGCTTTCGACTCTACTGCGGACTGCAAACCCAAAAACCGACGGTCCTTGGATGGCACGGGACAGGGACGACGCGAAGGCCCTGGCGAAGATTATAATGAGGCACCACGCACCCACGGGGTTGCGCAGCCGATCCTTTGCCCTCTGGCTCCTGGCCGAAGCTGCACTAACTGGCCGCGAAGAATGCAGCCTATGGAATCCACTTCACGGCATTGGGATCATGGAATTGCCAGTTTACCACCCCCGGAATGATGCAATACCTGTTCGGGCGTGGTTCGAAGTTGCACCTACGGCCAACGAGCCGATCGAGGCAGCTCTCAGCTTAGCAAAAGAGACTGGCGACCTTGGAACTGAGGTTCATTGTCTCAAGCTGCTAATACAGCGATCCGCGGAGCCTTCAGCCCTCCTGCGGGAGCTTGCTGATCTCAAGGCAAAGCAAGGCGATAGGGAGGGTCAACACCAGGCCTATCTGTCATGCTACCTTGGATGTCACCAGGTAGAATCTCAAATGGAGCTGTTGGCAAAGCTGGCGAGTCTTGAAAATGACGAGAATTTTGTCCCGGGCGCTAGGGACAAGTGCGAGCACAAATTGATAAAAGAATCACTTGCTCGCAACCTCGGCAAGACTCATGGCCGGGAGAGGCATCTAGAAGACTGGCATCCAAGGCCCCGCGAGCGCTCCCAAGGCTCAAGTCCGTCGCCCCGGCAGTCTTCACCCAGTCGTCGACCCACAATCGACGAATACAGCGGCAGACCTCGGCAGAAGCTGATTCCGATTATGGGGCCTCCATCTAAACTACGGCAAGGAGCGATTCCAATGATGAGACCTAGATATGGCTCGCCTGTGATCACAGGGCCAGGACAGGCTTCCACCAGCGGACTCCGCCCGGGTGGTGCTTCTTCTAGGGATTGCCGTCCTGAAAGGCCGGAACGAGACGCAGAGGCGGCAGCGCTGCATGCCCAAGCCAGGGGCTCCAACGAGCCGACAGGCGCGGCCCAGAATCGAGCGGACGAAAGAGGCAGACCCAAACCCACCTCGCGCTTCGCATATGCCAAGGGATTGGCAGAGGAAAGGCTTCGGCAGCTGAACATTGAGATGGATACTGCAATCACAAATGGCGACGAGGAATTGGCAAAGGAAATCAAGTACCATGATATCCCAAAGGGGGAAAGGGTTATCAAGATGCTCGAGAATGCGGCAGCGAGAGAAGCGAACCGCGGCAGACGCAGGGAGAGGCCAAAGCCACGCAACGCAGCCGAGACTCGGACAGCCATCAAAAGGCAGAATGAAAGGATAAGGGAGAGGGCTCCCACTACAATCGGAAGCGAGGATATACATTAGGGAGTCACGAGAATTTATTCCTCTGGCATCGAGAGCATAATCAACTAAAGAAGGCAGCATCCACGACAAAGCTGATGATCAAAGATCAATCAGCGAGTGATTGAGCTGGTAGCTCGTGAGGTTGTCATTGCTGGCCTTACAGATCGACGTTCATGCTGCATGCGATTACCAATCCGGTCCAAAGTACAACTATATTACGGCGATCTTTTGCTGACGCAAGAGTTAAAGAGGGGTCGAGCTGCCGCGGTGCCAGGATCGCGCGAAAAAAATTTCGTCACACACCATCTTTCACCATGGCTTCCACGCTCGACGCCATTCTCAGCAAGCACGCTGCCGGCGAAGAAACCAGAGACAAAGTTCTAGGTGCCTCATTCATTGTGGTAAACAAGGATGGTAATTAGCAAGCCTTCCCGTTGTACCCACCAGTCTCGAGTGCTAATCCAGGCATAGGCGTCCTTTACAGCGGCTCGTCAGGACGCATTGACTTCCCCGCCGACGCGAAGCCCTGGGATGTCAACTCCTTCACTTACGTTGCGTCCATGACCAAGCTTATCACCTCCACGGCCGTCATGAGGCTTGTCGAGCGCGGCGCCGTCGGTCTGGATGACGACGTCCACCCGATTGTCCCTCAGTTGTCCGAGATGCAGATTCTTCGAGGCTTTGGCGGGAGCGGGCAGCCTATCATGGAGAAAAACGAGAAGCCCATCACTTTGAGGCAAGACTTTCGCACAAGCTCATTTGACACGTCTACTCGTCACTGACAATCAGGGAATAGGATGCTGTTAACTCATACAGTAGGCCTGGGCTACGATATTGCGGAGGAGGACTTGTCAAGATGGGCCACCACAGTGGAGCGACGCACGAATCTGACCGCAACTCTAGATGGCTTCACCACGCCTTTGAAGTTTGTTCCGGGAGAAGGGTGGTGCTATGGGACTAGCATTGACTGGGCCGGCCAAGTCGTGGAGAAGCTCGTCGGCAAAACCCTCGGCGATCACCTTTCAGAAACCATCTTCGACCCTCTCGGCATGAAAGACACCGGCTTCTGGCCCGAGAAGATGGGGTCGCGAGTGTCTGAACGGGCCGTGGCTTGGCAAATCCGCGAGGACGACGGTTCCCTTTCGCCAGGCGCGAACCCACGAGACCCAGCCGCCGACGCCATCGACAGCGGTGGAGCAGGCCTGTGGACGACGGCGGCCGACTATTCCAAGTTCCTTCGTGCGCTGCTCGCCGGTGAGCTCGTCAGCCAAGACACGCTGGGCGGTATGTTCCTCCCGCAGCTCGACCAGAGACAGGCCGCCATGCTGAAGGACTACGCGGACCGTTGGCAGTCCCTCGCGGTGGAGTTTCCCCTTGACATGCCGCTCAACCATTCCCTGGCTGGGTGTGTCAACATGAGGGACGCGGAGGGCAAGCGCAAGAGCGGCTCTCTGCAGTGGTCGGGCATGTGCAACTCTCACTGGTGGATGGACCGGGAGACGGGCGTGGCCGCCGTGCTGATTGTGCAGACGCAACCGCACGGCGATAGGGTCGTGACGAGGCTGTACGACGAGCTGGAAAGGGCGGTATACGGAGAGCTCCTCGGCTAGTGGATGCGTGGACTGGGGCTTCCCAGTGCTCGTATATCCAAGCCAATGGTTACGCGGGCGAGCCTTGCTGGTATGGGTGGGCTGGCGCTATCAGTCGTCCATGCAACATGCAAATATGTGGGCCCGATCTCGGTTGTCTGCAGGCGTGCATGTCCCGCGGGCCAGGCAGCAACGAAACACCGGACAATGCGCATCTTCGCCTGGATTCACGGATGTATGGATGCCCGGATAAAGCTGTGTGCTAACTTCGATGCCTCATCGGGAGATCCCAAGATTCGTGCCAGCTTTCAATTTCATTCTGACTCAGCCGCAAGGGTGCTTCAGCATTCCTGCGACCATATCTCAACCGCCTAGCGAGCAAGGGCAAAAGTCGGGCTTGTGGTATGTGAAGGCGGGGGAGGTTGCTGCAGTGCAACCCTGCCATCCGGCACGTTGCTCCAGATCGCCGCTTGGGGTTTCGGGGCCGATGTCTTAGCCCCTCCAAAATCCCAGATAAACATGGCATCTCGTCCTCCTACCTTCCCGTTTTCTCAGTGTTTTCTTTTGTCATATCAGGCCCAACGCCGAATTAGTACCACCTCTACCATCTGCCATATCTGCCATGGCCGAAAACGGACACGTGGAGAAGCGTGACACCGCGAGAAGCGGCACAACGAGCGAGGTCGACAGCGTACAACCACAGCAGCTTTCCGTGATCCAAGCGGTGCGCAAATGGCCAAAGGTGTCGTGGTGGGTGTTTCTCCAATGCGCTAGCATCATATTAGTCGGGTTCGATATTTCCATCGTGAGCAACGTGGCGTCCTTGCCCCAATTCCAGTAGGTCTCCCTTTGCACAACCCATCCTCAGCGCAGCTCGCTCGACCCCAGTTAACCCTAGCAGATATGTATTCGGACAGCCCTATGGAGACCTACACATCATCCCAGCCCTGTGGATTGGCCTGTGGAACGGAATAATGCCCGTCGGTGCCATTGCCGGCTCTGTCTTCGGTGGGTATCTCCAAGACGTCCTGGGCCGCCGCGTCGCCCTCGCCCTCGCCTCAGCCCTTTCCGCCGCCTGCGTGGCCGTGGCCTTCGTCTCGGACCTGCCCGCAACGATGGACATGCGCCGGGGCGTCTTCCTGCTCGCCAAGACAGCCCACGGCTTCGCCAACGGAACCCTCATCTGCGCCGTCGAGACGTGGATGAGCGAGGTCCTGCCCTCGGTCCTCCGCGGGCCTGGCGTGGCCCTCTACCCCATCTTCACGCTCGTCGGCCAGCTCGTCGGCTCCGTCGTCGTCCAGGCCGTCCTCGGCCTGCCCGGCGCCGCCTCGTACCGCGCCGCCTTCGCCGCCCAGTGGCCCTTTACCGCCCTCTCGCTCGCCGTGGCCCTGCTGGCCCCCGAGAGCCCCGCCTGGCTCGTCCGCGTCGGCCGGCTCGACGCGGCCCGGCGGAGCCACGCGCGGCTCGACTCGTCGCCCACCGAGGCCCAGCGCGGCGCCGCCTTCGACGAGCTCTGCGGCATCGTCCGGATCGAGCGAGAACAGGCAGGGCAGCGCAAAGTGGCGTACATTGAGTGCGTCCGCGGCGCCGACGCGCGTCGCACGCTCGTGACCCTCTTTGCGAGATGCCTGCCCAACTTCTTTGGCCTGCCGCTCTTTGCCACAGCCAGCTACTTTCTGCAGATTATCGGCGTCCCGGCGAGGCTCAGCCTTCTCTTTATGCTTGCCGGCGTCTTGGTCGGGCTTTTCGCCAACCTCGTCTCTCTCCCCCTTCTCGTAAAGTTCTACCGGCGCACTCTCCTCATCTCATCCCTTGCAGTCTGCGCCGTGCTGTGGACGTCGATCGGGATCGCGGGGTGCTTCCTGGAAACAGGCAATGCGTCCATTGTGAGATGGTACGTCTCGGTCGCCATGATGGCTGCCATGGCATCAGTGGGCGCTGGGGCTTGGCCGGCCGCGCACGTGGTCAATTGCGAAGCCTCTTCTCTTCGCCTCCGAGCTCGCACTCAGGGTCTCGCCGGCATGTTGACGCAGCTGCTCGCGGGTGCTTTCAGCATCGCCCTGCCGTACATCTACAGCCCCGATCAGGGCAACTCGGGCCCGAGGGTCGGATTTCTGTTCGCAGGGTTCTCCGCCTTGGGGCTCATTGGCGCGTGGCTGTGCATTCCGGAGATGAAGAACCGCGATCCTCTCGAGATTGACCTCATGTTTGAGCGTCGCCTGCCGGCAAGGGCGTTCAAAGACTGGCAAGATGATCGTTGCTTGGGAGCCACATCTACTGTCCCGAACGGAGAAGCCCGCGGGGTTTGAAGACCTTCACTTTTATAGAATCTATTTTCTCTGCCCTTCCTTTTTGATGCTTGAGCATGACTATCTAGAGGTATCTAGCGAAGTATCTGTCGTGTGAAGTCCTGCCACCCCGTGCAGCCTCTAAAACACTCGACTCGCGAAGGAATTCGACATTGCTTGAGTGCAATTCGCATTAGAAATAAGCCGCTGAACATCTCTCATAGGGGGGCTAATGCCTTCCACTGCTCCAACCTGCCAAATCATCGCCCGTCTTCCGTCTTCCTCCAATGTTCTGATTGAGATCTGTTCACGTCAAGGCATAGCTTGTCCGCTGTCGCCTGTTTCAGTCCTCCGCCTCCTCCCTTTTGATGACTCGGGCCTGGGTCTTAGTCGCGCCAGCAGCAATGGCCAGGTCGTCTGACAGCAGGTGCGAGATGATCTTGTTGTTCTGGTGTCGCAACTCCTCGATTTGCGCCTTGAAGCTTGCGCCCTCTTGCCTTGCCTCCGCTGCCAGGGTCTTCACCTCCTTCTGAAGTTGGCCGAAGTTGACGTTGATCGTTTCCAGTGCCTCTTGCGCGGAAAGCCGGTCCTGAAGCGCTTGCTTGTCGTCCTTAGCTGCGCGACGAGAGATTGAAGTTTCTCGATCTTCGCCTGTTGTCCGGACCCCTTCGTCTTCTTCGCCGATCCTCCATGGAACGTGTTGGGGCCCCGCTTTCGTGTGCCGCCTTGTTCTCCTCGTCTCGATCGCACGCCGGGAGTCAGCACCGTTTGACTTGCAGAGCTTCCAGATACTCCAGATACGCCAGCGCGTTTGGATCCCAAAGATCAGCGAGCTGCCAATGTCTTCGATATTGTCCCCAGTTGTCGCCGACCCAAAGATAAAAGACAGTTGGGGGCCGGGCAGGCGAGCGTGTACCGACGCCAATATTGGAGGGTGGGCACCGACAGCGCACAGGCCGGACGAGAGAGCCAAGGTGGAGGGATTCTCGGTATTGCTGATGGCACTCAAGCGGTTGGCTAAGAGCATGGGATTCTGGACGGAGGAGGAGTGAGAAGCTGTGTCTCAGGCGGTGCTAAACTTCGAACTGGAGCCGAGCGCCATGGGAGCGAGGGCGGCGGCGGCGGACGGTGGGTTTTTCGGGAGGCTGTGGTGGTGGCTATCTTGGTGGTAGATGTGGAAATGCCAGCTAGCTGTGTTGTCATTTTCTCTCCATCGGTATGTCGAGTTACGCTGGGACTGACGGAGCCGCTTCCCAATACGTCATTCTGCTCAATCAGCCGGAATCTCCCGACGCGTGCTTTCTTTTCCATTTGCTCCTTCCTAAGCGAGCAGGCAAGAGCCATGGTACCTACCTTTTCTTTCCCTCTTCTTCTATGACATCCCGTCCTTTAGATTCCTTCCCTTGTCGCTCAACGCGACTCCCTCACAGAAGCCATGACGTCCTCCTCATCTGCCGAACAAAGCTGGATCGGCAACGAATCCAACACCTCTGCACTGGGACGGGCCCATCAGGCCATCTACAACGCTGCCTGGGATCGTTTCTACGCGGCCAATGGCAATAAGGCCGAATTTGACGCTGCCCTCGGCGAGATGGAATATCTCCTGGAGCAGGTTGAACTGAGTATCTTCATGCGTGCCGGAGGTAAGCTTAGGTTCCCTTGCCCCTGTATTGCATTTCTCTTTGCAACTATTTAGTGGAAATTGTTACTAACAAACCCCTCTGCAATACAGCTCACTTCGTCCTTTCCTTCGCCAGCCACGAGACCACAGTGTATCATGCCGAACAGGCGATCTTTTGGTGGCGGAAAATGCCCAATCCTCCGTTCCAAACCGAGAAGAACAAAGCCGTCATCGTGATGGCCGAAAAGGCAGGTTTAATCATTTCGCTCATATCTCCCCATCTTTCTCCTTTTTTTTTCGCTAACCTTATTCGTTCCCAGCGACTCGAGCAGGCGAAAGAGTGGGTTGAGGAGATGAAGGAGTGGTTCGCGAGCGAGGAATACAAACAAGAGTTTGCCGAATACTGTGAGCAAGCTGCCGAGGCGCAGCTACGATTCGACGAGGCAGTCGCCTCCAGTCTGGGACTCGATCAGGCCGCTGGCGACGATGGCCCCAACAATGTCACCGAAATGGATCGCAGTGGCGAGGAGATCACAGGCGCCGGGTCGGAGTAGCACAACCCCCTCTTCTCACAGGCATTCCGGGCCCGAGGCTTTGCGGTCGACAAATCCGGCTGTTTTGGCTCTACGAGAAGGGACGGGGGTGTTCGTATGGGAGCCGCCAGAGTCTCCATAGGTTAGGAAGGCATAGCAGTAGAGACGTGCCCGGCCGTGCTCCATTCTTTGACCTAGCCTCATCGGACTGCAAAGGTGATGTCATGCCTAGTGCTTGCTCCTCAGCGAGAGCTCTCGTCTGAGTGGCTCTAGCGGTCCAGTTCCTCTGGTGCCGCCCCAGGAGAGCAAGAACGGTGTCCTCGAGCACCAGCCGCACCTTCCTCGTCAGATATCCTTCACCTCGACATCATTCATTCGCAGACCAGCCCCGCGCTGGCTGGTGCCCCGCACGCCCCAGACGGAAGGGCTCGAGGCTTGAGCTCTGTGGTGGACGGGGCGCCTCTTCGACCTTGCTCTTCCTTCCTCCCTCCTCCAACCTCAACACCACAAACCCACCGCCACAACATTTCCACTCTCCGTTCGGTTTCTACGCCGCACTACGCCTTCATTCCTTCATCTGGCGCTTTTCCGACCATCTGTCACTCCTTTGAGCAAACAAACATACGGGCAAACAACGCGCCAGTCATTCCTTTGCATTACCAAAGACCAAGCCTCTCCCTCTAGGCGAGCAATCTTTGCTTCTAGCCCACACGCGCCTCTTCTGACCACAGTCTCTCCTTGTCGCGTGAGCATCGCCATTCAAGTCGCCGGCGGCATCCGTCGAACCTCAACGGCAGCCTTCAAAAGCCGAGCGCTTTTCGCCCAGTCTCGGTAGCACCACCGGCACCCAAAGCCAGCACTCTTTCCAAACATCGCAGCTCTTCTCTTCAAACGCCTCGACCGAGCGCACCAGATCCTCCTCGTCACATTCTCACTCTACAACCAACACCCCAAGTCCCGCACGTTGCCGCTCTCGACGACATCATGTTCTCCGACATCCTCTCCCGCGCCGTGTCCTGCCTTCTTGGCCTTTCCGCCCTCCTCGCCCAGACCCCCGTCGCAGATGGCTCTGCCACTCCCGCCGCGCTGAAGGGCCCTACCCCCGCCGCGGTCGGAGACAACCACTCGTTCGACATCCGCATCCACCTCGACGACTTGCTTCTCCGGGCCCCGAGCCTGGTCCCTCGTCGTCGCTCCACCCGGTATGCTGCCGTCATAGCAGTGCCTCTCCACCAAGTCCCACGCCTCCATACACTTGACCATTCTGACAGCAGCAGGACCCGGAGCGATGCTGGCGACTCGTCCAACTCGGCCACGATGGTCTCGATCCCGACCACCAACCCCTTTGCCCAGCGCCACCAATGCGACGCCAATAACGCCGCGTCGGAGACCAGCATGCCATGGTGCCCCATCGGCTGGTGCTACAGCACGCTCATCGAGGACAACCCGTGAGTCTATCTCCCCAGGCGGAGCCCGTCGAGCTGACGTGTCGCTGCCCTTCCACATTCTCGCCAAAAAAAGAAAACACACAGGGCCTGGTCGACAGGCCTCAAGCGCGGCCGCTGTTGTGGAGGGGGGGGAATAGTAGAGCTTGGCTACGGCTGCAAGTTGACAACCATGAAGCCCCCTCCCCGCTCTTCCGAGCTCCTCGCACCCCTCGTCTCGCGCCGGTTCGCTGATACTTTGCCGGACCAGATGCTCCTTCGGCTGCACCGACTCTTGCTTCGCGGTCACCTGGGCCTACCGAAAGATCGGTATTTTCTCTTAGATGGCGAGCCCCTTTCCGCTCGCAAGATCTCGGCACGGCTCGTCACCGAGACAGCCACGATTCCAGCAGCGAACAGCGTACTACGACGGGAGCGAACACCCAGACCTGATATCCACGTCTGAGGCCGGGAGGCGGACGGAGGAAACAGATCACCCACGGTGGCTAACATATATGTCCGATGATGGACGATGGAGTGAAGCAGGATGGCGGAGAGGCGTGGATGAGCCCAGGGCCCAACTTCGGAAGTCCGTGGTTGGGTCGGCAAGTTTGTTTCGTCGGCCCTTTCCGGGCCTGGTTCTAGTCTCCCTTATTTGTACGGTATCCGATTTTCCTATCAGGCTGGTAGCCTCGGCAGGTTCTAGGCGGCCTGACCCTTTATGCTACGAAACGATCTGACGTCGAATGTCTGGTGGCCAGGTGCAAGTGCTGGTGTGCCCTCGATCGAAAACAGTGTTCCATTCCGTTTAGCAGTCATTGCCAGTATAGGCTGACCAGGACAGGGCCGTGTTGCATGATGGCAGCGAGGTGTTTCGAAGGATTGTATTCTAGAAAGTTCGAAAGATACAGTGGAAAAATGACAAGCACGCACCAACTATGCGGACAATGTTGACCAGCACGATATCCAGAACGCCAAGGGAAATACACGAAATATACTTGCAGCCACGACCATCCTCCTGGCCGTGTTGCATCGCTCCATATATCCAAGCCACATCATCATCCAAGGGGCCGTCCCCTCGCGGAGACATACAACGGAGGCCCTCTACCACTGCGCCTGCAGCGGAAGATCACGAGAGCTCTGGCCGACGGAAAAAGTGTAGGAGCCCTCCGTCAGCATCTTCCAGTTTTGGGTCTTGACGTCCCAGAAGCTCAGGTCGCGGCGCGTCACGTCAAACTCGACCTCAACCGTCTGGCCCTTGGGGACGGCCACCTTTTCGAACCCACGCAAGACCCGGACGGGGAACTCAACGATGCCCTCAGCCGGCGGCGGGGAGCCCGCGGGCGCGACGCGAGAGCCAGGCTGAGCTGTGGCTGGGTACGACACGTACAGCTGGGCAACAGCCTGGCCGTCACGCGTGCCGGCGTTCCTGATCGTGGCCGAGATGGTGACATGTGTGTCCCACAGGTCCGGGTTGCCTCCCTCGTCTCCTCCAGCGGGCGACGGCGGCTGCGGCCTGTCGTAGCCGTCCGGGTACGGGTAGCGGTCTGTGATGAGCTCGTCGACCGAGTCAAGGTACGGGTACACATACTTGTCGAGGCGGCGCAGGTCGGCGGGCCAGAGGGCCTCGCTGTCGTCGGGGACATCGGTGCTGTACTTGGGCGGCGTGGCGCCAGGGGCCGGGCGCGGCGCAGGGAAGGGCGACTTGGGCTTCTGCTCCTTGACCGAGATGTTGGCAAACTCGAATGAGGTGTACGACAGGCCGTGGCCGAACTCGAAGCGCGGCTTGATGCCGGCGCGGTCAAAGTGTCGGTAGTCGATGAAGACGCCCTCCTTGAAGTCCTGTTGCGGGACGACACCGTTGGGAATGTACATAACCTTCGCGCCCGGGCCGTAGTCCTCAAGGGACTTGCCGATGGTGTAGGGGAGCTTGCCAGAGGGGTTGACGTCTCCAAAGATGACGTCAGCCAGCGCGTTGCCACTCTCCTGGCCCGGAAGGTTGGCGAGCAGCACGGCCTTGACGGTTGGCATGTCAATCCAGCGCTCCATGACGACGGGGCCGACGTTGTGGATGACGACGACAACCTCGCCCTTGCCACCGCCACAGTTCTTGGCCACCTGGTACACGAGCTCGTCGCCGCCCTTCTGCAGTAGCAGGTCGTTGCGATCGCCGCTGACCCCCTCGGCCTTGAGGAAGCCCTCGCCCGCATCGGCATTGGCAAAAACGATGCACACATCCGTGTCAGCCGACGCCTTGTCCTTGCTGAAAGGCGGCGTGTTGGTTAGGTACTCGGTCAAGGTCACCTTGGACAAGTCGAAGCCCTTGCGCAGCGCCTCGACAGGGCTGATGAGGTAGGGGAACTCGACGGCGCCGCTGCCCCAGCCGGAGCCGAGTGTGCCCTTGTTGCAGCCACGGTCCTTACAGCCGTTGGGCCCGTCAGGCGAGGGGGCGGCGTCCTCGCCAAATATTCCGATCTTGAGCTTGCCCTCGTGCTTGCGGCGCAGGTCGCGCTTGGCATCGGTGAAGCCCAGCCGGCTGATAGGCAGAACGTTGTCGTTCTTGAGCAGAACGATACCCTCTGCAGCGACCTGGCGCGCGATGGTGCTGTGGTTGGCCTGGACGTTGACAAATTTGTTGACCTGGACCTTGTCCTGCGGCGTAGAGCTGCCGGGCGAGGTGACACCGTATTTGTCGTCGGTCCAGGATGAGAAGTTGGGGCCCTTGCCGTCGAATTTGGCCGGGTCGTCCTGGCCCAGCTGGTACCACGATGCGACGATTCGGGTGACCATGTCGTTGAGGCGCTCGAGCGGGACGGAGCCGTTGAAGACGGACTTGGTCAGCTCGGGGCCCCAGAGCGACTTGCCGTCGGCCCACTTGAGGCCGTCTCCGGGCATGGTCATGTCGAGGCCGGCCAAAGCGGTGGCGACGCCGGCGCGCTGGGCGAGCCAGTCGCTCATGACAAAGCCCTGGAAGCCGAGCTCGTCCTTGAGGATGCCATTAAGCAGCTTGGAGTTGGAGCAAGCGTAGCTGTTGTTGACCATGTTGTAACTGCACATGACGGAGGCGACGCCGGCCTTGACGGCGTCGGCAAAGGGCCAGGCGTAGAGTTCGTGCAGGGTGCGGTCGTCGATGTTGGACGAGATGGCGTGTGGCAGTCCCCACTCCCAGGGCTGGCGGAAGTGCTCCTGCTCGTTTCCAATGAAGTGCTTGATGGTGGCCATGACGCCTTCGCTCTGGATGCCGCGCACCGTCTCGGCGCCTGCGACTCCCTGCAGATAAGGGTCCGAGCCGAAGCCTTCCCAATTGCGACCTCCGGCAGGCATGCGGCCGAGCGGACCGACGCAGGGGCCCAGGAGGACGTTAATCCCCTTGCCCCGAGCCTCGGCGCCGTGGGCCTTGCCGCGCTCGTACATCAGCTTGCGGTTCCAGGTGGCGGCGACCGTGACGCCAGCTGGGAAGGCCGAGGCGTTGTCGGCAAAGCGAATGCCCAGCGGGCCGTCCTGGAGGTGCAGTTGCGGGAAGCCGACGATGCTCGCGGGGCCGTTGGAGCCCACGGCCGGGCCCATGGACCATCCGACGCCCGTCGTGACGTTGACCTTCTCGGCGAGGGTCATGCGCGACACGAGCCTCTCAGCCTTGGCGTAGCTCGACGCCCATGGCTTGGTGGAGCCTCCGCGCGGCGTCGGGTACCAGGGGGGCGACTGGCCGTAGGGCGGCTCCTCCTGGAACTTCTTGTACACGACGGCACCTCCGGCCCCGATCAGGAGCCAGAGGGCGATGATGAAGATAATAGTGATGATGCAGCATCTGCGGCAGTTAGAAAAGGGACGGCGCCACGACCACGCCCGGCTGCCGCCGCCGGGCTGGAGGAACGCGGGCTTCTTGAGGAACCGGCCGTCTCTTGACGGTGATCCTTCTCTGCCGTTTGCGGCAGCAGTCTGGTTCAAGGGGTCGGCGTCGAGGAACTCGGTGGCGTCCAGGTCGGATCCATCCGAGTCGTACGACTGTCGGTGGTGCTTCTTCTCGCTGGGGCTCAGCAGCCCCTCGCTCGAAGGGTCCATCATTGCGACGGGTGTGTGTGGGAGGATTCGAAAGGCTTCGTCGGCGTCGTGGCCGGGGCAACTTCGATGGCGTAGGTGCCGCGCCCTCGCGGGTGGCGTGATGAGATCGAGATGCCAAGCTGCAGCTGTGGAGAGTCTGGAGAATTACCGTGTCTGCCCAGCCGCGTGGATCGTGGAACCCCGAGGGTGCGCCGGGTGGTCGCGGTCCAGCGCTTCCAGTCGGTTCTGGCCGGCGAGAGTGAAGCTGCTCGTGTTCCGCGAGAAAGTCAGCAAGATGCGGTCCAATGCAAAGACTCGACACAGACAGACCAGATGCCTACCAAGAGGAAAAGAAAACAAGAAAGAAGCGCAGCTAAGGCAGCGGGAATGGGCCAGTCTTGGCTTGGCTCCGACGGGAGAGGGTTCGAGATTGGCTCGAGCTTTGACGAGGGCGAAAAGTGTTCAGTCCTCCGTTGAGACAAACGTCAAACGAAACCCCACATCAGAGGGCCAGTCTTGGCAGCTGCCGCACGGCCGAGCAATTCCGCGGCCAGCCAATCAGCGTGCATGCCCGAAGCAAGGCCCCCACCGGCGTCCCCTGGCACCGTTTGCGAGGGCCGATGAGATGAGGCGGCAGGCCCTTATGGAGGCAAGCGGCCGTGGCTAGAGAGGCCGTGTGCATGACTTGCCGGTCGTCTTCAGGCTGGGGCGACGGGGCTGGAGGCTCCATCAGGGTGACATGGCCGGGCAAAGTTGCCAAAAACACGTCGGAGATGGTCGATGGAGCGGCGGATAACTGCGGTGCATTTGCAGGAGAATCCCATCGCAGTAAAATGGGATTCGAGCTGGTGGATCGCCGGCCTCACCCATGACGTTGCTGGCTTGGCCGCCAATCCACAGGCGGCTGCTGTTGGCCCATGCGTGCCATGCTTCTTTCGACGGCCATTGACTATGATCACAAAGCGGAGCGAAGCATTGACTGTTTTCCGCGATGCACCGCTACGATTGACAGCGGGTGTTTCCATCCAAATCGTGCGTGCGCGCTGCCACAGCGACGGCTAGCGTCCGCAGATTACGGTCGATTGACTCAGCACAGGCGACTCGCAACGGATGGGGCCGCCACAGAAGGAAGGCGCCGTCGCGGCATGCTTCCGACACGCCAAGACTGCAGGACAAATCGTCTTGATTCCATTCCCATCCATGCGTCCATTCCACCCATTCCACCCATTCCCCATTCCATCTCGCTCCTTTCATTCCCCATCCTGATTAAAAGCCTCCCAGACCACCGGGTCGTGTGTGTCGCTTCCAAAAGCACTGCCGCCGAAATTAAGATAGCCCTCAATATAGGGCTGCTGCGGGAAGCGGGCCAAGATCTGGGCTGCGTTGCCAAACACCCACACCGTCTGGAGGAGTCGTCAGTGTGAACGCCATCTTGACAGCGGAGCAGAGCAGGCAGACTCACCTGCATGCCCATCACCATGTGCATCAACACGTGGCAGTGCAAGATCCACGCCCCGACAGACTCCTCGGTCACCCTCACGCGCCACGCTCTCCACCCAGCCGTCGTGTGCGCCTGGCCCTTGGTCGCGTACCGATAGAGCATCGTCGTGTCGCGCCGCGCGGGCGTGTACCCTCCAGCAAAGCGCGCCTCGTTGGCCGCGGCGTCGTACGTGCCGTTGCCCGACCCCAGGTCCCAGTAGTGCTCCCCGTGCATGTGCATCGGGTGCGCGTCCCACCCGCCCGTCGGCCCGTTGTTGGACAGCCACACGATGTCAAGCGTCTCTCCGACCAGGGCCGGGAACGTCTTGGTTTCCGGATCCCAACCCTGGTTGGCCTGCGCGGCGGCATAGTCCGGTGTCTTTCCAGTAACGTACAGTCGCACCAAGAGGGGCATGTAGGCTGGGTCCTCGGCCAGAGCCGACTCTTGCCACGCGAGCGTATTTTGGCTGGAGGGAGGAGAACAAGAAGTGGCCGTGGGGCGGGGTCAGTGTGAGCTCTGGTGTCGCGGTGCACATGGGGGATGGGGAGACTTGGATGCGAAGAAAAGGTGTGTTCATACGCCCATTGCAGCGTGCCGTTGATGGTGCCGTTGACATATTCGCCGCTGCCGAGCTGCTGCGACATGGTGATGTACACGGTCCGCGTCACCTCGGACAGCCGCGGGAACCTGGCCGCCTCCTGTGGGTCTAGCGACTGCAGCGTGTACTCGAGCCAGCTGCTGGTCTCGTTGGGGAGCACGACGGGCGACTTGGCCGGCAACTCCTGAGGCAGAGGTGTCTCCTGTCGCTCGTATGGGACGGCCGCGCCGCCAGACATGTCGTATCGCAGCAATGCGTACCCAACGACTGTCGTCGGGCGGTCCCGACTCTCGAACCTGATCCAGAACTGCGTCTTGCCGTCGCCAGCCGCAATCTCGTCCTGAGTGCGGGTTTGGAGCAGCACGCTGAAGCGCTGTCCCGACCCGACTTGGACGTGGTCTATTACAGCTGGCTGCGTGTAGTGACCGTCCGCCTCGATCACTGTCAGCTCCTGGTGGCCCTCGATCCCGACCGTCACCAGCGACAACGCCGTGCGGCCCAGGAACCGCACCCTGTACGTCTTGCCCGGCCCGACCGTCACCACGCTCGGCCGGCACGAGTCATCGACTGACGTGTTCCCGAACGCCGCCGTGCCGCTCCTGTCGTTGAACAGCAGCGCATCTGGCTCGCCCGACCACCGGAACGGGTCGGCCAGCAGGCCTTGGACGACGACCGAGTCGTTCTTCTGGAAGAAGTCCCCCAATCCCACAATCAGTTCGTCGTCGTACTCATAGGGCGGCGGCCCCTGCTCCCGCACGATCAGGGCGCCGTGCGCCGTCACGGCCTGGAACCCGACGTGTGAGTGGTAAAAGTAGGAGCCGGCGTCGCCAACGTCAGGCCTCAGCTCGTAGTCGAAGAAGGCACCCGGCGCGATCGGCCACTGGCTGACGAGCGGTGTGCCGTCGGAGAAGGGTGCGACGCGCTGGGTCAGGCCGTGCCAGTGCACCGTGAAGTTCTGGTCCGGGATCCGGTTGTGCACCCGGATCCACGTCGTCCTGTTCTCGGTCAGATACAGCGTCGGGCCGGGCGAGCTGCTGTTGATGACGACCGAGTAGCGCGGGCGGCAGTCCAGCGTGATGCTCTGTGCCGTCGCCTCGAGCACGTAGTCGGGCGTCCACGACGAGTCGTGCACCCGGAAGACGCCACCGCCGCTCCCCGTGAGGCCTTGACCCGGCTGCGCGAGGTGTAGCATCGCCAGCGCGGGGACCCGCCATGCCCGAGAAGCCCTCATTTTGCCGTCGGATCAAGGGTGGTTTTCCGCGCAGAGCAACTCGCAATCCACCAGCAGCCCAGTGTGGCTGATGGGAGGGAGATCGCAGATCGTGCCCGTCGGGCCTCAGCCTAAGTGCCGTTCCTCCGAGACATCTTTATGGCTGCACTGCGGCATGCAACCCCCGCAGGGCCAGGACCAAGACTCGCACGCACTATATTTGAGTTTTTGTCTTTCCTCGCCGGGCTCGGCGTCTACCTTGTTCCGGCCGGTTCATGCGTGCAGCGGTGACCCTGGATACCCCGGCTACGAGGGCCGAACCTTATTTTGTTCGTCCGATCATTGCGCTTACACGGCAACGAGCATTATTAGCTGCGCAGGACGCCACGCTAGTGCTCACCGCCTGCTGCAGTCACTGACGCAGCTTGTCAACTGGTCGACGTGAGCTGTCACGCGCTGACGATGATCACTGTAGGTGAGTCTGCATGTGTAACCTCTTGAGGACTAGCACGCTTGGCTATTTAACTGGTGGTAGTCCCATCTTTCCCGGCCGGCCCCTTTCCGATTTGTCCATTCTCTTTATACCCAATACCCAACTACGTGCAGTCGGCGTTCCGAATCCTCCTTCACGTCTCGCAATCATATCGACCTTGCTAGACATTAGTCAACTCCAGGGAGGGACGTCAACCAGGATTTCCAGCAGGCGGGAGCCTCGCCGCTGAGGCAAAGAGGCACCAGCCATGGCCAAGTTCGATCCGGAAGACCTCCGGGTCGGCTGGTTCGTCCTCGTCAAGGACGACGCCACCGAGTACGTTGTAGACAATGTGACGACCACTGAGACAGACACGATATATGGTCTGAGACCGCGACACGGCAACACTGGTGCTCGCAAAACAGTTGACTGGAAGGAGATTGTGGCAGTGTCCAAGTCCCCATTCATCACGAGTGTCGACTTGGAAGGGAAACGAGTTTGAGCACTTTCTCGGAGCGGTTTGCCAATCGTTCCAGTCTTCCAGTTCTAGCGTTCGTTTGACTCCCCATCCCCCTCGCCATCGCTGTTTTGGTACGTCTTGATTCGCCGCTTTATTTGCATAGCCCTGTAACTTTTCTCGCCCGTTGCCCTTTTCCGCCTCTTCCGTTCAAGCGCATCCAGCGCCGCCGGCTCGCCCCTCGAGTCCAGCCCGGCCAGCATGACCGCCAGCTCCGCGCGCATCTCGTCTTGCAGCGCCTGATCTTCCGCCTTCCCGCCCCTCCACAGTCAGCTCACCGATCCCCCTGTCATCCATTTCCCTAGCGTATTTCTAGTATTGCTCTTCGTTCCTCATCAAACACCCTGTCCGCGGCTGTGGGTCAACATCGGCTGCGCGACGGCGGCGGCGCCGTAAGCCGTCGGGAATAGGCCGCTCGTGAGCACATCCCCCGGTATCCCCTCAAGCGTTTGCCGCATCTCGGCCTCGGACGCACTGCGCTCCTCGCCGTCAAGCCGTAGGTCCGCCATGCCGGAACCCAACAGTGCCGCATCGTGCGGGTCAGCGACGCGAGCTGGCGGGCCCAGGACCCGGGTTGCGCTGCGGCTCTGCCAGCAACCGGACTCGTCCCTGGCCGCCTCGTCTCGGCCCTGGTTATAGTTTTTGTTGCTTGTGGTCTGCGTCGCCCGTCTGCGTGGTCATTTTAAACGTCCCGGCCTGGTCTACCGTCCCCCCTCGACCAGCGCATGGAATGGAGTCATCTGGGACGAGGCAGCTCTTCTTCTTAGATATACTTGACGCTGTTTGCCTTCTGCTTCCGACCTTAGTATTATGCTCCCTTCCCCTTCGCGAGCTTGATAGTGACGAGTGGAATCGTTAGGAGGATGATGGTGAAGAGACAGGCAGGGCTGGGGCGGTGCCGAGGAAGCTAGACATTACCAAAACTTGCTCATTCTTGATGAATCTCCCGACGATTCGGTTCACTTGGCTGGCTTGGCTGAGCCCTCAGCTCGAACTAGCAGACATCAATACGAGTATCACTTCACTTCCGGAACACGACCACAAACGCCAGTCAAACTCCACATCCTTAGTCTAGAGGTATCTCCGCACATGATAAGCAAGCCAATAAACTATGTACAACGAAAAGCCCAAATTGGTCGGGCGGTGCCGGCGCCTTCTCGCGTTCGACACATTCACCACCAGCGGGGCCGGAATCCTCGACACGACACCCCCTAGCTGTACCAGCCGTTGGGCTTCCAGTCGACGTAGTCAGGGGTAATCTTCTTGATGTCGGGCACGCCCAGGTTCGCGGCGTCGTTCATGACCTCGCGACGGAACAGGTCGATGGCGCGCTCGACACCCTCTTGGCCAAAAATGTTGGCGAACATCATGGGCCGGCCCACGCCCACGGCCTTGACGCCGAGGGCCAGCAGGCGCAGGGCGTCGGTGCCGTAGCGGACGCCGCCGTCGGCCAGGACCTCGATCTGGTCAAAGATCTCGGGGGCCTCGCGGCGGATCTCGATGGCGGTCTCGAGGCTGGACGGGCTGCCGTCGAGGTTGCGCCCCCCGTGGTTGGACAGGATGATGGCGGGCACGCCGTGCTGGGCGGCCAGGCGGGCGTCCTCGACCGTCTGGATGCCCTTGAGGACGATGGGCAGCTTGGTCATGGTGCGGAACTTGTCGAGGACCTCCCAGGTGTTGGTGATGAACTGGCTGTTGGCCGAGCCGACGCCGAAGCGGGCGGCGCGCTGGCGCGAGGGCGAGCCGGGCGAGTCGACGGCCCAGACCAGGGCCTTGGAGCCGGCCTTCTCGGCGCGGTCGAACAGGATCTGGTTGCTGGTGTCGTTGTCGTTGGTGTAGACCTGGTTGAAGAACTCGTAGGTCTCAGGCTGCTTGGCGGCCGCGATCTGCTCGAGGGGGAGCGTCGAGAAGGAGCTCGGGATGTACAGGACGTTGGCCTTGGAGGCCGCGCGCATGAGGTTCAGCTCCGCGTCCGGGTGGCCGTAGCTGGCGCGGGCGCAGGGGGAGATGAAGAAGGGGGAAGAGAAGTTGTGGCCGAGGATTGTTGTCCTGTAAAATTTGCAAAGTCAGCATGACGCCCCATACAGTCAGGGCAGATGAACAAGGAACTCACAGCATGCTCGACCCAATCTTGGTAATGTCAACCATGGTCTTGGGCCGCAGCCTGTAGCGGTTGTAGACCTCGAGGTTGTTGCGGTACGAGTACTCGCCGCCGGCGCCGTTGCGGTAGTAGGTGTAGTTGAGGCGCGGCAGGTAGTGCCTGGCGGCCCACTGGAAGTCGGGCAGGGCGACCATGTCGGCCAGCTTGGGCAGCGAGCCGACGGCCAGGCTGCCCAGGACGTCCTCGATGCCCGTGTCGGGCTCCTCGAGGTAGGGCCGGGCCGCGAGAGCGCCGGTCGAGGCGATGGCCACGACGAGGGTGGAGGTGCGCATCTTGACTGGAGGGGTGATGCGACGGGCAGCTGAGAATCTCCACGGGGTAGGGCTGGGGAGAAGAGGTGATATAGGCAAGAAAGAGTGACAATGGGTGGGGGAGGGTGCCTGCTGCCGCGCGTAAAGGGTGGTGAGATGGAGGGTGTGAGATGCGACGATCCCGCCTTTATATCCTCCCGCCTATTGTCCGACGCAGCCAGTCATCCTGCCCGATGCCGCTCGGGGGTTACCATCTTTGGGCTACCAGCTGTCAGTGAGGGTTGCGATCTCTGGTGGTACGTACCGAGCCTGGTGCGCCATGGGCATTACGCAGTAACCCCAACGGCGTCCAGGGTCGTGGCGCACTGCTCGGCGCGATGCCCTCCTTGGAAGAATGCAACGTCGAGCAGGCTGGGCAATATGACGGTGCGGAGGGGTATAGTGCCAGCTACCGGCTTCGGGGCCAGTGATGCATTCCATGGGCCCCTTTCCGAATCCGGGATTCGCATTGCCGGGTTGGTGCCAGGCTGTTCCTGGCCAAGCCCAGGCAGACGAGTCCGTTGTTTAGCTGGTGAACAGTCCGCACAGTCCACGTAGCCCACGGAGTCCGCCCTTTTTCCCAGTCCATGGAACGCGTTGTTTATTTTTCCACAAGTCGAGATTCTCCTCGCCTAGATTTTTTCTTTTTTTTTTCTTAGTCTCCCTGTCCAAGAGTGGTGAATGGAGCATCGAAGTCCGTTGGGTCCAGTCACCCTTGCTCTGGCCCCACGCATCGGGTTCTTATTAAGTGGGTTCTTCCAAGCACGCGGTTCCATACAAAGCAACGGCGCGCCCTGACTCGCGTCTGCCGGTGGGCCGCGACCAGCAAGGAAGGAGGTCTGGCTGGCGTAAATGCCATCATCCGGAGGCCCAGATTGCGCGAGCCCTGCGATCGCTCTCACGGCCAACGCCTGCTGTGTCCGGCTAGGCGGAGCGCAATCTCAAGATGCGACCAGCTCTCCACCGACCTCGGGATACGACGCGCTGATGGGGCAGGCTGACTACGAAACGCGGCGGGATTTGACGGCTCGATAATTGTTTCTCCAGCCCAGAACGAATGCCCTCTCCCGCCTTTCTCTCCTTCTGTCTGCCCGGCCTGCGGCTCATCGCATCTGACCGCAAGATGACGAGCACCCTGGATGAGGGGTGCCAACCTGCCAAGGCCGGGGAACAGCAGGCAACGTGATCCTTCGAATCTCGACGTTAGGAGAAGACTGCCCAGCCAGTCGCCCCGGTTCTAGCTGGTCTGCCCAGAGGTATGCAGCCAGCCAAGACGTCAGCAAGCCCGCACGTCCATTGTGCAGCGGGATAACTGCGGCAGCGGAGAGCCCAGTCCTCCGCGAAAAAAAGGAGCTTACAGCATCAATGACAAAGCCAGGGCCATCCATGGGGAACACCAGGAACGAGCCGCCTCGATCAGATACCACTGGAAAAACCAACCCTGTGACGGCTGCAAACGTCAGCAATTGGGATGACAGGGACACAAATCTCAAGACAGTTAGCTCCTCCGACTGCCCGTCTGCCATCAGCAATAATACCACAGTCCGGTACCACCATGGCATGCACTCCACAGATGCCACAGCCATCGATCTCTTTGCG
>JNVV01000030.1:196087-206178 GCA_000733355.1 Falciphora oryzae
TCTCGGCCCTCCATCGCCAAGGCGGCCTTGCAAATGCCACAAGACGTCCAAGACGTCACCCCTGTCGTCGGAACCAAGGACCTTCTCGATATAGGAAAGTCTCTGATTGTTTGCATGGCACTTCCAGAAGGTCGATGTGGCATCTCGGCGGCCAAGACTCCCGGTTCGTACGTAAAGCCCGCTACTGGCAGAGCATGTGACAGCGCCGCTGCCCCCTACACTGCCACGGCGCCAAGGGGCGCAGGACGATGGAGACCGTTCACCGGTTATGTTTTCGGGGAGAAGACGAGACCTCGTTCGCTTTAATTATTGACGATGCCATCACCAGCTTCCCTTCCATGTCAAATAGGCTAGCCCCGCCAGCATGGCCCGGGACCTACACAAGCCTCGAAGTCTCGATTGACAGCTGGAGGATGGACGTGGAGCACGAATTGGCGAATCGGATCGGGTGCTCCCAGACACTGCCTGTGCTCGTTTAAGCTTCTGTCTCTGCGTTGCTCCCAGCCGCGATCGACTTGGAGCTCGACGGGCTGCATGACTCAGGCAGCCCGACGGGGATAGGGGCGGTTGGGACTTGCCTGCTTCAGCAACAGCTCCGTCCGGTTCGCCACGCGGCCACCACCAGCTCATGTGGTTCAGCGAAATTTGTGCTGAAACAGGGACGGCGAGGGACGCTCCCGCGCGTGGACCTCGGTGGCAAACAAAACTGCAAAACACGTCTGGCATGAACCGAATGGCTATTAATAATGTGGCACCCTCGCGCACGCGAAATCACGTCAAAGCCCGCTTGATAAGGCCGGGGCGGGACGCCGGATCTTGATAAGCATGGGCCCAGATGTGATCGATCACAGGCACATCCATTGTCGGTTTCTGCGCATCCCCGAGTTGCCCGACGGGAGCGGGGCCTGTCGGCTCCCCATCTCCAGCTGCAGTTCCCGTTTCGTTCAGTTGCCGCTGCACGGCGCCGACTTGCTCGAGTCCAAAGGCGCTATGATGTTAGGGCCGGCACTCTAATTTTTCCAGAGGCTCGGCTCGGGAGCTGCCGAGAGTTTGCAAAATCGCGCGTGCTGTGCGCCTGGCTTGGTGCATGTCTCGTGCTGCTGTTCATGACATCATTGGCCGGCCAGATTAGTGGATGTAGCCTCTACACCAGAAATTTCGGTCTCGCTGGCCCGAAACTGCGCCTAGATTGACCACCAACTCCCAACAGACACCAAGACCCGTCACCATGCCCGCCGACCCAGCCGCCCCCTGCCCGCACAACGAGACCCTGTTCCAGGCCTTTGAGTGGTACTGTCCCGACGATGGGCAGCACTGGCAGCGCCTCTCCCGCGACGCGCCCCGTCTCGCGGCCCTGGGCGTCACCACCATGTGGATCCCGCCCGCCACAAAAGGCGGCTCGGGCGCCAGCAGCAACGGCTACGACGCCTACGACCTGTATGACCTGGGCGAGTTTGATCAGAAGGGCACCACGCGGACCAAATGGGGCACCAAGGCGGATCTCGTAGCGCTAGCCGACGTCGCCGCTGCCCATGGTGTCGATTTGCTTTTTGACGCCGTTCTGAACCACAAGGCTGGCGCCGATGGGACTGAGCGCGTCAAGGCGAGGAGGGTTGACCCTGAAGGTCTTGTTCCCGTGCCTGCTGGGTCGCCATCGAGTATTATTACGAGCTGGTGACTGATAGCTGTCCATGTCGCTTGATGTCCAGACCGTCGCAAATTCGTTGACCCAGTCGAGGAGGTGTCAACCTGGACAAAATTCGAGTTTCCCGGGCGCTTCTGCTGGAACCACGCCCACTTCACGGGCGTAGACTACGATGATCTGACGCAGAGAAAGGCCATCTGGCTGCTGGATGGCAAGACGTGGGCGGATGATGTTTCCACCGACTTTGGCAACTTTGACTACCTGTGATTATTGTGTTCCACATACCCGCGCTCCTTTTCCGCATGTCGGCCTTCCTGAGAGAGTTTCTGACACCACGCCGACGCCAGCATGTTTGCAGATATTGATCACCATCACCCTGGCGTGCGACAGGAGCTCTTCCGCTGGGCCGAGTGGCTGGACAGCCAGCTGCAAATCGGAGGGCTGCGCCTCGACGCCGTGAAGCACTACTCGTGGCGGTTCGTGCGCGACATGCTGGCCCACGTGGACGAAGTCAGGAGGAGGAGGCTGGGCGACGATGCAAAGCCCTGGCTCGTCGTCGGCGAGTACTCGGGCGACGACCGCGAGCCCATGGAGCAATATCTCGAGCTCCTGCAAAATCGGGTTTCGCTGTTTGACTTCCCGCTGCTTCTTAATTTCTGCCGGGCTTCGTACGACGTCAACGTCGACTTGCGCACAATTTTCGAAGGGTCTTTGTGCGAGACAAGACCGAACAACGCAGTTACGTTTGTCATGAACCACGATACGGTTCGTGACGGCCTTGCCTTGAAGAGGCGACATTGCCGTTGAGACCAAGAGATGCTGACGCGCGACACCCCTGTGCTATCCACAGCAACCTGGGCAAGCAGTCGAGGTGCGCGCAAACATCACAGCGCAATACCGCTCCTTTGCTAATTGTGACACCCCCAGACACCTATCAGCCCCTGGTTCGTACCGGCCGCCTACGCCCTCATCCTCCTGCGCGCCGACGCCGGCCTCCCATGCGTCTTCTACGCGGACCTGTACGGCTCCCGCGGCCCGTCCCGCGACAACCCCTTCATGCCTCCAGGCTCCCTCGCGCCCCCCATGTGCGGCGGCGTCGTCCTCCCGCGCCTGATGCTGGCCCGGCGCCTGTACGCGTACGGGACGCAGGTCGACTACTTCGACGACCCGGCCTGCATCGGCTTCGTCCGGCCCGGGCACCGCAACCATGCGGCGGGCGCTGGGCTGGCGGTACTTGTCAACGCGGGATGGACGGCCGCCCGCAAAAGGATGTGTGTGGGGCGCCAGACTGCGGATGCGGGCAGCGGCCAGGGTAGCGGAGGTGAAGTGTGGACAGATATGCTGGGCTGGAGCTGGGGGGAGGTGGTCGTGGAGGAGGACGGGCGGGCTATGTTCCACGTCGGTCCGCGGAGCGTGGCTGTGTGGGGACCTCGGGACGCGCCGGGGAGGGAGCTGGTGGATGGTGTTGCTGGCTTCCGCCGATTTGCTGCGTCGAAACTAGTCTAGAAATACGGAAGACAGCGTGAGGACCGTTCTCGAGGAAGATTGGGCATGTGTGTCGAGCTGGGGATGCCGACGCTGAGAAACGCTGCCACGCGCCCAGGGATAGAGAAGCTGGCGACAGAACGAACACAAAGATAGGGGACGCCAGAACTTCCCAACGCAGCCGCAGTCTCCTGTATAGATGACTGATTGGGGCCAGCTGCTCGGGCAGCAACAGCGCGGGGCCATTTGGTTCGTTGGTGGTCGCTGGGCACAGGATTCCCACGGCTAAGGTGCAGTAGGTGTCCAGCTATCCAACGGGGCAAGCAGCACTAAAGTTCTGTTGCGATGCTTGACAGAATGGTTGGCCCAACGGCTCCGTCCCCAAAGTTGGCGACAAAATACTCAGCCATATAGGGATAATCTTCCTTTGTGCTCTGTAAGGTTATCACACCGAGAGGCCAGCAGCTTTTGCTGCCCAAAACTACCCCGCGCCGTCACCCTCGAGAAGGAATCCATTATTTTCTCGACAATTTCGGCCATCTTCTCTGCTTCCCAATAGTCGAACAAGTGTCGACAATCTTTCACCCCCAGCACGACATACTCGAGTCCAGAGACCTACGCCTCTCCCCATCTCGTGCGCCAACATGGACGCCTTCAAAGGTCCAGAAAGCATCTACCGTTCGCTCCAGGGCTCGGAAATACGGCTCGTAACCTTGAAACGGACGCACGAGCCGGACCAACCTATCGAAACCCAACTCCTCTACGCGCCTCTCGACACCACGACCAAGTTCTTTGCCTTGTCATACCCGTGGGGCGAGCCGGGCGAGACTGTATCTGTCTTGGTCGACGGCATCGAGTTCCCCGCCTTCCGCCAGCTTTTTGTCGCGCTGAGCCATCTCCGCCAACTGAAGGATTCCGACCTCGTCGGGCAACCAACAGCGAGCACGCGAGGACTCCAAGATCCTCCAGACCATGACGGTGACGAAAGCCCCATAGCATGGTGGATCGACGCCGTCTGCATCAACCAAGCCTCTTTGGCTGAGAGGGGGGAGCAGGTTGCTCGCACGGGCAAGATATACTCGACGGCAACCGAAGTTGTTATCTGGCCAGGAGACCGGATGCTATTCCCAAACAACTCTAATGCAGACGTCACTGATGATGCCAAGAAAATCGCGTCGCCCCGAATGAAGCTCACTAAGGGAATAGATGGACGTCGGCCGATACCAGATGAACCGCGCATCCAGGCCCTTCTTGAACGCCGCCTCCTCAAATCGAACCTTGCAGCCGGGCTCTCTGCGATATTGGCCATCTTAGAGAGCGACTATTTTCCCCGCGTCCGGACCCTTCAAGAAGTAGCCGTGGCTCGACACGACCCTGTGGTTGTGTTAGGGGCGCATACCATCCATCTTCGCGAGCTGGAGGTGCTGAGGCGAGGATTCATGACGTTGGCGAGAATTCTGGTTTATGAGAAGCCCCTCGCGATAGGTCAACTTGCCCAACTCAACTCAAACGCCAGCCGCATAGCCCTAAATACCCGGGATTTGGTAAGAGACGGCAAACCATCTGGAAACGGACTCCGGGACTTCGCATCTCAACTATCTACCCTTCTCTGCCGTTCTTCCGGCTACAGAAAAGCAAGGGGTTCACGGGACCGCATATACGGCATGCTGGGCATGACGGACCTACCAACGTCGATGCCGCTTGATATCCTGCCAGACTACGGGCGCAGCTTTGACGATGACGCCTTCAGTTACGCAAAATTCTTAGTCCGCCATCACGACCGCCTGGACCTTTTGGGAATGGGGGTTGATTCTTTGGAGGGCTACCCCTCTTGGGTGCCTGACTTCAACACCAAAACTCATTTTGAGGCGCGTGAGGGTCAAAGTGTCGCGTCACTTCAGGCAACGGTTGCTGCCTAATCGCAAGGGGCTCTTGTATCGGATCGGTCATTGCGATACTCCCACGTAGCATTAGATTGGGGCCACTATTGCGGCATGGGGAGGATTACCAAAGCCACGATGCCCTGGACGCGGTCTTCTCTTCATGATCAGCCTTTCTAAGCCGCATCGTCTGGCCTTCAGCAAAGCTGCGCTCGGTCCCTCCAGAGCTCGTGCTGAATGAGTGGCTGGCGACCCCACGCGTTCAGGGATTCGCCAGAGCTCATAGCGGCACACTCACAGCCTCTTTGAGCGCTGAGGAAACTTCGGGGCAGCCTTTTAACGATTCGTTGATAACTGCGCTCGAAAGCGCGCAGATACTTCTGTTCGCGGACTCTTTCGTGCTGCTAGATGATGGGCTTATTCTATATGCTACCCAGCTTGGGAAACGTCATCCGGAAAAGGGTGATATAATATCCGCTATCAGGGGCTGTACTGAACATGCGGTTCTCCGTCCACTCGAAATGGACAATACTCGGGAGGGCTTTCGGATCATTAACACCTGTTGCCGGGGCATTGGTCCCTTGCCTGAGTTCATTACCAAGGATTTCTTTACAGGCCGGGTGGAGATGGACTTTAATATCTGGTAGCGTGCGGTTATTAATTGTCTCCCCATACTTTCTCGAAGCCTAAATCATAATGTTCCTTTGGAAGTTGTTGAGGCGAGCGTAGAACAAATGCAAGCTCGCCTCGCCTGGTGTAAGCTGCTGACCCTGACCGCGGCAAATATCCTGGTATTGTCGAGTGCGCAACCCTCCAGCCGGCTGAGGGTTTGCAAATAGGGAGAGGTTATTCAAGAGGGCTCTGGTCTCACTTGGGTGTTCCCTCGTTCAGCCTTTTAAGTTCCTCCTTTAACCTCCGGGACACCTCTTCGATCTCTTGGATCCTCATCAACCGTTCTTCGCCACGTTGTGAGCCGTTGCGTCTCACGTCTATCTCCTGATCGTGGGCTGAATACCGCATATGCCTCTGACTGCTCCTTTCCGAGCGAGCTTGCTGGCTGCTTCTTTCCGAACGCGCTTGACTTCTCGGAGATGGTATACCACTGTAGGTGACCCGGACAGTCTGACCTTGCGTCCGGTAGATGGCTTCTTCAGGTTGTCCCATCTCGTAAACCTCTCGACTGTTCGGCAGGTTCCGATTGTTGTCTTCTTTGCCAAGCTCATGCGGCCGCTCTACCTCCATCAGCTCAGGCTTGAGCGCCAGAGCGCCGGCCACGGCTCCCGGAGCGGAGCCGTGGCCCGGAGAGCCTTCCAGCTCTGGCTTCCCGGAAAGCCTATGGACGCTACTGCGGTCTCGTCCGTCCAACAGCAGACGTCGCCGGCGGCGACGCCAGAGCCAAAAGAGAACGATCCCAGAGAGCACCACCAGGAGCACTGAAGCCGCTACAATGCCGGCAAGCGCGGGGGTGCCAAGTCCACTGGGACCGCTGTTGGGAGGCGGCTGGGTGTCGGAGGGGGCTGGAGGGGCAGTCCGGCTGGGGACGCCGTCACTGCAGTACGCTTTTGGGCATTCCAGGACGCAGGTGGCGTCCGTCGGGCTGAATTTTGTTAAGGAAATCATACACGAGCTCCCAGGCTTGCAGTTGAGATTGCACCTGGGTGTTGTGCAACTGGACACGCATTGCTCTCCCTGCCTTGGTCGCAAGCCCGCTTGGGGAACTGCTGGAGGAGAGAGGTGTCAGCGACGAGAAGAAAGAGGGGCGGGCCGTAATCACTTACCTGCACCGGCGTTGGCGTTTGCTTGATACATTCTGTCCGAGACGGCGGCCCGACGGCGAGAAGCAGGAGAGCAGGCATTTGGTGATGTCAAGATAAAAGTGCCCGGGCGAGCAGGAAAGCTGCGATGCGGCAGGTTTTGTGGCGCTGGCACAACACTCAAGGTCCGGGCCGGCCCCGCTCTTTTCCCCTGGGATATCAGAAGGCTGCGTGTAGAGCCACGATCCTGCACCTTGGCCCCCTCGCTTCGGACCTATAAGCGTCAAAGGCAGCGTGGTATTCTGCCCTCTGCGGCCCCCATTGTCAGATTAGCTACCGGCCGCTTCGGGGCCTGAGCTCCGTGGTGCCGCACACATGCATCCGTCCAAAGGAGCGATGCAACGTCAACCTGATCTGGCTAGGAGCCCGCATTGTGGTGGGCGACAGAGGGCGAAGGCGATGGATATGCGTGTCTTGCTGCTACCTAGATCGGGAGCTAAGATCCTTCATGTTTCTGCCCAAGCGATATGATGGCCGACATCTTACCATTCCACATACCGCCAAACCTGTCCTTCATATAACTCAGCAACGCGCCCTCGATTAAGCCCGCAAACTTTGCATTGTCCTCAGCCGACCAGAGCCGCGCTGCGACGGTCCGCATCAGCACGGCGCAGGCCTCAGCGAACGCCTCGGGCGTCACGTCGACAGGGAACGCGTACTCTGCCACCTCGACGCCGACAAACCCCGCCCTCTCTAGCTTCTGCCTGGCGGAAGCGGCGTCCGTCCACCCCTTGGACGGGAACACGGCCGTCGGGTCGGGCGGCAGCGGCCTCGCGTCGGGCAGGTGCGCCGCCAGCGCGGGCAGCGCGAGCTCGGTCCACCAGGCGATCGACTTCCAGCTCGTGAAGCCCGCGACGCCGCCGGGCCGCAGCAGGCGCAGCGTCTCGGCCAGCGTCGCGCCATCGTCGAGGCTGAAGAAGACGCCAAAGTTGCTGAGGGCGTGCGAGAAGGACGCGTCGGGCAGCGCGGCCGCGTCCTGCTGGTTGAGCTGCAGGACCTGGGCGCTGTTGGAGGAAGTCTTGGCGGCCCAGCCTTCGTCGGCGGCGCGCTTCGATGTGTAGGCCACCATCTTTGGGTCGATGTCTGCGGCGACGAGGCGGTCCAGCGCGATACCAGGCGTGCCTTGGGCTGCTAGCTGGAGGAGCTCGCCGGTCAGGGTTCCGCCGCCGCAGGCCATGTCGAGCACGGCCTCGATCGGCTTCGAGGGCTCGTCCAGCTTCAGCGCGCGCCGGAGCATCTCGGCGCCCGCTACCCCCGTGACTCTTTCATTCGTCCTGAGTACCCGAATGGCTTGGGGGTTAGTGTTTAGGGGCTGAGCTGGCGCGGACATGTTGGGTCTTGATCGCAATGTGGGTGGCGTGCTTAGCAGCAGGAAGGACCACTAACAGGCAAAAGCGGCTGCTGGGTGGTCTTATACACGCAACCAGACACGGGTTTAGCAAGTCCGAGGCCATCGGACCGGGCGATTTGGTCAGCAGCACGTTATGTCAGACTCGCTGCGCCTGCGTCAGCGCTAGAAGGAAAAATTGCCCCGCTGGAATCCAACATGAGGCATATCGTCAGCAGAGACTGCAAGCAAAACAGTCAATGGGCGGTTCTGTGGTGGATGGGAATCCGAAGATATGGACATTATTGGGGTAGACGAGTCTGGATGGCGCGACAAATTGAGGCTTGTTCTGGCAATGGGGCTGCCCCTGAGCCCTGAAGTCGGATTCTCCAAGGACAAAAATTTGTCGCGGCATCCCCCTCGTCAACTCGTCGCCTGCTTAGAGGTGGGGTGCGACCAGGCAGAAAAAAAAAAAAGATATCATATACATGCCGAAACTAACCGACGAAATTGGGATATTGGATCTATGTAGCTATTCCTGATGGCAAGAAAACTGCATCGAGGCGAATATAATATCGCCCTGTATCCCAGGAAATTTCTCGCGCCGGAAGCCCCTTTATGCTACGGGAGCCTGCTCCTTGAATCCCTTCAGCATATTCGCCAGCTTCCTCCCCCCATCCTCGCTCAGCATCATCTGGAACGTCTCCCACGACTCCTGCGCCTTTTCTTTCGTGCGCTCAAACATCTTGACCTCAAAGTCCCGGAGCAGCGGCGCAAATCGCCCCCGAAAGTCCTCCGACTGCTCCGTCGCCATGGCGGCGACAATCGTTTCGGAGAGCTCGAGCGCGTCCGCCATGCCCATGTTGACGCCCTCGCCGACTGGCATCATCAGGTGCGCCGCGTCGCCGATGAGGGTCACGCCGGGCTGCGGAGCCCAGGTGTGACCCACCGGCAGCATGGCGTGCGCCTTGAGCGGGATCGGATCCACGGGGGCAGAGGCCGCGGCTTCGTCACACGCTGTGGCGATGAGCTGCTTGAGAAGCGGGCCCCAGGATGAGAAGTTCTGCGTGCTGCCGCTGCCGCTGTCGTGGTTGCTGTCGAGCAGCCGGGCTTTGAGGGCTAGCGGGCCCAATGGGATGTCGACATCTGTCGTGATCGGCGTGGCCTGGTTGCCCTCGCGCCCCGTCGCTGCCATGGAGGTTTCCGGGATGATGACAAAGAACCAAGCTGAGTCCTGCGACGCGCGTTGGGTCGCGATTGCCAGCCCGGGCCCTCCGAGAGCCGTCATGGTGCCGGGGCCGATATACTTGGCCAACTCCGGATGGCGATTCGCTATGTCCCTGATACTTAGGGTGGCATAACGGAAGCCCACCCCTTTGGGCCGCACGTCGGTCAGGAGCGGCCGGATCCGGGACCAGGCGCCGTCGGCGCCCACAACCAGATCAAACTCGCCGCTGATGGTCTCGGCTCCGTCGCGTGCGAAGCGCAGAACAGTGCCGCCGCTCGGGGTAGTGGCCCTGGTCGCGCCCAGAACCTTTGTGCCCCACTGGACAGCATCGGCGGGCAGGGCTGACAGCAGCAGGCGCGTGAGTGCATTGCGGGATATCTCGGGGCGGCCCTTGCCGGGCTCCTCGGTGTGCAGGTAGTCGCCATTTGTGTCCGCAACCAGCATGCACTCGGCACACTCGCCAGTCAGGGGCAGAAAGCGGTCCGCCAACCCGCAGGCGCGGATGGCGGCCAATCCGGTCTCCTCGTGGAGATCCAGCATGCCCGTGGGCTGTGAGAGTTCGGCCTTGGTGGGCCTAGGACGGAGCTCGTAGACGGTGGGGTGCAGCCCTTGCTGGTGCAGGAGAAGGGCGAGTGTTAGGCCAGAGGGGCCAGCACCGACGATGGCGATGGTGGGTGCCGAGGGGCTGCCCATGGTTGATGTAGGTTGAAGG
>JNVV01000030.1:206201-349486 GCA_000733355.1 Falciphora oryzae
GACGAAGAATGGCGAGAAGATGGCGAGGGAGGGAGGTTGCGGGAGAGGTGGCGAGCAGAACATAGGTACCCAGCCAGACCGTGCCAAGGACCGAACCCGCTACTTTATACTTGGCACCCGGAGCCGCAATCGGGAGCCACCCAAGTTGTTAGCGTCAGACTATCGCTGGCGGACTGCTGAGGCTGCCGATTGTCCGGCAAGGGAAGCCCATCACAGTGCTGGAGCGATGGATCACATCGTGCCATCGGATCAAAAACTCAGGTAAGACGGGCATTTTAGCGAATGTGGACTCTAGAAGGATCTGGACCTGCTGGATGCCTACTCCTAGCGTTGGCGGCCGCGAGGGCATCACGTGGACGGCATTGAGTTCGGCCGAATTTCTCGGGACCGACCGCAGGCAGCAAATCCGCCAATCGAACGACCCCAACCTTCCTATCACCGAGTTGTGTACACTCCTTGCGCGCTCTTGTGGTATCCGAGCTTGCCAACCCGCAGAGTAAGCTCGCTCCTCCACTCTTCCCCCCTGGCCACCTTCTCGACAGCCCTCTGGATGCCATACTCTGGCCGCCACCCAAGCTCTCGCAGCGCCCTGGACGCGTCATAAACGCGGTCCACTGTCGGCAGGAACCGCCACCCGCACCCTTCGAACGCCGCCTCGATCCCCGGCACGCACTCCTGGTACACCTCGGCCGCCTGTCTGCCGCCCAGCCGCCGCAGCGTCTCCTCGTCGCGCCCAAACGGCGTCGGCGCGCTGATGACGTATCGTCCCCAGAATTGGATGTCGCTGCTGGAGGCAGTCCGCAGCGCGCACACGCACGCGCCCACCACGTCGGCGATGTCGACGCGCCGGTGCGCCAGCTCCAGGACCTTGAGGTTCCCGTCCTGCGGCGCGGCCGCCCTGCGCGCCTCGTCGTCGTCCTCCTCGGGGAAGAAGCGCGCCGTGCGCAGGATCACCGTCGGCATGCCCGTCTGCACGTGCACCAGGCGGCACAGGTCCTCGGCTGCCACCTTGGTGACTCCGTAGATATTTTTGGGGACCGGCACCACGTCCTCGTCGATCCAGACCGCACTCGCGACGCCGCTCAAGGCCTGGCCGAAGGCGGACGTGGTCGACACGAAGACGAACGACCGAATGCCGAACCCCCCTTCCTCCTTGCGCGTCGCGGCTGCTGCCTCCAGGAGGTTGAGGGTGCCGGTGATGTTGACGTCGACAAAGTCGGCCTTGGAGTGCGATCCCACGTGGGGCTTGTGCAGCGTCGCCGCGTGGATGATGTGGCGGAGGCTTGGGTTCTCACGAAACAGCGACTCCACAAAAGATCGGTCCGCAATAGAGCCCTGACGGTGGGTCGTCTCCGAAGGAAGGATGTCGGTCCCGAGCGGCGTGTGGCCGTGCGAGTGCAGAGACAGCATGAGTGCGCGGCCCAGATGGCCGGAGGAGCCCGTCACGAGGACGTCGGGTGATGTTGGATCCATGGTCCAAATGATCTGGCCGGAGGTCTAGTGCTACTCGGGTGCGAAAGATGGGTCAAGACAGACACGAGGCCGGGCTACAGTTGACAAGCTCTGTCAACCAAAGGGCTTGCCACTGGGAGATGGTGCATTTATTGACGTGTCAAGCCAGGATGAGTCACAATGATTCGCGCCCAGACCGGCACATCGCCCAGCCGACCATCTCCCACCAGATTCCCCTACACCACTCCCTCGCGCCCCTTGAACATTATGATGAGGTCCGGCTTGTCCCAGATGAAGAATGTCTTCTGCGTGGCGTGCCAATTCGCCGACTCGGGTGCCAGTTCCATATCGAAATTCCATACCAGGCGGCTCAGGATCAGCCTCATCTCGGCATACGCAAGGCTCGAAGGATGGCAGGTCAGCTTTTCACAACAGGAAACAGCAAAAGGGTCTCAAGGTGGGACTTACTTCTTGCCCAGGCAGTTCCGTGGACCGGTAGAGAACGGGCGGAAGGCCACGGTCTTGTCACGTTCGAACCGCGGGTCCTCGCCCAGCCACCGCTCTGGATGGAATCCGTACGGCTCGGCAAAGTTGCTGGCGTTGCGGTAGGTTGCGTACTGGTTAACGGCGACGGTGAGACCCCCAGGAACCCAGTACCCAGCGACTGTGGCGCCGCCGCGAGGTGTAACACGGGGAGTCGCCCCCGCCACCGGCGGGAACATGCGCAGGGACTCTTCGATGATGGCCGTGAGGTAGGGGAGACGCGCCAGACTCTTGGTCTCCATGTCGGCTTCTCGGGTATATGTCCCGCGTACCTCGTCCGTGAGCCGCTTGAGCGTGTGGGGATGCGAGGTTAGGTAGAACAGGCAGCCTGTAGGGGACCCTGAAGTTAGTCACAGGCATGACCGCGCTTGGGGAGACCACGACCTTACCAGAAAGCATGGACGTCGTCGTCTCCGAGCCCGCGTTGATCAGCAAGGCCACATTGGCCGTCATCTCGGACGGGGTGATCATCTGCTCGGACCGGTTCGCCCGCAGCGCGTACGACATAAAGTCCCATCTGTCCTTCTCGTCGCCACTCCCGTCAACCCCGACGCTCTCCATCCGCGCGCGCGCCTTCTCGACCGACTGCTCAAAGCTGCGCGTCCGCTTCCCGCCAAACGCCCACATGAAGAGCCCCAGCACCCGGCGCTTGAAAGACACGAACCGCAGCGCCTCGACGAACGCGATGCCCTCCTTGATTCCCTCAAAGATCAGGTGCGCCTGCGGGCTCCACGCGTCGCACTCGAGCGTGCCTGCGCCCCTGCTGAACGCCAGCTCCGTCACCATGTCATACGTGCAGTGGTGTAGCCACCGCACCGCGTCCGTCGGCGCGCCCCGCAGCCCGCGCAGCCGTGCCACCAGCCGGTCCGCGTGCGCCGCCACCCGCGTCTCCTGCGTGTACAGCGCGCGGTCCGAGAAGGCGTGCGAGAGCACGCTGCGGATCCACGAGTGATCCGCGTCTGCGGAGGCGCCCAGGTTCTTCTCGCCGTTGGGCGCGATGGCGCCCATGTAGAAGTGCGCGTCTTTCCTGCCGTGGCGGTGCCGGTTAGCCACCCCCCACGACGTTCTCTCCCTGTCTTCGCGGCTCCGCCTTTTTGCACACCCAAACCTCTCGCTCGGACGCTTCTTCGTCTTGAACCCGTAGATCTCATCCCATGCAGGGCCGCCGTTGAAGCTCACTTGTATACGGTCAGCCATGCATTTACACGCTCGCTGGGGAAGTCCACGTACACTCGTCTGGCGCAATGCGCACGACATCGCCGTATTTGTCGTGCAGCTCTTTGGTCTTGTACTCGAGCTGGCCGGTGCTGCGGTAGTAGGAGTAGTATGCCCTGGTGCATCTGGCCAACAGAGGCCCGGGGAATCGTCTCGCTGGGTGGAGGAAGGCATTGTACGCCAGCCTAGCCGTAATGGCGAGGATGCCCTAGCGAATGCCCTTGCCGTCAGAAATCGAGGAGCCCACACCAAGATTAACAATTACCAACTTGTGATGGCACGTACCGCCCCAGCTAACACGGCCAGCCATCCGAGGACGGAGATGGGCGCTAGGCGCGGAATGTTGGGATAACCAAGAACCATTATCGGCACAGGCATTCTACATTGGCGCTGCCAAATCTTTCCATCAAGGGAAGCAGCACAATGGATGTAATTATCCAAAATAACATGCATGGCTACCGGTTAGCAGATAACATGTGCCCTGGCCTACACCGTCCGAGCAGCTGTCCGGGCAGATCCCTCGTCGTGGTCCGGGAACCCCGGTCGAGCCTGGCCCGAGGGTTTCCAATTTGCCCGGCGGTCACTGCGGCCGCGGAGCCAGAGAGTCAAGAAATCCCGGCATCACGCAAATTATGTATAAAAAGCCACTTTCTCAGAAGGGAGTCTCCACCGTGCTTTCGGGTATTTTGACTCGGAATGGTTCGGTGTTTTGGCCCGTCGTGGCCTAGAACCAACACCAAAACCACAAACTTGCCCAGCCACGATTTCCACAAACCTACCCGACGCCCCATTCGGGTCCCTTTCGCTGTTCCCTTCCCAGTCGCTTGCTATCTAGGGAGTCGTCTAGCAGCAAAGCCAACCAACTAACCGGTTTTCTCCGCCCTAACAACCACTACTTTTGGTACAAGGTTATAGGAAGCATGGCCTAGAACTAGCTTATTTTTTTTCTTTTTCTTCTTTTTTTTTGATTGCATTCATTAAAATGTTGGCAACGCAATTAACTTTGGCCCCTTTTTTGGGAACTAGGATTTTCAGCGTTGTTTCCAGCTCCAAAGGCAGGGGGAGCGGCCCTGGAGAGATGCTTCTATCACATGCATGAGAACCTGCAGAAAGCTTTTCCTTTATTCAAAGTTAAAAGCAAAAACACCAGGGGGTCCCGCCGCCCTTTTCCCAAAACCCAATAACGCCTATCGAACCTCGATTTCCTAGCCAGCTTCCTAGCCCTCCCATTTCTCTCCTGCGATACTCTCATCATCAGGGTCGCCTTTTCCCCGCCGTCCGTTCCGGCCGGTGGTACGCCCCACACGCCTCCCTGCAAAATCCGAGCACCAAGTACGCTAAGATCTTCATATCGTCTGCCCTATCGATTAAAAAGGGGCCAAATTCCGTGATCTCAAGGAACGCTTCGCTCCTGGAATAGTTGGGCTTGTCTTTGAGAAAGTCCACGTAGTTCCCGTCGAACGCAGCAATAGTTATGAAGATCTCATGCCTATCCTGGGAGACCAGAAGACGTCTAGAAAGGTGGTTCCAAAGAATGTTAGCCATGCTAAAACCGGTAAATCGCGCTTTCTGTATAAGGAAAAAGGAAAAAGGAAAAAGGAAAAAGGAAAAAGGAAAAAGGAAAAAGGAAAAAGGAAAAAGGAAAAAGGAAAAAGGAAAATGAAAAACTTACCGCGCCTTTTTGT
Source organism: Falciphora oryzae (assembly GCA_000733355.1). Classification (NCBI taxonomy): domain Eukaryota; kingdom Fungi; phylum Ascomycota; class Sordariomycetes; order Magnaporthales; family Magnaporthaceae; genus Falciphora; species Falciphora oryzae. The sequence continues at coordinate 211,097 of JNVV01000030.1, forward strand.
CCACGTGATAAGTTCTTGGAGGATACTCGCTAATCCAAGCCGCCAGCTGCGAAGCTTCCTGCATTCTGATTGACTTGAGTTTGGAGGAGCGGATGAATGGCTTTACTTCTATAATGGCGGCAATTTCGTCACCATCCGTCTTGAAGCAGCCGTCAACCCTCGATTCGTAGATCTTGGGCTTTTTTTTGTCCCTTTCGTTTTTGGCAACGAACTGAGCCCGATGAAGAGTCCAACCTCCTTTGACGCTCCCGCAGTTGATTGTGACGGAGTTGAGGTAGTCAATGAGGGCCGTGTTGACAATCTGCTCGTCCTCAATCTCCTTGTAGTGCATGCCTTCCTCCGGTCTGGCTGCGGACTTGCTCGATATGTGTGTTTCGGCCGCGGACTGTGTTGAATATGAGCCAGGACTCCTGTTCTTGTCATCGATTCCCAGGGCTGCGAGGTCGCCCGCCAAGTCGTCCGCATCATAGTAGCTGGACTGCTGGGCGGGCGTAACCGGACGTTGGGCCTTGTCTGCGGCTTCCGTCTCTGATCTGGTCCTGGGGGATCTTGGCGGTCCGTCGTCTTCAGTCGTGATTTGGGAAGAGGCGAGTTGATGATGTCTGACAAGCGTGTACATTCCGAGGTTGGGGAATGGGCGGTCCTTCGTTGTGGGCTTGGGCTGGCCGTTCTTAGAGTGAAGATGGCGGTCAATCTCATCGGTGTAGCGTTTCCACGCCGTATCTTTCTGAAAGAATTCCCTCGCGGCATCGAAAGAATCTTGGTTACAGAGGTGATACGCTTCGGGTGAAGCCGCAATGATTTCAGCCCCTCGTTTACGGTAGAGGGCGCGGAGAAGAAGGAACTGCGGCCATGTGATGGCGGAGCCGGAATCGGTATATCGTTTTTGGTGGAGCGAAATGCCTTCCAGAGCTGCTTTCTTTACCTCGCCATCCCAGTCAGACCTCGTTTCCGGGAATTCCGACGGTTTGGCAGCCATGGCAAAAAGAGAGGAAGGGAGAGGGGGGAAAGGAATAGGAAAAAATGAGTAGGAAAAAGGGGATAGGGGGAGGGGAAATAGGGGAAAAAGATACAAAAAAGAACAAACCACGGGCTGGCCGAGGAAAAAAAAAACACGGCAAATAGGCGATGGGAGGCAGAGACAGAAAAATGGGGTCAAGTGCTTGATTAGAGCGAGTTCGGTTGAAGACCTGGGCAAGGGAGATGATTGTTTGGAGATGGCATCATGGTTTATATCAGCGACCGCTGATGAGATCGAGTCTAAGGTGGAGGGGTTTAGACGCGGGCGCAGAGAGCGGTCCGTTCTCGTCTCAGGCTTGGAGTCAACGCCACTAGGTACCAAACTCGGGTCGAAAAGGCGAAAGGACACAAGTCTGGAATTAGAAACAACTTAGGCTATCTTGCCGAAGCGCCCGTTTTGGGCCCGTCACACCGATCCAGGGGCCAAATGCTCAAATCAACAAATAATGGATCTGGAGGTTCTGCCCGAATCAGGGCCTACCATAGCTCTCTAAGCGCGCGTCACGTCGATGCGTTGGTGGGCCTGGGTGGCCTTCATGCAGTTGGTGATTTTGGGGCAGCCTCTGGAGGCATCAGCCGCGCGTTTAATTGGTGTTGGAAAATGGTCAACGGCCCCCATCTCTCAAGTGTGACACGCGCTAGCCGAGATGTTGGCCGCAATTGACAGCCAGCACGGGGGCTGCCGGAGCAAACGTGTAAGTTGGAATCCCCGACCGCGAGCAAGAAAGGAACGGAAAATGGAGGCAGGAAAAAAGACAAACAAGAAAAGATAGGAAAGGAGATAAAAAAGGATATACAAAAAGATTTGGGACCCGACAATGGAAGTCCCATCTTGGTCGTGAACGAGTCCTGCAGCCAAAGTTCCCGGTACAGTGTTCACGCTAGCCACTCGCACTTTATCGCCCAGCCAACCGGGCGCCAACCCAAACAAAGGACCTCGCTTGGTCGGCCGCTGACCCCACCCAAACTCTCGTCCACCAACATCACCAACAAACAACGACGAAACACAACGCCCATCACGCTGGCGTCAATTCTTCGTTGCCGCCTTGCTCCTTCGTGCCTTCGTCTGCTCACCCTTGGGTCTGTCCCATCTGCCTTAATAGGCCGCCTGGGCCCCATCCAAGATGGTTGTGCGATTTCTTGAACCAGCAGATTCGCCCCCGTGCTTGACACCAACGTCATCCTCACCGCCATCCCCAGAGCCCAGTCCACCACCAGAGCCCACTCCACCCGAGCCCGCCATGCCCACCACGCCGCCGCCGCGCGTCCCCTCTTATATCATCAGCCAGAAGCAACTTGGCCTGGACTTTTCCGCTGCTGTTAAGAGATTCAATCGCTCCCACGACAACTGGGACCACAGTCTCACCCATGAGTTTTACAAATCCATCGGGGAGCTCCCGGCCGACAAGCAATTCAGTGTGAAATGCTCGCCTCTCGATCTCGGCGAGTCCAGACCGACCGCTGGCGGCAAAGATGGCACTGATGGCGGCTTTCTGTTCGTCCATCCTGTCCCAGACGAGCAGATGGACAAGTGGCTGCAGGATACGAAGCCGTGGTGTTCGCCCCACAACGAACTCGATGCAATGTCGCGCGAGGAAGATTCGCCAGCCAAAATTTATCGCGCCGCCACGTGCCTGTCGGACCGCATGCGTGGGTGGTTCTCCGAAATTATGCATGGCATGCCAGATGTCTACAAAAACGACCAACGCTGGCCCTTCATGATGCCCAGTGAGCGGAGCTACCTGAATGGTACCTGGTCCCAAATCGAATGGATCCTCGACTACAAGGAACACGGAGATCCTCGCCTCCCTCCATCTGCGCCGCATTCGGTCTCCTTCCTTGCACACATGCCGCGGATGCGCGAAGATTGCCTTCTTGCCCAGGAGGTGTTGGCCATTTTCCATCTCTCCTTCCACCGCTTTTTGACCGCCGCCCAAGGAGGGTTTCGCGTGGTTCCGGTAAGTTCAAAAGCAATCCCACACAATGCTTGGTTTGAACTAACCCAAAGTCCACCACAGATCACAATAATATCTTGCTCCGGCCATGACGTGCGTGTTCTGCATGCATATCTCGACGTTGTCAGCCGCAGCATCAATGTGCGCAAGTCACGGATCTGCAACTTTGACAGGGGCATCTTGATGGGCAGAAAGGATGTGGAGATCCAGATGTGGAAGAGGATCCTCTGCTGGGTTCTCGCCAAACCTGACATGCGCTCCGTCGATGACTTGCAGAAACGTCTCGAGGGCGGCGGTGGCGATCAACGGGGGGGAGCGAGGCCGCGACCAAGGGCGTGACTGCCCAGAGGCCCGTCGCCAGGACACGCAGCAACGTTATCCGGACACCCAACGCGGCGGATATGACGACCAGCGGCGCAGCCCGCCGTCAGCCCGGCACGAGCGGAGCCCTGCACCCCCCTCGGATCGTTATGCGGACTCCCAGCGAGGACGTTACGATCAGCAGCGGCTCTCAGCGTCGCCTCGGTATGAGCGGAGCCCTGGCCCAGGTCAGCGCGATTCGGGCTCTCAGCGGGGCGGCTATGAGCACGAGCGGAGAGCCTCGCACTCGTCCCGGCACGATCGCAGTCCTGCGCCGCCGGCCCAGCGTCATGCAGAGGTTCCTGCGACGCCGGCCCAGCGTCATGCAGAGGTGGTCTACCAGGGCCAGAGCCTCCACCCGGCGAGCGCGCAATACGCGGAACGACCGGCATCTCGCGGTCAGCGGGCGCCTGAGCAGTATTCTGCGTACCGCGGCGAGGAAGTGATGCGGCACGTCTCCCCCGGACGTGATTATGGGCAGGATCTGAGCTATCGCGACGAGCGGCGTCGTGGGGAGGACCGCGAGTACCGAGAGCAGCGGTACCCCGAGGATCAGCAATACAGGGGAGACCGGCGCGGGGGAGACCAGTACAGGGAGGGGTCACGTCGCTAGCCCGGTGGCCCGCAGCACTCGGTGCGCACGCGGGGATGGTGGCGCAAGCGCGGGGGTTACAGGGCCAGGATGTCTTCACAAATCTACGGTAAACTGGGACACGGGACAGACAAGGAGGAACCCAAACAAGCTTGGTATGTGAGCAGGGGAGTAAACAGGAACACAGCGTAGTTGGGGTAGGGCGGCGGGCTTTTTGGCAGGACAGGCGTATTGAACTGATTTATCTTTGTCTCTTTATTTTGACATTTTATTGCCCCTTTTTACAATGTAAACTCACGCGTAGAACACCAGGCCCAGCCGAACATTTCCCGAAACCTCAGGCAATGCGCAGGAGATGCCAGAGCAGCTTCAGATCTGGGTTGGCCCTTCCGAACTGGGCTTTCAGCCCCTCGATGTGGTGCCCCAGATCGTCGTAGAGGCCCTCGAGGACCGCCCTAGTGTACTCGAGGCACTTGGACTCGCGCATCATGTCCACGACGAGCACCTTTTGCTCGTGCGTGAGCGCGCCCGCCCCGCGCCGCGTCGAGAGGATGCTGCGGATCCAGAAGTTTTCGGGCTGCCGCTGGAGCATGCAGATCAGCGGCAGCGAGTACTTGCCCTCGTCGAGGTCCTCACAGAAGCCTTTTTGCTTGGTGTACTGTCGGCGGTGTCAGCGAGAGAAGGAAGAGAAACCCCACCCGTCCGACACTCCACGGGGCCTAGGGGACGGAGCTTACGTCGATGTTTGTCAAGTTCTTGTAGTCGTCCGCGATCTGGAAGTACCGCCCCAGCACCGCGGTCATGTCCTCGAGCCGCGCGGCGGCGCCCTTGGCGCTGTGGAGCCCGCCTTGCCGGACGGCCGGCAGGGCCGAGTGGCGCAGCATCAGGCCGGACGCGAGGGCGAACATGGCGCCCGTCTTGCCGTCGATCATGCGCTCGTACTCGGAGACGGAGGGGCAAACGCCGTTGTAAGTCCAGTGTAGGTCGGGGCCCTGGCCGGTGTAGAGGCCCATGATCTTTTCTGTCGTCGGGGGAGGGTCGCTGAAGCCAGGAACAGAAACAACTCCTGCGTTGGGCTCTGTGTTTCAAGGGTAATGCATGCTTACCTGTTGCGAAGCGCACTCCCTCGGGGTTGCAGAAATGTTGGACCTTGTCGATAGCCCTTTATGATGAAGAACCCAGCTGAATTAATCGCTTGGGCAGGCCCAAATATTGTGTGCGCTGCAAGCCTCCCCCGGCGCAGGGGAGAGCCGTCCTAGAAATCGTCTAGGCTGGCATGGCATTAGCGAGAAGGGTAGCTAGAAAGAAGCAGGCCCGGGACAAACGCACAGAAGCGATGCATTGTGGAGCATGTTGATGACCTCCTTGATCATCGACAGCTTCTCCGCGGGCACCTGGAGCCAGTCGTTCGGGCCGTCGATGAAGCTATCCCGCATGCCCTTGGACGGCAAGGGGCTGATGTAGTTGAAGGGGGCGGCAAGAACCTGGATAGAAGCAGAGAGTGGTACATCAGCCGACTGTGGGTACGCCCAGCTGTGCTTTTCTCTTCGGATCCAACTCACCTCGGTGGCTGTTTTGTCGGGGTAGTCAGAGTCAGAAAATATGGGGGAATCAAGACTGGAATTGGGGCTCTGCGGCGAGGATGACGCGCTGCTCGAAGTCGTGTCCACGGTTAGAGGCGACGACTTGCTGGGCAGCGGCGAAGGGGGCGGGGTGGCCTCTCCAGCGGCGAGAGGCGGCACGCCGTGCTCCATCTGCAGCTGGCCCTCGCCGAAGCCGACCCCTGGGTTGTAGCGCGGGGAAGTGAGGCTCCACACCAGGTTCCCCGGGGTGCTGTACTGCATGGCCTCGATGTAGCGGCGGAGGTCGGCCGACAGCGACATGTCGTCCCTCCTGTCCTTGGCTATTTGCACGTACTCGGCGACGTATTTCTTGATGAGCTCGCGGCACATTGTCTGCGCCTCCTCGATTCCGAAGCCGTGCTCCTGCATCATCACCCACAGAGCGTTGACGACGTGGTCCTGGCCCAGGCGGGCGGCGGCGTCGCGCTCCTTGGGCCACGAGTACAGGTCGTTCTGCAGCCCGACGGCGATCCAGGCGGGCGCCATCAGACGGCGGCACGTGTCCATCTCTTCGTCGGGGATCCTGAGCCCCAGGCAAAAGGTAACGAGGCCGTGCCAGAACATTTCGCCGACGTCCATGATCCTGTACGGGAGGTAGTCGGCGAGTTTTACGAAGCGGGTCTCGTGCTGCCGGCTGGACCCGACCTCGAGGAGGCGCGCCCACGACTTTGTGGTGGCCAGCGCGCAGGGCCGGTCGATGGTCAGCATCTCGTCCAGCAATTGGGCCTGCAGCCGCCGCTTCCCTAACCGCCTGCCCTCGGTGGCGTGGGCGTAGTCGATGGTGGCGGTGCGGGCGCCCTCGAGGAAGGCGGCCATCATGTCATCGTTCTCGACGGTGCCCAGGTCCTGGCCGACGTGGTCCGTGATGTCTGGGGGCTGTCAGCCCTGTGGACCTGCCCATGCGGCTGCTTGTGTGGCACACATACCGTCGTGAAGAAACGCAAACTCATTGCAGTAGCCTGCGATTTCTAGTCGATCGAGGAGGCACTCTGGCACGGTCAGGGATATGAAGCTGTACTTGGGGCCGACGGTCCCGCTATACTGGGTCACTAGGAAGACGTTTTTGGTCCAGTCGTGATGGCACCTTATGGCGCCGCGGTCCTCCAGCACAAACTGCTTGTGCATGCGGACCTCGATGCCGTCGCAGAGGCCCTCGGTCTCGTGCTCGGAGGGGTCGATGACACTGGAGTACGGTATTCCATGGTGGCTATCTCGGGCTTGGGGGATAGCACAGTGCCCGGCCGGTGATAGCGGGCCCTTGGCGACTGCTGTGGCGTTTATATCGCCTCATTGTGGCCGTCGGCGTGCCATAGCTTGTGACAACTGCTCTTTTCTGTCTGCATCGCCAGCCAACCAAGGCAGCGAGTCTTGCTTAACCCAGCCGGCCCATGATGGCCTGGAGCTCTCTCAGCCAGAGTCAATACTTCGGGCGTCTCGGCCGGACGTCGAAGGCCTGGAAACTGACACGGCTCGGCGCAAGGCCGTAGGGCGGCCGGAGGAGTAGTCAGGCCAGCCGGGGCAGGCGGCGTGGTTAGCAGCCCAGGGCCAGGGCGAGCACGGGCACGGGCAGTCGGTCAGTCGATGGGGCTCAATGAACAGTGGGGTTGAGGGGGTGGCCAGTCCGTGCTGTCCGTCCGCAACACACGGCGAGTAAGTCGCCAGCGGGTCTGAAGGCTGGCGTGTCGAAACGGCCGAGGGCTGCGGGGGATTGTTGACTCGGCTGAAACGAGGGTGCAGGGCGCTGAGGCCGCCACCCGGTCCCTGCCCTTCCAGAACCGACTCGAAACAAATCCAAAGAGGCCAAAAAGTTGAGTCGACCTCGGCTTCTCGTCGCACCTCAAATTGGGTTTTCGGTACTGCCCCCTGGGCGCAACGGTTGGTGGGGTAGGGCGAGCTTGTCGTGGATTAGGCGAGAGCGTCGAGTTGCATCAGGGGGCTCCGTCGGGGTCGATGGCCTGCGCGCTGGGACGCTGTCAGGGCGTGCGGCGCCTCGATCTGTTGCTCGGCCAGTGCTGCCTCCCGCCGTGGGCCATGTCTTTCTTCCAACTCAAAGCCAGCCCTCGCCACCTCCAAACCACGGATTCCTGTCCAGCAAGCCGCACCCGTCTCCCTTCTTTCCTACTGTTCCCTACCGTTTCCTACTGTTGTTTCTCCAGTCTCTCCCACTGCTCGTTCTCCAGCCTCTCTCTCGCCTCCGCGCCGCAAGAACGGCCCGCACTCGTCCCTCCAGCACAATGCCCGACACCGCCGCTTTCCCCATCCCGGAGGGCACCACTCTGGCCATGCCCTCCGTCGTGGAGGAGCGCCCAGAGGCCGAGGTCATCGCCTCGCTCCTCAAGGACTCGGCCCGCGTGCCGGGCCCGTCGGCCTCGCAGAAGAACGTGTGGTGCTACTGGCACGCCGGCTGGGGCGCCATGCCGCCCTGGACCAAGCGCAACGTCATCGCCTGGTCCCGCCGCCTGGCCCCGTCCGGCTGGACCGTCCGCGTGCTCGACGGCGTGCCCGGCTCGCCCAGCAACGCCATCCGCTTCGTGCCCGCCCGCATGCTGCCGCCCGCCCTGGTCGAGCGCCGCCTGGCCGGGCCCTACGCCGCCACCCACTCGGCCGATCTGATCCGCCTGCCGCTGCTCTACATCTTTGGCGGTGTCTGGATGGACGTCGGCGCCATCCTGTTTGGCAACCTGGACGAGATCTGGGAGGACATCGCCGACGTGTCCAACCCGCGCAAGTTCGCCGCCTTCGTCTTCCCCGTGCGCGGGCCTGACGCTCCTCTCTCGATTGTCAACAACTTCCTGGCCTGCAACCGCGGCAACGGCATGGTCCGCCGCTGGCACGACACCGTCATCCGCGTCTGGGGCACCGCCGACCGCTGCGACGGCCTCTCGCAGCAACCCCTGCTGCGCCACCTGACCCCCTACTCCAGTCCCACCGACAAGGTCGACCCGCAGAAGATCATGGACTACGGCGTCCAGGTGCTCTGCCTCGAACGCCTGCGCGAGCTCGTCGACCCCAAGGACCGCTGGGATGGCCCCGAGTACTTCTCCAAGAACATGCTATTGCTGCCCGCTGTGTCCGAGATGTGGCACTACAACACCCTCACCGGCGGCAAGGGCCGGCAGCAGTTCGAGCTTCTGTCGACCCGACGCCCGGACGGCGGGCTGCTCCGCAAGGAGGAGCTCGAGAAGGCCGCGGCCGCCGAGGCCTTTGTGCAGGACATGCTGGCCAAGACCTTCGTCATGAAGCTCTGCCACGGGCTCAAGGACGTGCTCGAGGAGCCGCTCGCGAACCTGTGGGACGACCCGCACAACGAGGGCGCCGACTGCGCGCCGGGAACCTTTGCCGAGTACCTGCGCTGGGGCAGCGTGCACCTCAAGCAGACGCGGAAGCTGGCCCCCGTGGCCCTCCAGCCCCTCGAGACCAAGCCCTACAAGATCGGCCTGTACGACCCGGTCCCGAGGGAGGGCGAGGAGGTCAAGTCGCCCGAGGTGGAGGACGAGGTGGCCGGCGTGAAGGTCAAGATCACGGAGCCTGACGGCAGGAAACTGAGCGTCTTTGCTCCCTGCATTTGAAAACTTGATGAATGAAGATCATGTCACGTAACAAGACACTTGATAGACGGCAGCCCAGCGGCCAGTGTTGGTCTGCCGGTTGCTATGTGTAATTATGTCGGTACGCAGGATAAGCAAGTACAGAATTTCAAGATATTTCTACAAGGTCCTCCCTATTTTTCTATTTCTAGGTCCAGGCACCTACTAGATGCATCCCTCCTAGCTCTCCCGTACCACTTCTTTGTGCTCTCTATCAAACACCTTCTATATCAACCCGCCGTCAAACGATCCCCATCAATCGTCAATCGTGATCCTGACCCCCTTGCTGTCCAGCCTCGGGAGCGGCAGCAAGAAGGCACAGGTCGGGTCGGTGTCTGAGGCGTCCGTCTCATATAGCTTCATTTTGGGGCCCCAAGGGCTGAACAAGGTCGCGAATACCATGGACATTTCGGCATACGCCAAGCTGGGCAAAGGCGACGGCCAGTACAAGTGCATTGCATCGTTCAAAAGAAGGCATCCACTACTCCCTTGATGCCAAGACACCCGCGCGGCCCCTTGGTGAAGGGCACAAAGTTCCTGTTCATCTCGAGCGTCACGTCGCGCAGCCAGCGCTCCGGCCGGAACTCGGACGGGTTGTCGTAGACCTGCGGGTCCGTGTGCAGCATGTACGCGCTCATCCCGACGGGCGTCTGCAGCACTGGTCAGCTCGTCGCGCCACAGTCAGACAGCCCTCAGCACGACTCCATCCCAGACTCACACCCCTGGGGATACACCAGTCCCCATACTGCAGCTCCACGTCGGGCGCGCAGCGCGGCAGCTGGTGCATCAGGCCGTGGGAAAGCCTGAGCCCTTCCTTGATGCAGGCCTGCAGGTACGGGAGTTTCTCCAGCGTCCTGCAGCTCGGCATCGTCTCGGGGAAATCCGCTATGACGGGCTCCAGCTCCGCCCGCAGGGTGTTCTCGCGCGGTCGTTGAGGAGGATGCGCACGGCCAGGTGGTCCATGGACCGCGCCGTCGTCACCGTCCCGGCGCCCACGACGACCTGCGCCTCCGAGGCCAGGCGCTCGACCGACAGCTCGTGCTCGGGCAGGTCGCTGTTGACGAGCTAGTTGAAGAGCGTGTCGCACTTGAACTTGCCCTCCTTGCGCACAAAGGGCTTGCCTAACGCCTTGCGGCGTTTGGCTTCGACGATGTGGTTGACCGACATCTGGGGCGGGGTTTAGCAACTGGTTTAGGCAAGGGCAAGTTGAGTTCGAGGCAGGACTCACGTTTCTCCAGTCGCGGAACATCTGGCTCCTCGGGTCGGTCTTCTCGAGCCACTCCTTCGATATCAACCTGCCGATTTTTATAATCCAGGGAAAATTCATGAAAATGGGCATCGACGTGATCAAGGCGTGGAAAAGATTGAACCAGCGCGGATAAAAGTTCGGGTCTCGCAGGAAAGAAACGGCCGGTCCTCGATGCAGATGGCACTAACAACGTCGCCCGCCATGGCCGAGAAGACGTGGTCGAGCCGGACGACCTTGTCGGTGCCGCGGTACTCCTGCAGGCGGCTCACGAGCGCCGTGACAAGCTGCTGGAGGAGCGGCTCCAGGCGGTCCACTCCCAGCCTGGAGAAGAAGGGCTCCATGGGCTTGCGGCGGAGGCGGTGGTGCTCGTGCTCGACCGTCATGCCGTGCGAGCCGTTGAAGTCCATGCCGTCGCCGAACGTCGGGTGCGCGTTGGTGCGGCGGACCGAGCCCGTCACGTAGAGGGTGTTGTAGTACTCGGCGTCGTTGATGGAGAGCTCTGCTGGGTTGATGCGGACGATGAGGCCTTGGTTGCGGATGATGATGAGTGTCTGTGGCCAGGACGAGGACAGCATGAAATAACCTCGAGGTGTACTCGCCATATTTCTTGTGCATGCGCTCCGTCTCAAAAAGGTAGGCACCGTGGCCAAAGTAGTCCCATGCGACCTCATACAGGAAAGTTGCTGCCGCGATCTTGGGGCCTGGGAACTTTGCAAGTGGGTGAAAATAGGGTCCGTAGATGACCAACCCGACCCAGTACAGAAGAAGGGCCGCCGGTAGCCCGATGTAGAGGAGTCGAGTGGGACTCTGTAAAACAAAGCTGAAATCGGAAAACACAGCCATCTTGTCAGCAGGGGCGATATAATGAGTGTGAATACGAGTGACGGTAGATTTGCAGACGAGGCTGATAAGAGATCGAGGTTACTAATATTTGAGAGGCTTTGGTTGACGCTGGATTTTTTTTAAAGAACCCGCCACTGATATGTACACGGCCCTAGCTTTTTTTCTCCGTTACGTCCAGGTAACCGATATTACCTTAAGCTGCAGGCTGATTTGCTGCTTCCTGACCGGGCTGAGACTCCGCCGTGATATTGCAGTTTGCCTGGATCCGGATTATTTCAAAACATCTTTTGTTGTGCTTTAAAGCTCGCAATTACTTGAAGCTCGGCCGCCGTATCTGCTTATCAAAATCCGGGCAATTGCTCGGCGCTGGATCGTGATTCGTATCGGGCGTCAAAAATGGTCACGTTGCGGAGTGGAGGCCGGCGTGTTTGCTTTTTGCTTGCAGCCTCGAGGTTTGTGTGTAAACGCCCGTTCGCGCAGACCCCAATCCCGCAACGCTACCGGTTTTCCGCACCAAACTTATTTACGTTGCTGTTTCCGTTAAGGCTTCGGTTTGGCGGCGTTAATTTAAGGTTCGGGAAATTACGTATTATATACCCTGTCTCAACCTTCGGCTATTTCGAGTTACTTCTACGCCAACTGACACGTTTGGCCGGGCCCGATCCTAGTTTTAGCCGTATCCGGAGCTAGGGCCGGCGGGGGATGAACAGGAAGAGGCGGTGCAACGGCCCCACGACTTACTGAGCATACGAGGGGCCACATTCTTCTTTGGACTAAGCATTTTATAACGGCATACGCACGTCCATTCCTTTCGACTGCTATCAAACGAAGAGCATTGTTTGCATACATACGTACCAAGCCGGCCAAATTTGTTAGCAGCTAACGTTGTGAGAGCCGATAGGTAGGTCGTCAGAAGTGGTGGTTAGGTGGGTTGTATTAGGAAGAATTGCAGGCACCAGGGCCGGAGGCCTGGGTGCAAGATATCTGTGGGTGCCTGGAGGCCAGGTCACGTGGCCGGCCCAGGCCCTCTGTCAGCCATGACAAACGTTCCCAATGTTGCACTAAGCACTTACGCCCCCCGCTTAGGGTATCTTCTTGTACTCCTGTGTTGCTTTCAGAATAGGGGCAGTTTTTATTGGACGCTTGGCGGCGCAATGCAAGCGGCTGTCAAAGTTCGCCACCGCAAACGACTGTAGCTTTTTGGGGTTTTTTTTTCGTTCTCGGCGCAAACAGAATTTTTTACGAAGTGCGGCGAGCTGGTCCAGCTGGGCTTTTTTAAAGTGAGTGGCAGGGAATCCAAGGGAACGGGGATGATTATAAGTGCGTTTTTGATATATGGATGGAAATAACGACCTCCGTATGCACAAAAACAAGGATTTGTTCCGCATGCGGATTTACTGGTCTGATATTTTCGTGTTTTCGCCGTATTTCACCGAGGAACTGCGAAGCTGTAAGCATTCTCTCTCCGCCGGGGCCTACACTTAGAGGGAGCTGTTATCACACATTCCCGGCATGGAGCTATTGGGCTTCGCTGGCTCCCATCGGAAACTTCTTCGTGATGTTAGTTTGGCGCCTCCATGTTGTCGGGGTCTAAGTTTAACGAGACAACTGGCTGCGTGCGCAATGTCAGGTTATCACCTCCAGGCTGAACCGGTTTTTGCGTAAGTTGCACCGTACTGTTTGTTCAAAACCGCCCGGCTAATCGCCAATCTACTCCCAATAGCACGATTGTTTGAATTCGTCAGCTTTGAGGTAGGGTCGGCGAAAACCCATAAATGGGTACCTACGGGTCCTAAAGCTCGGATTTTTTGCTAACAAAATGTTTTTATATTTAGATTTTGTTAGCAAAAAAAATAAGCTTTGGGTCCTTTGAGGACCCGTGGGTGGGTTTTCGCCTACCCTACCTTGAGGCCACTAAGTGTGATTCGGCGGGTAAGTCTTTTAATGACTATAAAAACTACGATTGCGTCGCAGGGATTCTAACCCGGCGTCCAAATCCAGGGTGGCATGGCGTCCTTTTGTACCAGACAATGCTGGAGCTCGTCGGCCAGGCGTTTATACGGACCTTTTTGGGCCCCGAGATGTGCCGCCACAAGCGGTGGGTCGTACGTGATTTTTTACTTTGCATAAATGCAAAGAGGGGTTGGCTGACGTCACAAACTGCTTAAAGGAGATCAACAAGCAGTACACGGTCCTCTCTATCGGCGCCGTCATGTCGCTGCGCCGACTCCCGCGCTTCCTGATCCCTCTCATGCACTGGTTCGACCCACAGGCCATTTCTTCTCGCGTTCTCGTGAACAAGGCCCGCCGAATCCTGCGCCCGCTCTACGCAAAGCGGAAGCACGACATGGCGTGTGGCGAAAAGGACGTCCCGGCCGACACGATGACCTGGTTCGAGGAGCTGGCCGAGGGACCGTACGACCCGGCCGTCGCGCAGCTGACCCTGGCCGTGGCCGCCACCCACTAGACCACCGACCTCATCTGCCAGGCCATGCTCGATCTTACCAAGCATCCTGAGACCGTCGCAGACTTGCGGACGGAGCTGGTGGGTGCTTTGCGAAAGCACGGCGTCACGCAGGCCGCCTTCTCGCAGGTCAAGCTCATGGACAGCGTGTTCAAGGAGTGTCAGCGGCTGAAGCCCATCAATCGAGGTATTTCTGGCACTCTCCCCCAGCATCTCGAGTGTCAGTTCCTGTGTTGACGTTGAAAAAAAACCGCATATGCAGCAGAATAAACCGCATCGTTTGCATTAGCTTGGGCGCCCCGACGATTGATACTTTGTGACATAGCCGTGGCGGACGAGTGAGGCCAACCTCCTGGAGGACTACTGGTTGCTCAGGGGCTGTTTCGGCTTTCGCTTCTCGGCCATATCACGTAGCGCTAAGCTCTCTTCAACTATATCAGTGCTGGTGGCCTTGGGCCACAGCGGTTCCAGCACCGTTCAGCGCACGTCTCAACCAATAGTTGCCACCAGTACCTGAACAGTTCGTGCAGCTTCCTTCCTCCCCGTGCCGTGCCGCAACTATGCCGGCGGCGCCCAGGACAACAAGGGCCAGCTCGTTTCTTCGCACTGCACGCAGTTCCTTCAAGGACATGTGCCCGGACGCCCTCCAGACCTTCAACGAAGCGAACGCCGAGGGGTCCTGCGGGCCCGAGGCGATCGCCAGGGGCGGAATCGTAGAGTCTGGGGCAAGCTCCCCCGAGCCTGGATCCAAATCCGTCCCCAGGCTCATCCGCCGGATTGAGCTCCGGTTCGGTTTCTCAATCCAACACGGGCTTGTCGCCTGCTGGGGTTGCCCTTGACGGGTGTCCGTCGACCTTCGCATCGGTCAGGTGGCAATCAGTAGCATGATTGCCGACAGAGCGGGCCAGAATCGGCAATATAGTAAAGGCTACAGGCGCAGGAGGGAAATGCGGACTTCTCTCGATTCTTCGAGTAAGGCGGTTGCAGCCACAGTAGTGGCATTGCCTGAGCTGGGCGTTGGTGCCGGCGTACGCATGGTAGTAATGGATACGAACCCGCAATTGGCAGCCCCTTGGTCGAGCGAGTTGTATGACGTCCGAAAGGCCATACGATGATGGGAACTTTGCTGATCTCGGGCATTTTCTTCCCTGAAGGCACTGTCAAATAAACTCCGAGCTGAGTCGAGCGTGATCTGGCCAAGGGCGATGCCCTCTGCGGGGGCCGCCCATGAATCGGGAGAGTTCACGTCGGGACAGAGCGGCCGGTGTGCGACCCCCGGAGCCGGACCATGACGGTAGCATGATGTGGAAGACATCGCTGTCTAGGCGGGTTGTGCCGGCCCGCCGGACCGCCATAGTTTAGGGCCTAGGGGCATTATAATCCCAGCAAGATCAGAGAGCTTTCACACCGCAGAAGGTGCGCCGGGACAGTACTACGAAGAAGCCGGCAAGGAAGAAGAAAAAAATGCCCATGGGAATCGAGGTTCTCAAGCCCGAAGAGGGCAAGAAGACGAGAGTATGCCTTATCCCCATCGCTGGAACGAAGGAGTTGTTTGGGGCGCCGGCTAACTAAAAATCACACCTGGCAGTTTGGCGCGATTATCAGGGGTGTGGACGTCAATAATCTCAGCGGTATGTTGTCGCACTTCGCAGGCGCATGGAGGGAAAAGGCCATGCGCTGATTCATTCTGCCCGCAGATCATGAAGCCGATGCAATCCGAGAGGCGGCCTGGAAACACAAGGTCATCATCATCAAGGGTCAGCAGGACATGCAGCCCATCAAGCAGTGGGGGCTCATTTGCCGCTTGGATCCGCAGAGCATGGCAAACTCGGAGGCCATGTTCCTCAAGGACTTCCATCCGGAGGGGAAGGGGCTTCTGGTGCGTCTCTAGTCCGTCTGTCGTGCGCGCTGATGATGGACACATCCTAACCCCAGATTGGAACAACACCAGGCCGACATTGGCCTTTAAACGATCCCCAGTGCCGAAAACGTCCACATCGTCGGCAAGGGCTTCCAAGGCGAGGACCACTACGGGATCAAGAACCTGACGATGGATCAGTCCTTTGCCAAGGCGTTTGAGTACACGCCTTTGACCGACGAGGACCTCAACAAAGGCTTCAGCCGCTTCCAGGGCTGGCACATCGACGCGGCCATGTACAACCGCGCGCCGTCGCTCTTCACCGCCTCCCGCATCGTCAAGCTGCCCAGAGGGACCGACCTGACGATCCGCTGGGAGGGCGGCACGGGCCGGACCATGCCCGCGCAGCCGGGCGCGACGCCCTTCCTGTGCTGCTCGCAGCTGTACGAGGAGTTCCTGTCGCCGGAAGAGCAGAAAATGGCGGACCACAGCTGGGTCGAGTACCAGGCCATGCCGCTCGAGTGGACGAGGAACTGCCGCAACTTCCCCAATGGGCTTGGCCTCGTGTCTGAGAGCCGCGAGCTGCCCGAGTCTGAGCTGGCCAGGCTTGGTGCGGACTGGAGCAAATCTTGCAAGGTTGGTGACCATACCATCAATAATTATAAGGCATGATCGTCGGCTCGACTAACAAAAGCGGAAAAAGTACCCCATGGTCTGGGTAAACCCCCACACCAAGCGCAAGTCCTTGGTCGTGATCCCCGGCATCATCAGGAAGCTCTTCATCCGGAGCTCCCCAGACGAGGAGCCGACCGTCATCTCCGACGTCGCCGCGGCGCGCGAGTTCATTCTAAACATCGAGCGGCGGATCCTCAGGCCCGACTACATCCCCGTCCCGCGCGAGGAGGAGGGCGTGTGGGATAACCAGACCATGTTCCACACGAGGGTCGACTCCCAGATAAATTTGGGGCCAAGTCGTGTCACCAGTCTGGTACCAACACTAGCTCGCCGCCGGTCGGGCCGGTGCCGCTGCCGTCGTATGTGACTGCGCCTCCTGCTGGCGCTGCCGCGGCCAGGGGCGAGGAGATCCGGCCTGGGAAGATGGTGGAAAGTGTGCTTCCGAGGGTGGCGCCTGTTTGAAGAGGTTAAGGGAGATGTATGACAGAAACTCTGCCAGACGAGATCCATAAAATCTTAGGTTTAGGCGCAATGGGGTTTGATATGCTGCAAAGGAATCGGAGCGCAGCAGGCTTATTGTGCATTAATCTACACCTCCAAAGAACAAAAGGGGGACGTTTAGAGGGCTAGTGACCCTCTGCCTATCGTAGGAGCGCCGTCGCTAGGCCCGTTCGCAGCGATTTAATGCATACCCTGCATCTGTTGGGACGGCGGGCTCAGCGGGCTCGGTTATTCTGATCGTGCAGTTCGCTGCGCGCCTGGCGTGAGGTATGCAACCTCTTCGCGAAAATATCCCCATAAAGGTGGGAGACGAGGACACTGGCAAATGGTGGTTGCCGGAAAGGTTCCTAGGCGAGCATCTGGAAATATTCCGGTGCTCTTTCTTGTCTATTTCTACATAATAGCTTTGCGAGGTTCTATGTCCCCTTCTCCCACTTGCGCAGGTCCCACAGCCCCAAGCACTTGTCCTTCAAAAAGTCCACCTCTGTGCACTTCTCGTCAATCAGGCGCACGGCCGGGCCGAGGTCAAAGGGCGCCTTCTCCAGGTTGAGCGGCCTCCACAGCCCGCGGATGAACTCCTCCGTGTTCTCCTCGCGCGTCGGGAACGTGGTGCTGAGGAGGTACCGCGCGCCGCTCCGGCGAAAGTTTGTGATGGCCTTGAGCGCGTCCTCAATGCGGAGGTGCACTAGGCAGTCGCGGCACGCAATTAGCTCCGCAGCTGGCAGGGGATCGTTGATGACGTCGACGACCTCGAACGAGACCCCGTCGGAGGGGGAGGCGTACGCGGCCCTGTTGCTGGCGATCAGGTCCGGCACGATATCGACGCCCGTGTAGCGGACGGTCCCCGGTGGGCAGGCGCGCACGACCTCCTTCATCCAGTTGAAGTCGCCGCAGGGCGCGTCGAGGACGGACGAGACGCCGAGCTGGCGGAGCAGGGGCGGGATGGCGGCGCGGATGGTGGCCGTCTGCTCAAGGGATGTGCCGTTGCCGGAGCGGGACTCGACGCCTCCAAAGACGTTGCGCTCGTAGATGTCGATAAAGTCGAGCGGCTGCATGTAGACGCTCTGGTCCAACGCGGCGGGGGTGTTGAGGGCGGCCATTGTTTTGAAAGAGCTTGAGGCTGGCTTATTCGACTCCGAGTCTGGGTGCTTCGCCGTCGTGACCCTTGCGGGCAGCCCTTACATAGACTGCCCATCAAAGCAGACTGCGCATTGGACAGCTGCCAAGTTCTCGTGGAGAGACATGTCGACTTCCGTTTCGGCGTTTGTCCATCATTCCGGTCGCGGAGGGGACGCGCCGGTCGGCGACGACAGAGACTTGACTCGGGTGCACGGCGCAGATCTAGACAATCTTTGATATTGTCTGCACATTTTCTCGGGACTGAACGTCGTCGGCAATTTCTTTGTCACTCCAGGGGCAGCGAAACAAGCTTCCCAAAGTGACACTTTGTTTGGCGCCACTGCCTCTTTGGCCAGATAGTGCATCCCTGTGCCCGGGAATTATTGCAACTGGACGCTAGTTCTGGACGTTGAGCGAGTCGTGGGCGGCACAACCAAACTCAGGAAGCGCATACCCAAACGGCGATGTCAGCAGACTGTACGTGGGCGGTCGGAGAGGGCTTCGAGAAAGGGCTGGTGATGCCTGGCGCAGGCGAATGGCCAGCCTCGACAAACTGTATACGGAAAGGGGCTAGCAGACATATATGAAGAAGCACATGGCGGGAGTCAAAATGGCTACCAACCGCTAGAAGGCTCTCCGTATTGCCATAGATCTCTAGAGTAGAGTGGCTTTAGAGTATCACTTCCAGTTCGTTTGTTTCGAGCGACATCGCAAAGGCACAATGGGGTCGACCTCGGGGTTCAAGATCGCGCCGATGGAGCACGCGGAAGATCAAAAGTGGAACGTAAGCAGTTTTGCCCCTTGGCAAGCGCGAGACCAAATGCCTAACTGACAGCAACGCGGACTGCGCAGTTTGGGGCCAGGGCCTATGGGCTCGACATGGGCAAGATGACAGGTCAGTTGCTGCCCCTATGCGTTCCCAAGTCTCTGGAATGAATTGAGCTGACATGGTCGTGATGCATGATCGCAGACGAAGACGTCTCGATATTGCGGCAAGCGATCCAGAGATACAAAGTCCTGGTCGTCAAGGGCCAGCAGAACCAAAACCCGGCACACAACTGGGAGCTGCTGCAGCGCCTCCCAACCTCAACCTGGGCGAGTTCGCGTACCTGTTCCATCCCAAGGGCAAGGGCATAATGGAGAAGCTGGACACCACGGCCATCCCCAACGCCGGGCTCGTGTACCTGGTGGGCAAGGGCTTCCAGGGCGAGGACACTACGGACTCAAGAACCTGACGCTGCGCGAGGCCTTCGCGGGCGGGTACTGCTCCAGGCCGCTTAAAGAAGAAGACTTTGAGCGCGGGATCACGCGGTGGCAGTCTTGGCACACGGACGGCCCGCTGTACAAGCTGAACGCGCCCATGTTCAGCTCGTCCCGGATCCTGCGGTTCCCCAAGGGCGAGCAGGAGGTCGACTGGGCAGACGGGTCGGGGCTGCGGATGAAGGTCAAGGCAGGCCGGACGGCGTTTGTGAGCACGTCGCAGCTGTACGACCTACTATCGGCGGACGAACAGCGGATGTGCGACCACTCGTGGGCCGAGTACATGCCCTACCCTTACGATTGGGACGGCAAAACAAGGGGAAACCCCAACGGGCTGGGCAACGCGTGCGAGGGGCTGGAGAAGCCGGTGGAAGACATGGAGAGCATCAAGAACCACGACCCGGCTTGGATCCGAAAGGTGAGTCGCGTGCTGCCGCATCCGGCAGAAGATGCATCCCAGCTAACGCGCAGTCACAGCACCCCATGGTTTGGGTCAACCCGTTGACGGGCGAGAAGTGGCTGCAGGTGCAGCAGAACTGCGTGCGACGCCTCTTCATCCGGAACGGGCCGGACGACGACGTGCAGGTGATAGACGCCATGAAGGAGGTGGGGGAGCCGCTGACGCGGCTACAGCTGCGGGTGATCCGGCCAGAGTACATCTACTCAGGGCCCGAGGAGGAGGGAGATCATTTGCTGTGGTATTACCAAGGGCTTCTGCACACAAGGGCCGACTACCCAGAGAGCTTTGGAGTCCGCAGTGCGCATCAGGCCTGGATCCCGTCAGCGGCCCCTCCTGCCGGGCCGACCCCGATGCCAGTTACTGGGTGTTAGAGCAAGACGGTGGGAGTTTTCGGGTTGGGCAAGCGAAGAATGGACAACATCAGGATTCAATTTTGGCGTTGGTCTTTCTAGGCACAGTAGAAAGAATACAGCGCGATACGATGATGGACTGTGCGTGCTGCTCCCTGTCAGTAATGAATGGATCAACAACTTCCTCTCCATTCTATCGCCAGCCCTCTTTGCTCATCGCCGCCAAGATGCTCCTCAATCACATTGTCGCTGTCATGATCCTCGCCGGCATCGCACAGGCCTCCGCCGCGCTGCCAGCTCCAGCTGTTACAGCCGCGGCCACAGTGGCGGACCGCAGTGGCCCGAGCGACATGTGGGGCTGGTGGACCGACAAGAACTCCAGGTCTGGCCTGTTTGACGGATTCAGCCTCCCTCCCCCGACGGGCACACAGAGCACCAGGACAGGCTCTGGCGACGCGACGCAGGAATTGCGCCGGCAACATCCACCTCGACATCTGCGGCGGCGTCAAGGAGGGTTGCGCGCGGAATACCGCTGGTGCCTGCTGCTATTCTCTGCGCGGCTGCGATAGCTGCATGATTCAAGCCCGTCCCACAAGGGGTCGCGATCCGAAGCGGACGGATCCACGCAACCGACAGCAAACCGCTTCTCTCGACACATGCACATATATACAATACAGTCTTTACTCTCCCCTCTTTCTTTTTCCGAGCCAGATACTCCCTCAGAACCATCTACCTTGCAAAGCTTTGTCCTTTCCGCTACCAAAGGCTACCAGCATGGGGCCCGTTGCCATCGTCAAAAAGGCCGCCTCAGGCCTCTACACCCTGCTCGCCGTCATCTTCCTCAGCTGCTGGATCCTGGCCGCCCTGGGGCTGACTGCCCTGTCCGCGGCAAACAGGGACGCCGCCGGCATCGCCTCATTCGTCGCGCCTCCTACTCTCCTGGTGTACCTGGCTTCTAAACTAGTCGTCATCATCACCGGCACCACCTCCACAAACGCCGAAAACGCCAGCCTCGCGCGCTGGATCGCCTCGGCCGACAATGGCTCCCCGCACGGCGCCCTCGTGCTGTTCCTCCTCGGCATCATCTGGCTCAAGGCACTAGTGCCCTGGCTGATCCTGCTCAATGTCCTCGCCATCTTCGGCGCCGCCTTTCTGTTTGCCGCCTACATGTCCGCCAATGCCGATCAACAGCAGCAGCAGCAGGCTCAGCCACAGCCCGCCTGGGTCCCAGACGCGGTCGCCTGCGCGGACGCCCCCGTGATCCCGATGGTGGGTGCACGGGGCGTCGCGCCCTGCTCCGCCATGGCCCTCTACTCGTCAATGGCGGCCTGGTCGCCTACCTCGTCGCCGCCACCGCCGACGGGCAAGCTGGCCGAGGTGTTTGCGCAGATCAAGGCCGAGACCGGCTACGACCCGGGCGTGTGGGTCGAGCGGTTCCCGCCGTCGGTCATCTTCCCGCTGCTCCTGGCCGTCCTCGCCGTCGTGGCGTCGCTGGCCCTCTACGCGGCGCTCAAGACGCTCGGCGGCCTGCGCCGAGTGCTGTCCGCTAGCGCGGCCGAGTGGGCCACGCGCGGCGGGGGCGCCGAGGCGCCGGCTGGGAAGAAGGTGCTGGAGGACAAGGGGACTTCTACTGTGCGTGCGGTTCGCCTGGATGCGGCTAGCTTTGGGGTGTTGGGTGATGGGAAGAATGAGAGTGGTGACGGCGCTGCGGACGCTGTGCGGAGTGCCTGGTCTAGCGAGACTCCGAAAGGCGTCTTTACGGGGGACTGGTAGTCGAATATCCACCCTCGTACGTATGTTCCAACTGCCAATAGAGCCTGGACTAGATTTGTAAATACCTATCTATTTATTTCCCAGTCCCTTGGCGCCATCGCGCACACGTCACATTTGTCGAAATGACAATTCCACGTGTCCCTGCCTGGCGATGGCAATGACGATGCATCAGCCTCGATGGACGTCTTACGGTTGTGCGACTTTCCCGATAGGGTCTGCGTAGCCAACGGCGATCGAGCACGACTGATATGCAGGGCGGCTGTGACATCGAGTGCGACGAAGGACCCTTGAGCTATTGCCGGTAGGGTAGACTGAGCGAAACGGAAATGCAGGCGGGGGCCGCCGTCCTCGAGACACGCATAGATCGAGGTAGTAGCAATTAGGGATCCAAGGAGTGTGGTCAAATGTCAACATCGAATAAAGGAAAGGTCGCAGGGTATATGCAAAAAGTATCATTGCTTGCAACATAAAAAAAAAGCGCCCAATGTCCCACGCCAGCATGGCCGCCGCCGGCGCCGCGGGGGCTGGGGTTCCTCGCGGCGAGCGGCCGAGCCGTGCTCTGTCCCTTGGCCGACCGCTCCCGCCCCCTCGGTTTATCGTGTCCACATAGTGCTCGTGGCCTCGAGGGGCCGGCAGCGGCGGTTCCCCGAATCCACCTCTCGAGAGGGTTTCTCACATCCGCTGCTGCTTCCGTTCCGTCCCATGCGCTTCCTCATCAATAATAAAACCCTCCTCTTGCTTCTCGTACAATAATCGTCCACGCCGATTCGCTGGCACGTGGCATCGTCGTCGGTCCGCTGGTTGCTTTGCATGGGTCGTCGGGCCATTGCGTGCCGTTCGTTGGTCGTCATGCCGCCTATACTGGATTCAACAATAGATAGACCATGACTACCGGCCATGCTGTCGCTAAGAGGAATGCTCCCAGGACCGATCCGGCGCCCGTCTCTCTGTTGCGGTCCCAGCGGGCGAGCAGGGCCATGGCCCACCAGATCATGGCGATGCCGTAGACGGAGCCGGCCCAGAGGAGGCCGAAGATCTTGGCGTTGCGGGCGTCGTCGGCGAGGATCTGACCCTTGGTGGGCGAGTCGGCCCAGACGAGTGTGGTCAGGTTCTGTCCCATCTTGGCGGTTGTGGTGGTGGTGTTTGTTGTCGCGGTCGGTCGGATGCTGCGCTCTTGCGGAAGTGGTTGGTTGCAATTGGCGCCTGTGGAACGACCAAGCGACAACGAGACGAGTGGATTGAAAATCGGCGAGGAAATAAACAGTCGGATTTGTTGTGATGACGGATCAACCGGTCGGAAAACGAGAAAAATTCGATGGGACGACGACAAAAGCTAGCGAAGGATGGGATTAAAGGTTGTACAGCCTCAAAAAGAGAGTAAGCGAAGAAAGGGGAAAAAAGAGCGGTGGAAGGTTCGTCGGTTGACCAGCAAGACTTCCGCAAATAGAAAAGAAGCGAATAGAGAGGAGGAAGAGTAAAGAGAAAAGGGATTGGCGCCGAAAGAAAAGAAGGGTGGGTGGGAATGAAAAGCAGCCCAGACCTGGCTGGGGCTCGCACGCCTAAAAGAGAAAGATGGGAAAATGGGCGGGCCGGGCAAGAATCCCATCCTGCGCCAGCCCGTTTCCCATCTTGGCGCCCTCGCCGACCCACGAAGCGAGGGCGTCTGCAAATGGCCGCCCCTCCCAGGCCTGGGTGCCTCAGCCAAACAGGAGGCGTGCTGGGAGCCGTCGCACCTTTACGGCGATCCGACACAAGCGACCAGCAGGCTGCGTTGGGCCCCCGACGTTTGGCGTCTCAGCTGGCCGGCCTGTCAGCTGCCATTCCGGCGCCCAAAACCCTTGGGATCGCACCACCGCGCCCCGAAATCATCTCACTGACCTGGCCTCCCCTTGCTCTGGCCACCCACCCCCGGTCCCAGGCCAGGCACTGCAGGCCGGACGAGGTGCTCTGTCCGAGACGAAGCAACAAAACCGGCCCACGTTTAATTTTTCTTGCCTTGGGCGTCCTGTTCAATGTTGACGACATCGTGGGCCGGGCTGGGGAAGATAGAGTTAAAACAGCGCTACCTACGGCAGGCATTGAATATGCTTGGTCTGGGGCCGAGATCCGACCAATCCGTACAGACTCGTGCCGTTGAGGCTGTCGCTGTGTCCGTTGTCGTCACAAATTTTAAGCGCCGTGCTGCCCGTCACGCCCCGTTGTTGCACCATTCGACAGCCCCGACGATCGATCCTCCCTTTTTCCTTCCTTTGCAGGCTAGTCGCGATTTGGCCATGCTGCTATTACGTCTTCCTTCCTGTCGTTTCCAGACCAAAAGCCCGGCCACAGTCAGGCAAGTAAGCTCGCCAGCAGAAGATCCGATCGTCTACCCTGGAGTGCCTGGGTCTTTCTCTCTCGGACAACAGCGACCGACAAATGCTTGTCGTCGTCCCACTCCGCTTGCCCCAGCCAAAAAAAAAAAAGACTGCCAGCCCCAGCCCCTTTTGCCAATTTTCCAGGGGTCCTGTCGGCCCGCCCTGGGTCCGAGAGCAGAAGACACGAGTCGCGTCTTGGAGAAATTGTTCGCTTGCCGTGCCTTGCCGACCAGATCTTGCCTGCTCGTCCCAAGCTAGAATGCTGCCCCCGTGATGGTGATGCGCGTGGTTTCGTCGCCCGCATGGAAACCAAACAAATAAAATAAAAGCACCAAGCATCCAGTCTCCTCCATCACTTGACGATGGCAGAGAGACCCAACCAACGGGTCGTCACCGACCGCACAATTAGTGGACCTGGGCGCTTCTGGAAATACTGGGGTGGACGTCAAATTGATTGCTGATTGGCCCACAGTGAGGGAACGGACAAATTTAGCAGTCTCTGTCACATCCCCGCTAGCAAACGCACAATCTTCTAGTTCATCACAGTAAGCCCACCAGTTGACGCCCTCCGCCGCCCTTGGCCCAAAGCCAAAGTCCCCAGAAGTATGCCGTGCCAGTCAACATGCATTAGTCGGCCAGATGCGGACGAATCTGTGTGATCACATGACTCTGTTACACGTGATATTCACGTGACACATGTGAATCCCTAACGCATCCAGCCGCACAAGCCAGGCACCCGAACCAACGCTTTGTTCGACAGATGGAAAGATCATTCGCTTAGTGCTTGTCAATAGGCTGGACATCAGGATCATCAAAGTCGCGGGCTGTGTACTTGTAGCCTGCTGGAAGGGGCGCGGAGAGCCCCTGCGGTGCGGTGCGCTTGGACGGTACGACAAGGAGATATGGAGATATGGAAGGGATGGGTCAAATCGCATAGAGAGAGAGACCTAACTACACGGCAGGGAAAATAGAACTGCAGTAATCTAACGTCTAACCCCGCTCATATGCATCGCTACAAACACGCTCTAATGAGAAGGCTCACGGTTCTAAAGTCCCGTCTTAATCACCACCGCTGCCGCCCTTGGGGGCAGCCGGGGTCGCGAGCTCCGCGTCCGTCAGGTTGCGCGCGCCGGCGTAGACCTGCTCGAGCGTCGCGTGGCGCTGGTCCTCGGTGCCGTAGTTGCTGTCGTCGGCGATGGCGACGCCGGCCGCGGTCGACACAAAGTTGTCCGTCGGCCGGCGCGACGCTAGCCCGAGCCCCTGCGCCGCCACCTCGGGGAAGAAGGGCATCTCGTTGGCGACGTCCTGGTACAGCATGCATGTGTTGAAGTGCACGCGCGGGAAGCCCGCGAAGAAGGCGTCGTACTTGGGGTCCATGGCCTGCGCCATGGTCGTCATCTTGGGCAGCCCGTCGGGCGGCGTGAAGACGGACCACGGGTCGCGGCACGTACCCTCGGCGCACGACTTGGTCACGAGCAGCAGCGCGTTGAGCCGGTTCAGCGTCGTCTGGTACTCGGGCCTGCCCGCCAGGTTCGTCAGCTCGTACGGGTCCTTGGCCGTGTCGTACAGCTCCATCTGGTTGGTGCACCAGACCGAGAAGAGCCACGACTGCCTGTCGCCCAGCATGCGCAGCGTCTTGTACGTCGTGGTCTTGAAGGGCGCGCCCAGCTGGCGGCCGTTGGGCGCCTCGATGGTGCACGAGCCCCAGAACTCGACGTTGAGCGTCTCCTTGCTGTTGCCGTCACCCGTCCCGGCCCCGTTGTCGCCCCCGGGCGCCTTCCACTGCGGCAGCAGGCTCTGTCCGTCCAGGAACGACGGCCAGTCTGACTGCGGGAGCCCGGCGATGTCCAGGAACGTGGGCACCAGGTCGAGGTGCACGCCGGGGATCTGCGAGGTGACGTTCTTGGGGAGCCCCGGCCCGCGCACCGCGAAGGGGAGGTTGGTGTCCTCGCCAAAGAAGAGCGCCTTGCCGGCGGGCAGCCTGTGCTGACCAATGTGGTAGCCATTGTCGGACGTGTAGATGACTAGATGCACGGGTCAGCCTCAAGGAACCCCCTCTGCTCCTTCTCTTCCGGAACTCACTGTAGGTGTTATCCAAGGTCCCCTTGGCGGTAAGCATGGCGACGACGTCCTCGATGATCTCGTCCACGCCCTGCAGCGCCTGGGCTCGGCGACGGTACGCCAGGTCGCTGTTCTGCTGCGTGGTCTCGTTCATGAGGGGCAGGGTGCCGGGCCAGCCTCCCTTGCCTGCCTGGAACTCGTCGGCGGGGTTGTAGTTGGGCAAGCGCGGCGCCTTGGCGTCCGGGAAGAGGTCCATGTGGCGGGCCAGCGGAACGGCATGCTGCAGGGTCGTCTGGACGTGGGGCGCGTACGGCGCGATCTGCAGGTAGTACGGCTGGTCCTGCGAGAGCAGGAATTGCAGACGGTCCAGCCTGGTGTGGACAATGTCAGGGCCACGCACCAACACCTGCGGAGTCTTGGGGCCTGGAGAACCAGGGAGGGTGTGCAAACTCACGCCTTGGTGCGGATGACGTCGGTGGAATGAAAGCCCTTGTAGTAGACCGGGCGCTCTCCGTTCTGGGACATGACTGGCACATTGTAGAACGTCGTGTAGGGGTCGAGCTGGTGAAGTATGTGAGCGGGATGCGCCATCTAGGAGAGATGGTCCCTGAGACTTACCAAGGCATCGATGTGGTCCCAACCTTTGGGTCTGTTGCCGGCGTTGACAACGTTGTAGCCGTTCAACAGCTTTCCCACATCTGCAATAACTGTGAGTCTCTACGTCAAGCCATGGTTGGGGGATCATTGCTCACACTCTGCTCTGTAGCCGGCCTTCTTCAGCCAATGGGGCAGGTAGTCTTCGTCGAGGCCGGACTGGGTCCACTTGTCGTAGTTTCCGCTGCGCGCGTCACACCGCCGGTCAGTTTTCCTCGCGACAAACTCGGAAAGCGAGCAGGAACTGACCCTGGAGCGTGCACGTTGGTGATGTTGGTGTTGTGCGTGGCCTGGCCGCGCAGGAGCGAGGCCCGGCTGGGACAGCACTGCGCCGTGGTGGCGAAGTGGTTGACGAACTGGACGCCCTTCTCGAAGATTTCACGGTGCAGCACGGACTGGAAGTCGGTGGACCCCAGTCGCCGGTCCTGGTCATCCGACATGATCAGGATGATGCTCGGCTTGGTCGCGTCGGCCGCGGCGACGGTTGCCGCGCAGGCCACGAGGAGGCCGTGGAGGGATGGAGAGGCTCGCATGCTGAAAGGTTGGTAAGGTGCCGAGTTCGTGATGGGGAAAGAAGCTTGTTTGATGCCAAGACAGAGTGACGCGCCTGGTTTATATACGACTCGGAAACACCCCAGAGCCCCGCCTAGGATGCACCCTGCATCAAGACAGATTGACAGGGGGACTCAGGGGATCGATGCTCAGCCATCATCCCAGCGGGGCGGTCGCCTCATCCTCCGTTGCGCCTTGCTTGCAAATATTCGATAGAATTTTGCTCCCCGATAAGTTCGGGAAACCTTTTCTATTCCCCGAAAGCAGGGGCCTAGCGGCGCTCCAGGGGATAGTTAATGCCTGGACCACGTTTGCACGCGTCAGCCTGCCGTCAGTCGCCTCAACCGTGGCAGCAATGCTGTCAAACGGTTCCTCCTGTTATATATCAGCGGGTCGTACCCCCCTCATTTTCCCTAGCTCACGTGTATCGCATCCCCATACTCTGTCTCGGGAATAACGATGTCCACAACCTCCGTGCGTGTACCCGCCGCCAGCTGGGTCGGCGCCTTCGTGCTTGACCCAGGGCCGCGTGGCTGCTCGACTCAGGGCACTTGGTCGCGACGTCAAACTTGAGGTGGATGCCCCCTGTCACCGCTGGCGATGCTACTCTTTCCAGCGGGGCGGACCCTTGCGGCGTGATAATCGATTCGCTTTTCCCCGACCGCCTCCTGCCTTTTGACGTCCTCGTCTGGCGACAGGGCAACCTATCTTCGCGCACACCGACTAAGATCCCCTCTGCTCGAAGTGGAAAGACACAAATAGCCCAAAGCTGCGAGACGCGATGCCCCCGTCCGTTATGGAGCCAAGCGCTGAACGGCCGAGTCAAAAAGCCATTGTTTGTTGATAGATCAGCAGGCAACGGCTATTTTGAGGAAAGTGATGCATTGACGTTAAAAATCTACACTTCCCGACGGCCGTTGAAGCATAGACGAAGAGGGGGGAGGAAAAGAATTTGGTAACATGGGTGCAGAGTGTACATTTTGACGTGGAAACAGCACCCGGAAGCCAAAGACATTGCTTCTCCTCCGCCTCGATCCTATTCCGGCTCCGCGCCGAGCCTCTCGGCGGCCCCCGGAAGGCCCCACAACAACGCTTCGGCCTGGGTGGTCATGTATTATTATATCACGATGGCTCCGCGAAAACCAAAAACGCCCAGGTCTCAAGCTGCTCCCGGAATGCCCGATGCTCAGGCAGGGGTCCTGGGTAGGATTGGCACAGGAAAAAAACATATTATATTATCGAGGAGCACTCGAGATTCCCTCACCGCTGCTCCATGCCGGGCTCTATCCCACACTTCATGGGTGTTCCGCGACCCACTACTTGGAGCAGTTGACCGGACCCGTGAAAACATAGGGGACGTTGTTCGGCTTGCAGCGGGCGTCGCACGGGTTGACCTGGCAGACGTAGAAGAGGCCGAACTTGTCAACGTTGGCGAACCACTCCGAGTCGCACGGGAGGGCGTGTTTCCAGTACGCGTCGTCGGCAAAGGACTTGTTGCGGCAGCAGTGGGCGATGCTCTGGCCGTAGACGCAGCAGAGGCTGTTCTCGGAGTCGGTGCCGCCGATGGTCGGGATGTTGGGGCACGTCGCCCGGGGCTCGAGGACCGCCACGGGGGAGGCGGCCGCGAGACCGACGAGGGCGGCGACGATGGTGGAGAGGTGCATGGTGGCAGAGCTGGCAGGGATGCGGGTGCTTGTCTGGTCGGTGACGGTGTGTCTGTTTGCAGGGGAATGGACGACCTTGCCTGGATAGGTAGGGAGCGAGTGATGGGTGTCGAGGGGTGCGGGCTATCTTTATCGTGGACAATGGCGGGCACACGAGGTGACTTTTATACTGGTGAGGCCAAGTTCTGGATGGCACTTTGGCCGCGTCAGAGGCCATTACCAGTATACAGAAAACATGAAGGACTGACGCGGTCCATGGTTCTTGGGATCGATCGATGCCAAGACCAGGAATCTCGTTTCCCCCGCAGTTGGGTTGCGGTGGTATCACCGTAGCGTCCCCAAGCCCTTCCGAATAACCAAATCGAGAGGAACGCCAACATTGGCGCAGGTCGCCTCGGTCGGGGCGGGAAGCCGTAGCGGGGGAGCCAGAATTGAGTTTTCCATGGACGACGGAGTGGTACGGAGCAATCTTATGTTTCCCCGGCGACAAAGCCTCTCGTGCATCGTTATCCCGGCGGAGAACCCCGGATTCTGCCCCTTAACAGCTGTCGGAGGCCGGCAGTGTTGTAAAGGGGGTTGGTTACATTGAAGCTACCCCAGGGTTCCAACCATTTCCACTGGCGCGCGCGCATATTCGGAGTTTGTCGCCCCAGTCCCATTCGGGTGGCCTTGCTCGCGAGTGAGCGGGAGTCCATTTTTTATCGACCACCTTCAGCCCTGGATCCCTCCTGCCGGCTGTGACAGGCTTTCCATTCTTACCCACCACGGTTAACCCCGGGCTTCTTTGTTGGTCGTCACGGGCCTGCCGTCCTTGTCCACCACTGTCAGCCCCCGCTTGCCGGCTGTGACGGGCTTCGCGTTTTTATCGACCACTGTCAGACCCTGGCTTCTCTTGTTGGCAGTCACCGGCTTTCCATCCTTGTCGACAACTGTCAGCCCTGGGCCTCGCTTGTTGGCTGTGACGGGCTTCCCGTCCTTGTCGACTACTGTTAATCCTGGGCTTCGTTTGCCAGCCGTGACTGGCTTCCCGTCCCTGTCGACGACTGTCAGATCTGGGCTTCTCTTGTTGGCTGTCACGGGCTTCCCGTTCCTAGCAGCAACCGTCAGCCCCGGGTCCCACCAGCTGGTAGTCGAGATTGGGGTCGCCTGGGTTTCGGCAACTTTGACACCACCAGGCGCACGCCTCGCCACAGCGCCCGTCTGTGTTGGAAAAAGATAGGTTAGAGAATATTTGAGAGCTTTCGACCTGAAACAATAGGGGCCTGTATATTAGCACATATGATTCGCTGGTGGAGGGGTACGGCCAGCGCCAGGCCAACGAACGCAAAGGCAGTGAAGACCTTCATGATTTTAGTTTGTGGGGGCTTTGAGACGATTATTTCTTAGAATGGTGGGAGCAGGATGCCAGCTGGTTATATAGGCAAAATGATGGGTGCGGTCCCTATGTCAAGCCTTAAATGTGATCCGTTGTGGTGCAAATGCAGTGCGGTGGTAAAAGTTGACGTCGACAACGGGCCAAGGATGCTTCCTTGCAGGAAGCCCATCAAAGTGTACAAAGCGCGTCGACATTACTACTTTGGGCCGTCTTGCACAAGCTCTTTTAGGGAAATTAGGGTTGTGTTGGTAGGAGTGGTACTCCTGTTGGGCTCGGAGATCTCCAAAGAAGGTGAACAATGATCCTTTATATCAGAGGATCAATCTATTCTTGTGCACGAAGAGGAAAGGGATCTATCTGCCAGAGAGGGAGCAGAAGGGAGGCTATATATACACGATCCAGATCACCAAAGGGGCCCTCCCCTGCTCCCAACCTCCGCGGGCTTGCGGGTCCTCGGATCCCGTGATCAGAGATCACGGGACAGGAGGATCCGGCCCTCTCTGAGCTCTGCCGATTGCCTGCACAGGCCAGTGCAATCCAACACCGGCAACTCTTTCTTTTGTGCAGGCAATTGGGAGATCCCTTCACGTGACAAATCCCGTAATCCCAGCTCTACTGGATCTTGTAAGGTTAATAACAAAGGGAATCTCCGGACCAAGTAGTCCGGATCAGGAAAAGACTGAATAGCCGCTCTCAAAACGGCTCGTCGCCCTCAATAACGACAATAGGAACGATAACGTAATGGGATCCACCGGATTTAGCTGGCGGTGCGCGGGCAAAGCGGTGGGTGGTGCAATTAAAAAGCACAATAGCAGTGAATAACTTCAACGGGCTATTTAGGTTGTAACTTAATGCGGGATAATAGGAACGCAAATCAAGGACTCTTTACAAGCCGGGTCCAGGCTTTATAAAAAGCCTTCCTTCCGGCCCTTAAAAGGTCGGGCAACTTGATTTGGTAAACCTCGTTAATCCAAATCGTCCGCCTATATTGCCCTCTGTTTACAGCATCTTTTACCCGCTTTATTCAATCAGTCTTTTATCGGTTAACTTTTCGGTCGCTTTCGTTACCATAGGCAATAAAAAAAGCAATACCAAATCTGGTACGGTCGCCAAAAAGGTTCGAAAACTTCGATCTATCGCGCGCAGCGGTAGCAAATCCTTAAAGCGGCTCTAAGGCCTTGCCGCTAAGGCTTTCGATTTTGCGATAGCTATTTTTGCACCTCCGGTCGCGCCTACGCCCGCGGCTGTCGACGCCGCTATCGATCAGTTCCTTAACCCGTTCGATAATAACTTCGATTTCGAAAACGCCGATCCTGCGCCTGCTCCGTCGGATAAGAAGAAAAAGGCGGCTATCAAAATCGTTAGGCCTGCTGTTAGTGGTAAAACGGTTTTTGCACCGGGTCCGCGCGGTGGAAAGGGCGCCTTACGCGCTATCCCTTGCCTGGGTTGCCTAAAGTCCGTTTTCGCCGGCAAAATAAAAGAAGGCGATAGCTATCGGGACATAGTCCCGGTTAAAAAGCGCTATTAGCTGTGCGCGTTAGGCCACACCTGTTAGCCTATATAAGCATTTCGATCTTCCCATATCTTTTTTAAAGCTCGTTTTAACTATCCTCCAATCCTTCGATCGCGTTACGTCCAGCGCTTAAATTTATAATGGAATGGGGTCGCGATAATCGCGATAAAAAGGTAAGTTTGTTCTCCCAGTTTAATGCTTTGGGTGCGCTTGCTAACGTGTTTTCTTATAATCCTCAAACTTTTAATAAGTGGCGTATTACTACCAAATGTATACTGCAGCTGGCGGCTAAAGATAGGGATTAAAAGGATGCTAATGCCGACCTCCTAATAATGACGCGATTAAAGCGGAAAACGGCGGGCCGCGCGGCCGTTTTAAAGATATACGAAACTGTTTGGTTGGAAAATGGCAAAGATGATAAGGAGGAAAAGTAAAAAAAAGTTTAACGGG
Organism: Falciphora oryzae; assembly: GCA_000733355.1. NCBI lineage: Eukaryota > Fungi > Ascomycota > Sordariomycetes > Magnaporthales > Magnaporthaceae > Falciphora > Falciphora oryzae. The sequence continues at coordinate 243,408 of JNVV01000030.1, forward strand.
ATATTTGGAAAAAGTTTGGTTGTAAAATCGTTTATTATTTCGGTATGGTCGTTTGTTGCTTTTTTGATTTGAGCATTTTTATTTTGTCGATTTTTGCGTTATTTTTAGGGATTTTGGCGTTTTGGTACCATGGAAAACGATTTTGTATGCATTCCTTAGCTTTTTTTTATTTGTAATCCCGCTTTACCTATCCTTCCACTCTTACGGTAGTTGAATTGCTGCTTATAAGGTCCTCCAAAGCCTTATTTAGCAACTTTTTTGTTATAGCGTCGGCCGGGTTATTTGCCTTTGCGATCTATTTAATTTCGTCGATTTCGCGCGCTTCGTAGGACTCGCGGAAAGCTATAATATCTATTATAAGGCGTTTTTCCGTAATAGTCCCAAACTGAACAAAGCATTGGTAAAGCGAAAAGCTGTCGGTGCAAATGATCAACTTGCAGGGGGGCAAATCCAGCTTTTCACAAATCGTTGCGAGCGTTGTTTTTAAAACATAGCTAGTATCAAAGCCGCTAACCATACCGTAGATCTCGCTCGCTAAAACGCTTTTTATAACCCTTTTGCATTTTACGGAGCTTTAATACAAAATGTTACCGGTAACCCGGAAGCTATTTTCCTGCTTTATAGCTCCTTCGTTGCTTAGGACGATTATAAAGCCGATTTGTAAACTAAGGTTTTGGTTGTTAGCGAAGGACCCGTTTACAAACACATACAAACTAGCTGTTTGCAAATCTAATTGCACGTAATTCAAACCTCTGTCTGCGTTGTCGATCTACCATTAGATCCTTTTATTAAACTTAAACACGTTTGTATTTACAGGATCTTTGGCTTATGTAACCATAAAATAATCGAAAGCGGCTTTTAATTAGCATATCGAACTTACATATGCCTTTCGTGCGCGCTATACAACGTACTGCTATTAGGTATCGTCTAATCCCGCAATTACTAGTTCCAAACGATTTGCCTATCCCTTTTGCTACATAATAACAGCATTTTATCTAACCAAAATCTTACACCCGTTAAAATTGCCTTCGTTTCCGGGGTACAGGATCGATTTTGGTTTCGCTTTAAACCCGGCTTTTTAAAGCGCTATTTCCTCCCTTTGCATAAACTCGGCGTTGCCTAGGTTCAAAGTGTCGTCGGTTTGTATACCAACTATTCCAAAGCTTTAGCCGATTTTTAAAACAAATAAGCACGGATTATACTCCAAAATGGAACAATCCAATCGTTTTTTATAATACCTTTAGTACGTAACGAACCAATGCAGCCCTGCCTTAACCAATCCGTAAAGCGGTTTAATTAATTAAAAGGCCGTGCCCTTTAAATACCGATATTCCAGTTCCTTAGGAAGGCGCAGAATAACATCCTTTTGCAGCTCTATTTCGGACTGGGTATACGCTTGGCTAATATTTTTAATCATTAGCATAAAGCCTCGTTTTATAAGGGACGGGCTAAACGCGAGGATCAAGCGTTGGCTGCATCGCATAATCGTTAAAAACTGGGTAAAAAGGCTTTTTTTCTCCCAATCGCTGTATTTTTGCACCATAAATCTCGATTTTTTATAAAAGATCGAATTAATGCCTTTAACTTTTTTAACGAGGCGGGACCTAAAAACTTTCGCGCTGCCAATGCCGCTTAGTTTAATCGGTTTAATCACTCCGGCGGCAAGGAGTGCTTCGATTTTAAGCCAATCAAATTCCTCGAATAAGCGTCCGGGAGCTTTAATTTTGCCCTTTTGTCGGTATTGGAGCGCTAAACGTAGGGATTTCTTCTTTTTTTGGGCTAGGAATGCCGTTATTGCTTGGCGCGGGGGTCGTCCTCGTCGTTTGGGGGCTGGTACCTCGGGTGCCGTTGGTACCGGTGCTTTTTAGGCAGGTGCCCTCCGTGGTCTACCGGGCCTGGCGGGTGCGAGTGGGGGTGCAATTTCAATTTCGGAAAGGGCTTCGCTATCGCTGGACACGCTTGCCGCCATTGTTTTCGTAATTTTTAGCGGTTTCCCTTTCCGTTTTGGTTCCGTTTGTAGCGGATATTCGAACGGGGCTAGTTGTTCTTCCGTTATTGCAGTTTCTTGCTCCTGCGCTTTGTGGTATGGCTTGCAGGCAGTGTTCCGGAACGTTAAAGGGCCGTTAACAGTCTCGATCGTCACTTTGTTATTTGCCACCTAAAGGACCTTGTACGGTCCTTTCCATTCGCCGTTTTCCTTATGCACTAACACTTTTATTCCTAAAGCTAGCGCGCTAGGCAAAGTGTTTTTCGTGCTTGGCCCGTTGCGCGTGTTTAGGGCGTTCTGTACTTTGCGTTTGGCATAAAGCTTTCGGAGCTTTCCTATGGCCTTGGTAATCGCTGCTGCTTTTTAAATTTGGCTTTTCGTTAGAGGGGAGTTGTTATTAATACGTAGCATGGCTTTGAAAACGAGCAGCGTGGGGATAAAGCCGTTAGGTCTTGCCGTATCGTTTATAGCTTTAACAGCTTTTTGGAGCACGGAATCGGGGTGCAAATTAGGGCACTCCTTCCGGATTATTTCGTAGGCTCGGCGGAGTAGTCCGTAGTACTTTTCCACTTTGTTTATCGACCAATGCGCCTTGATCGGGACTTGGTTGCAAGTGATCCCAAAAAGCTTTGCTTCCGCCTGGAATTCGCTCGTTGTAAAGTTAGTACCTGCGTCGTAAAATATAACGTTTGGGGGCCCCAAATAAGTATTTAACCAATAGCGTTTAAAAGCTTCCCAAATCTCTTTTGCGCTTATATCTTTTAGGAACGTTACGGCGCTAAATGCTGTATGTTGGAAGGGCAGCAAGAGGTCGCACGACAGGTAGAAGCACGGGCAAGGGGAATCCCTAATGACTAGGGACTCCGGGGCTGAGAGGCCCCGCCTCTCTAACACGGAGGGACCGGCAATGGGGACCACCGGTTATAAACGGTGATTACGGGTTATGCACGGAAATCACCGGTCATATACGGAGGCGGTGCAAATCGCAAGTCAGGCCCGGCACCGGGACTGGCCTTGGACGACCGCACCCCGCGGCTTCCGTAATTGGGATATATGTATTTAAAAGGCTCGCACGAAGAGCCTTTCCGTTATTTCTAAAAGACAAACGACTTTGGATACACAAAATATACCAAAGCCTTTTCACCCCAACCGGCTGATATCGATATCGGCGTGCTACGAACACTAATTAGTGGGTGGTTATAACCTACAAATTGGCAACGTAAAAAAACGGTTCGTACTAGTTGACGAGGTTGTGAATTCGCCTCGTGCTATTAGTCCCGTACTATTGCCTAAGCAATTTTCCCTTATAAACGGCAATCGGAATTAGGGGAAAGGAATTTAAACGGGTTTACTAACCTTTCGTACGAACGATAGCCAATTAAAAGACGGAAGCCTAGCTCGTGCGGAAAGGGAAGTAAATCGCGCTCCGTTACGCACACCAGCTTTCTAACATCTTTATTTTTTTTTTTCCTATTTAACATTTCATTTTGTTTTTCCCCCTACCCTTTTACTATACCATTTTTTTACCTTACACCCTCGTACGATCACCATGTCAAATAAAGACGAAACCCCAAACACACCCGTCGCCGGACCGGCGGGAATATCGCATAAAGGTTATCCTGGCAGGATTTCCCAGGATTGGTATAAAGAGATCGCCGAAAGGACAAACATCCCTTTATTAGTATAGCGCAAGTACGTCGACCCCGAACGCTAGGAAGACGACGTCGACCCAACTTAGCCACTTTCGGTTAACGAAATTACAACCTATTTCGCACGATCGGTCGCGGAAGCTATTTGGATGTTTATTAAAAGCAAAGCGCTACGTTAAACCTTTCGAAAAGAATTCGCCGGATAAACATACGACCTATTTAACCAAATCGGTCGTACGTTTAAAAAGCGGATGGACCAATTTCTAATGGAAAATAGGACCCATATCCCAGGAGGAATAATAACGGCCAGGTTTATGCGAATACTAAACCTTACACTTCCAAACACTTCGTACGAAATACCCACTTTACAGCTAACGCAACTAGCACGTCCATCCCGGATACCACAGTTTGGACGATAAATATCCTCGCACGATATAGCCCCAGCTCGGCCAGCCGTTACTCCGGCCAAGGCAGTCCCGACAGCAATCCCTACCGTAGAAGTAAAATAGCTCCACGATAATACGGATTTCGTGCGGGAACAAACATAAATGTTTAGGATTATCCCACCAAAAGCACGTACAACATAGGAAATTTGGAACTTTTTATAGCTCCCGGAAAATCAAACCCCTCGTACGACCATCCCCCCGATGGAATACAACCTGCCCCCGAAACTGCTGGTACATAGCTACCCGTTAAAGCCGAACAAAATCTCAGCTTTCCAAAAGGGATGGAAAACGGACCGGAACTACACCGGCAAACCGTACGACATCCTATTCGATAAAGCAAAAATTTTCATCGGCTGCTATTAACGACTTCAAATCGAAAAAAACCAATACTACGCTATTTTCCCCAATATCCTATTAAACCGTACGGAAAATTTTTATATTAACCATATCGGACCCGGAAAGCGATAAGACGAGATATACAAGCTTTTTAATTTTTATTTCAATTCGAAAATTAACCATACGCTTTACTAAATAAATTGGACGTCGACGACGTTCGTACGGATGCGCTAAACCCATCCAGATAAAACACTGCCCGAAATGCTAAAAACAATGCTAAATAAGTTTCAGTTCGCACAAAAAGCTTTGGGTAAAAGTTACCAAAAGGAAAGTGCTTTCCATACGGTCGTTACTTAAACATGCCGTGGAGTGCCGGAATTTAAAATCGCATTCCTTACCCAAAAGCTAACGTGCGAAGCTTTATTCGCAAACCTCCGGGCAGCATTACAAGTGACGATAAATCGCACGAACAGGACCTAATTCCTGTTAAAAAAAGGACCGTACGACGCTAACTATACGGACCGACGGTACTATAACAATAACAAACCCCGGACGGGCCAAAGCGGCAATTTCCGGATAGGCGGCGGCGGCAATTACCGGCTAAATAGCAACTTCCAATATCGCACGAAACTACGCTGCTATATGTGCAAAAAAAAGGATGCTAGTTAACGAAACACCCACGCAAAAAACAAAAAGGTGCGAAATAACGGTACCTCCAAGCGTGCAAAAACCTAAGTAACGAAAGAAATAATTTCGAAGCATTCCTCCAAAACCACGAAAACTTACCACTATCGTACGATAAAAAGAAAAATAAATAAACTTAAACACCACTAATGCAATACCTTTAAAACTATACCTACCTCCATCGCACGACTAGCGAAAACATTTACCAAACCAGCTCGAACGAAGCGTCGGACCAATTTATACTGCATAACTAATACAATACGACCTACCAAAACGAGCTTTAGGATACCGGCGCCGCACGAATCTTTACAATCGGAAAATGCCAGGTGGAAGCATACCTAAAAGAAAACCCCCGTGCAAAAATCGACTGGACGCCGGGATTAACGGAAATAAAATTTAAAGGAAATAATATAGAAACCTTTATCGGCACGATACGGATAAAAAACCCCCTTAGGGAAATTACCTACCACATCCTAAACTCCCAAACCCCATTTTTGTTTTGCTTATATAACGCCAACAAATTAAAATGTTATTTTAATAACGTTAACGATAACATCGTACGAAAAAACGGAACAACTATTCTTATAATTAAAAAATGGGGGCACCCATTTTTTAACGTGGGTAGTGCGGAAACAGCAGCATTTTTAATAAAAGGAAAACTTAAAAGGCTTTATCGAAGGTTCGGACACCCTCGTACGGAACGCCTTTATCGACTTTTAAAAAAAGCAGGACATTCCGACGTAAAAAAAAAAATCCTGGAAAAAATTGGCAAAATGTGCCACTATTGCCAAACATACGACCCGGCCCCCTAACGGTTCAAATTTTCGATTAAAAATAATTACGAATTCAATTACGAAATCGTTATCGATATCGTACATTTGGGAGGGAAAAACGCACTGCACGTTATCGATGCAGCAACATCCTTCCAAACTGCAACGTTCGTACGATCACTATCAGCTTAAAACGCATAAAACGCCCTTTGCAAATGCTAGATCTTTACCTACCAAAGGCCACCAAACACCATTTCGCACGACCTTAGCACGAACTTTTCGTCGGAAATATTCCGCAACCACGTTAAAGTAGTAGGGGTATCGTGCAAAAAAATGCCAATAGAAGCCCATTAAGCTATCGGGAAAATCGAACGAGCGCACCAACCCTTTAAAAGAGCGTACGATATCTTAAAGGAAGAATTTGGATATTGCACGGATAACGAAACATTGTTACAAATAGCAATTAAAGCATTAAACGATACAGCAAAACCTAACGGCCTCGTGCCAACCCTACTAGTTTTTAATGCCTACCCCCGGATTAACTAAAACTCCGCTCCGTCCCCAAATATCGTACAAAAAGCAAAAGCAGTCCAAAAGGCAATAAGAATGTTGCGAAGCATCCGTGCGGAAATCGAGGTCAGCCGAGCACTAAACACCCGGAACGGACCTCGCACGCACGACCTATTGCAATTTCCCTTCGGCAGCGAAGTTTTCGTTTGGAAAGAAAAAAAGGGCTAAACCGGACCGCACGTCCTCCAAGCAACCAACCAATCCAATGTTACCGTTTTTACAAACAGCGGACTAAAAGTATTCCGGCTAACACAAGCCAAACCATACATCCGTAATTCAAAAAAGGAAAACGATAAACCAAACCTATCGTACGAAGCACCAAAAAAAATAAACAATAAGCCAAACCCATCGCACGAAGCTTCCGAAGCAATAAAAGCTACCGCCCAATCTAACCCGGTCATTTCCCCTAAACGAGGCAAAGGAAGACCGAGGAAAGACGCACAGCCAACAGCATACCTGACTACCAAAGAGAAAGGTGATTAGGAACTAGCCCTATCATTTCGTACGGAAGGAAAAATCACTACACCAAAAAAGCCGTTCGAAAAGTCCGACGCGGCAAAAATCAATAACCTTATCGCACAAAGTACTATTAAAATCGTTAAATACAATCCAAATAAGCACGCCGGACTCCGGATATAGGATACCCGCTTCGTACGAAAAATGAAAGGGAAGACCTCGGATTATCCGTACGAAAAAACGAGGATGGTTACGCAAAGGTTCAACGATTCCGAAAAGGAGGAACTCCTTACCCAAGCTCCAACCATTTAACGGATAAGCCAGCGCTTACTTTTTAGCATCGGCCTGATTTTAATAAAAGAGTTAGGAACATCGTACGAAATAAAGGACATTACCCAAACTTATATCCAATCCAAAAAAAAACTCGCACGAACAGTTATCGCAAACCTGCCAAAGGAAATCCGCCATAAGCACCTAACGGATTCCATTTTATAAATACAAAAGCCACTATACGGAATAGCAGAATTTGGAACCTATTAGTGGAAAATTTACTATTCCCACTATCGCGAAGCATTAGGAATAAAAGCTTTATCGTATAACCCTTACCTATTATTTATAGCAACCGGACGATAAAAGTTTGGCATTACGGGCATACAAACAAATAATACGCTTAGCTTTGCAACGACAGCATTCTCGAACCTAAAAAAGGAAAAGCTATACGAAGCTAACTTTTAAACTAAACCGAAAACGTTCCTTTCGCATAACAACTATTTGGAATTTAACGGATATAAATTCGAACTTTAAAAAAAAACATTACGGTCGTGCAAAAAGGACAGCTCAACCAATTCCAATTAGTAAAACCAAAGGCCGAAAACGCAATATAACAATATATTGCCCAACGCGTACGAGGTGCATATATAGCAACCATTTATTAACTAAAAATAGCGTACGACCTATTTATAGCAGCCCAGGTAAATAACCCAAGCAAAAAAAACATTAACAAATTAAACCAGCGGCTCCAATAGTAAATGGATAACCCATAACGAGGATTTAACTACTTTTTTTTAAACCTAGCTCGTACGAAGCTATTTATTTTTGCGAATAAATTATTCGCTAATAACAAAAACCTAACATTACAATTTAGCTATTTAATCGTATTAGCAAAGGAAACAGGTCGTGCGGAAATTTCATTCTTTATCCAAAGGAATATCATCCATTAGTTATTTACCAAATGCAAGTAAATAACGAAAAACGTACTAACAAGCGAATTATACGGCATAACAACTAGCTTTAATAGCGGCTTCGCACTTAGCAGCATATTAAAACGGATCACTTTTACCCTAAGCATCGCACGCATCCCAACCATCATTTGCACAAATTCCAAATTATTATACGAATATTTGGTAAAATTGGGCAATACAACGGAAAAGAAATTAATAATCGACATTATATTTTTCCAAAAATCGTACGAACGAAAGGAGATCTTTAAAATCCGCTAAATCGACGGACGAAATAACCCTACTAACGCTTTAATAAAAAAAAATCCGAACGAAACATTAATAACCTTAATATTAACAAATCGTGCGACGATTAAAATAAAAGCCTATATTAAAAAAAAAAAGAAATAAAATTAACGAAAAAAAAGATTTCCTTTATTAGGTATAGTATTTAACTTCGCACAACTCCAATCCTTTCCGACCCAAACTCCGAAAAAAAAAAGAAAAAACCTAGCAAAACAACGCACGATAAAAACCCCTTTTCCTTATCCTATACCTAAAAAAAAAAGAACACCACCGCACGATCAATCCTCGATTATAATCACTTTACGACCTAAACCCGAACTAGCAAAGCCAAAGGAAGGAAAACGTTTTTACACCGCACGACCACCATTACCACTACCAAAACCATTATTATTATCGCTACGGTTCAAACCAGCAACAAACGAACCGGGAAAAACAATCCCCGCACGAGCATATCCACATCTACTCCTATAGCTTTGCCAAATGCAGCTCAAGCAAGCACCAGCTTGGTATCCTTAAAAGCGCACGCAGCGTACGAAGCGCGGCACCGAGTTGGAATTGCCGCACCTTTAAAGGCAACGACGATAAAAAGTTCCGCGAAAATAAATCAAAACCGCACGGAAATAGGACTCGCGTCGTACGATCCGGGCAACCAAATCGAAAGCACCGGCTTCGGTCGGGATATCCATCCGGACTTCGATATTAACAGACGGCAAAGCATAAAGCGCACGCTTTTCGTCCTGCAAATTTAAAAAAAAAAAGGTTAACTACGTACGATAAAAAAAAAAAAGCTAGGGAAGGTAATACACATATTGATAGCGAACGCGGCTATAAACGTACGATTGCCAAGCAAGCCGGTAAACAAATGGAGCCAGCGGACACTTTGCTTATTAGTGCGGATAAAAAGCATGCCAAAAACCGAAAAAGAAACGACCGCTTAAACGGTAGGCTGAACGGGCACAAAAGCTATCGTGCGAACCGAAAAAGAAAAAGCCCAAAAAAGGTAATGGAATTTTCAACTAATAGTTGAAAGGAAGAGAAAGTTTGAAGGTCGCGCAATAAAAGGTCGCGCGATCGGAAGAGACGAGTTTGTGGTTATGGTTGTAGTTATTGTTATGGTTATATCGCACGGAAAGAAAAGATCAAAAAGGAAGAAAGGAAAGGACGCCTTTTATCCCTACGAATGGGGAAGGAAGGCGGGCCTCGCATAAAGCAAGCAACTGCTTTTTGTGTAAAGCTATTCACAGCTTAACCAAAAAAGCCAACGCACACTTTTAACCACCTCAGCACAACTTCCTACCTATACAACCATCCCAACACAATCACCCGATCCACCGAAGGCTTTGTACGGACCCCAAATGGATTCCTTTTAAAACCACTACCCCAAAAAACCCGCTCTTTCTCAAACCATTAACACAATCACCGTATAACGCCCACACTAAATCACCTAAAAACACTAATCACTTCCATTGCGTTTCCTTTATACCACAAAAGCACGCGAAGTCACTTTGGCAAAAGGTAACCTAACCATTCCAACTAATTTTGGGAAAGGGACGTACGACCATAAAAAAAAAACTGCCAATGTTAAAAAGGCAGCAAGAGGTCGCACGACAGGTAGAAGCACAGGCAAAGGGAATCCCCAATAACTAGGGACTCCGGGACTAAAAGGCCCCGCCTCTTTGACACGGAGGGACCGGCAATAGGGACCACCGGTTATAAACGGTAATCACGGGTCATGCACGGAAATTACCGGTTATGCACGGAGGCGGTGCAAATCGCAAGTCAGGCCCGGCACCGGGACTGGCCTTGGACGACCGCACCCCGCGGCTTCCGTGATTGGGATATATGTATCTAGAGGGCTCGCACGAGGAGCCCTTCCGTTGTTTCTAGAAGACAGACGACTTTGGATACACAAAATATACCAAAGCCTTCTCACCCCAACCGGCTGATATCGATATCGGCGTGCCACGAACACTGTATTCGCATCGATTACATAAAGTATTAGTTTGCCGTTTAAATGCACACGTTAACGATAACTTTATAATTAAAATCGATATTTTTTTTAAGCGTAAACCGGAACCGTTATTGTGCGGGTGCTTTAATTTGGCAAAAATGGCACACGCGTTTGATTATTTCCAAAGCGTTGCGATCAATCTCGTAGCCAGCTCGTTGGAAAACAATCCAAAATCGTTCGACAAAAGGGTGCCCAAAGCGTTTGTGAACGCGCCTAAGCTCGGCTTCCGTAAAATACGTTGTTCCCGCGCTTTTTGGTTTTATTATAAACGAAATACTTGTTGTAACGTGGCTAACCTCGTTTAAAAAGAACCAAGGGTGGCCGTAGCGTTTTATAATCGGAACGCGTTTGCTTTGCCTAATTACCAGTTCGTTACGGGTATTATCGAGGTATACCCCGAGCGTATCCATATCGTCGATACAAAGGAGGAACGGGGTTAGCGTAAGCACTATATGGAATGTAACAATGCCTATCGGGGTCGGTAGGATAATTTCTCCTATGTTAGAAATAGCTTTTCCGGATCCAAAGCGCACGCGTCTTTTCTTCCTGGTAATATCCAAAAAAAAATCAGGCAAATGGCGTTACAAAGCTTGGAATTGGGTCGTTCCAGCAATTGATACTTTTACCGCGCCGGTGTCGGGGATGATGCCGTACCATTTGTCGGTGGTTGTAAGCATGTATTAAATAAGTACTTGCTTTGTTAGCACCGTAGGTTCCTTTTTGTTTAAATTCGGCGCCCTGGTACCGTAAAGGCGGTATAGGAAAGCCTTATCGGCGAAATATATTGCCGTAGCTGGTGTTATAAAATAGGTGCTTGCTAAATCATACTTGTTATCCGTTATGTAATCGGGGGTATTTTTAAACGCGGCTTCCTAATTTTCCTCGTCGTTGCTACCAGGTTCGTAAATTGCGAAAAATTATTTGTATCCCTTTTTCGGCTCGCCGCGAGCTTCTCGCCCTCGTTTCCACAGCTTTTTGGCTTGCTTTTATTCCTCGGGCGTGTAATTTTTAAAGCGATATTCTAATTTGCCGCACGTTTAGCACTTTAGCTTTCGCTTTCCGGGTTTTCCGGATCGGAAGTTATTTCGAATGCTTATGCGGTAATCGGGGCGAGTAGCGTTCCCAAACCGTTACTTCACAAAATGGATGCCTAATATACCGACGTTCTTTTCCATTTACATCGTACTCCTAAACTGGGAAGCCAAGCCTTCAAAGGTTTTTTCGGGTTTAAAAAGGGCTATTTTCAGCTTAAAAACTCCTTAAACTGCACGGATAGTACTCGTTACGAGCTGGTGATCCTTCTGGTAAGTAGGTCCCAATGTTCGTTAGCAAATTTGGAATTTGTTAAGTAGAATCTGCAGTACTTCCATATTGGATTTATTTGCGTTTCCGCTTTTAAAACGTACAATTTAGAAAATAATCGAGCTTTAATCTATATAATACTGTTATTTGTTAACCTTAGTATCGAAGTGCTTTTAAAGGGCTAGGTAGATCGCTTTAAAAATATAACCTCTACCTATTTTAAAGGTAAAGTACCGAGCAGCACGGCCCCGTAAAGTTAATAGGAAAAGCGCATAAAGCTATAAAAAGAGAATCCCAAACATTTCGCATATATCCGTAAAAAATAGGACCTTATCGTTAAAAATATCGTACTATTCCCTTATATAATTATGCTTTTTATCCCATGCTTGTTTAAACGCCTTTATTGTGTTCGTATCGATTATAGCATTAGGGATTTCAACCGGTAGGAGCTTCCGGTAGTTAAATAATAATAAAGGTGTTATCTCGTACCGGGCTAGCACTAAAGTTTCAAAGCGTAATCGTTAGCGCGTTATTCCGTCGGTTAACCGCGCTTAAATTTCCAAATACGCCTAGTAGTAGCGTTTATAGCTAACCGCCGTGGCCGTAGGTCTTATCTGTCCTTAGAAAGGGTTACCGAAATCGTTATAATCTATAAACCTCTTTTCCTTTAGTTGTCGGAGCAATGGTAGGGTTGCCCAAAGTTAGGTCGGCAAATCTAGCTGTGGGCTAATTCCACCCGTCGTAGGATTATTGCAATTTAGTTCGTGGGATCGCGAAATCGGTATTTCGCTTATTAACCGCTTAGGGTTCAAAAAAGGCGGTAACTGGGGGGGGTTAATCCGAAATAAAAACCTCGGCCGGTTAACTAGTTTCGGTTTTTACGTTCGTCTTATAATCGGGAAATTAAAGGTTTTATATTCTTTCGATCGCCGCGTTTTATACCGCTATTTTTGTAATAAATCTTACGAAACGGATAGTAATTTTAAGCGTTACATAGCCTAGGAGGGTAATCCTTTTCTTTGTTAAAAAAGCTTTAAACGCTCGTATAATCCGGATATTAATATCCTTAAAGTATTGCTAAATCCATCCCTCAAAATTTTCGAAATAAGCAGCAAATAGGTTTTCGCCTTTATATGGTCTATTTGCGATCATCGTTTTGATAATTCAAATGTTTCGGCGCTCGTTGGATGCGTTATTTGGTAAACATCCTAGCGTAAAGTTCTGCTCGTCGTAAAACTATAAATCGCATACGGCAAGGATAATTTTCGGCAAACCAAAGTCCTTAAATGCGTCTAGGAGCTCCTAATCTAGGATCTTTTGCTCCTTGCGCTCGTTATCGTCCGGGTTGGCTAATCCGGACATGTTATCGGGGGTTGGCAAGCGATATTGCCTGGGGTAATCTTCTAATCCAAAAGCCGCTCGAGCTTGCAAAACAGGTCGGGGCTTCCGGGGATTACGCAACGCCCTTCGCGAAAATCGTCAAATCTCTCAGCCGGAAACCGCTCGAACCTGCCGGACAAATCGGGGTTTCTAGGAAAGTCTTACCGGTCTTCCTCAAATGCGCTACCGAGCGGGAAATTGGGGGTCTCCTGCTCCAAATCCAGTCGGAAACCGCTCTGGCCTGCAAAACAGGTCGGGGTTTCCAAAGGGACCCTCTACCTTACTTCTTTATATTGCCCTAAGGCAACACTAATCAATGTTAGTAAAAGTGGTACTCCTATTGGGCTCGGAGATCTCCAAAAAAGGTAAACAATAATCCTTTATATCAAAGGATCAATCTATTCTTATGCACGAAAAGGAAAGGGATCTATCTGCCAAAAAGGGAGCAGAAGGGAGGCTATATATACACGATCCAAATCACCAAAAGGGCCCTCCCCTGCTCCCAACCTCCGCGGGCTTGCGGGTCCTCGGATCCCGTGATCAGAGATCACGGGACAGGAGGATCCGGCCCTCTCTGAGCTCTGCCGATTGCCTGCACAGGCCAGTGCAATCCAACAGGTTGGGTATATGCTTAAATCCATCTGTATCCAGGGACGGACCCATGCCACTAAGTCAACAAGTGCCTCGACAAACCCTGACCATCCCTGCGCAGCTGAGTCGCCGCCCTTGGCCGGCCCCTCTAGAAGATTACGGCTTTGATACGTGATCCCGACAGCCCTGAAGACCGGTTTGATGGTCACAGCCAGCCGTCTCCCGACTAATGGCACTGAGCGTTGTTCAGCTCACCCCAGCAGCCCTTGTGGCAGAAGACCCCAGTCGACTCGATCCAGATCGGGGTAGCGTCGCGGCCGGGCGGGCCGCGAACGATCTTGAACAGTGTATTCCACTCCTTGCCGTCACACGTGTCCTTCCTCCCGCAGGCGGTTTCGGCGATGTCGGACTGTGTCCAGTCTGTGAGATGGCGAGAAGAGCAGGTGTCAGTGCCGGTTGCAAGGTCACACTAGTTATGGTGTAATGACGGGATCGCGGGGGGGGTTGATGGGAAAAGTGCAGAGACTTGCCTCCACTGTTGACGAGGTGGTGGCCGCAGGAAAGACCCCTCTCTGCCATGACGGAGACGGCGGAGAGGGCGCAAAGGATGGCGCCGACGGCGAAGGTCTTCATTTTGTTTGTGGTGGGTTGATCCGCTACTTGGTCTCTTGGTGGGTTTGATAAAGCTGCAAAGGTGTCGCGGCTTTTTCGGGTTGGATGGTGCTGGATTTTGAGGACAGGATGCTGAGATGCAGAAGTGGATGTTTGGGGCGGAAGAGGAGGCACAAACGGAGCAATTTATGTGCGAATAGCTTCGGCGGCCTCAACGCCAAAGTTGGAGGTGATGGCGGTGTGTTTTCTGGAGGGCGTCGTCGAGGGCTTGTCGGGCGTGCCGACCTGGAGCTGAACAGATGCGCCTCGTCGTCGCTGGGAGCCATTCGGGATGCGACTTTTCTCCGGGTTTTGCCGCATTTGACGAAATTATGGGTCCGATGCACTCTATCGCGCGTCTGTAGGCTATAAAATCCGACGTCAAAGTGCCGTAAGCGGGGGCCCATCAATCGTGCATCAGCTTGCGGCTCGCCCAGTGCCCGACAGAGGCAGACCGTTGCGAGGTGTCTGAGGAGTCCAGCGTGGGTCGACGTTGAGACCGCCCCAACCGGATGCCTTCGAGGCTTGTCAAGTGGTACGCCAGGGTCGGACGTCTTCGGGCTGTCTTAGCTGTCGGTTCGCTCGCTTTGTCCGTCTTGCTCGTAGCTGTCTCTCTGTGGTGGCTGTGCCGAGCAAGCGCATTCCGAGCGCACCTCCCGAACCGCGCGACATACCCCTCAGCCTGCATCCTGTCTTTTCGCGCAACCGACCTCTAAGCCGCCTGCAACCTAAAGCACGGGGATCTGATGCGGGGCAGGCACCAGCTCAGCTGAAATGCGACAGGCGTACACCCCGATAGACGGGACGCTGGAAAGCAGTCGGCCCTCACTCTTACACCGCCAGCATCTAACGGGCCAACGGAGTGGTACTGGAAAGGGCAATAGCAAAGCACTGCAGAGGACGCTGGACAGGTACCGCATATCGTGCATGTCTACCCAAATCCCAGTCGTCCAACCCGCATTGTTGTGTGCTCAACCTTCCGCAGACGCGCCGACCAGATCCACAATTAAAGGGGTGACCCCTTAGCGCCCAATCACCTTCCCAACAGTGTCGAGAGCCTCAGTAAAGAAGTGAGCGCTGGCCGTCCCGTTCCCACCCGGTCTCGTTGCAATCTTGCCCGGGAGGCTCAGCTTTGTCTCAAAGGATGTCCTCTCGGCCTCCCCAAGCAGCGTGCCAGACGCGGTGCCATTGGCCGCCAGGCCGCGGCGAGTCTTACACGGAAAGCCCGGCTTGCCGCCGCCCGACAAGCCGTAAAACCTCCAGGACCTGGCGACCGTGTCACCGTTCCACGACACGTGTAGCGTGACGTTTCTGGCCGAGGCGTCCTGCAGGGCAGCCAGCGCAGGCAGCTCCCTCGGCCGGCCCTCCCACTCGGCCCGGGACCCCCTGTAGCTCATGGCGACCGTGGCGCGGATGCCAAAGCCGATGCGGACGTCAAAGATCGGACTCCCCGAGGCGTCAAACTCGGTTATGGCCCATCGCGCCCCAGTTGACGAACCAGTTGCCGTTGGGCAGCGCCTGCAGGCTGCCCTTCGAGCGCACTAGCGGGCCCTGCGGCGACGCCATAGTGAGTACTTCGGATGCCGTGCGGGCTGCTTGGTCCAAACGGATGACACGCGCTTTGGAAATCCTGCCCGTGTCGCTGGGGTGCGGCTGGCCGGCGCTGATATCGAATACGGAAATTAACTCGACGTCGGCGGAGCGCGAGGACGCGGGCGTCGTGCTGCCATGAGGAGTCGAGGCCTCCGTCCGTCACGGTAAAGTCGGAGAGGTTCCCGCCGCCCAGTTGCCACGTTATGGAGCCGTCGCGGCCCGGGATTTTGTAGAGCGCGTGCATACCGCGCCCCGAAACTAGATAGTTGCCGCGGTCGTCCTTGTCGACGCTGTTGGGGTGGAAGTATCCCCAAGCCTCTAGAGGATCGGTGGCGGCGGCAATCGATGCGTTGAGTTGGAGCTCGCTGTCTGGAAAGGCGTTTGTCGTTGCCTATTAACATCAAGCTTCGTAACTCGACCGCGTATCGCCTCTTGTCGAGAAGTTTTACTGGCGTTAGACTTACTGGAAGGGTCGGTGAACGCCGGCGAGCTCCGCTCGAACAGCACATCGCCAGTCTCAATGTCGATTTCTGTCATTGCAATCAGCCCTTTGTCTGGCACGCGACGTCCCATGGGCGAAGGCACGAATTAATCACCTTGGGAAATCGAGTCCAGTATCCACTTCTGATCTTCTCTGCCGCCGTAGGACCTCAGATCGCGCATGACGGGCTGGTAGATCATCACCAGCGCCGTCTTGCCGCCGTCCAGGACCTGCAGCTCGTGGAAGTCGAGCAGGTGCGGCGAGCGGCTGCTCACCTGCTGCACGATGCCGTACGTCTCGTCCAGCAGAACCGGGCCGCCGAACCCGCGCCCGCACCTAGCGTCGCCAAATCCCAAAAACGCCTGCAGCACGGGCTTTCCCCTGAACGTGATCAGGGCAAAGTTCGCAACGGGCAGGCCCGCGAGGGGGCCGTAGGTCCCGGACCACACGAAGTCGCCGTCGTTGCGGAATATGTACGCCCCTGGCTGCTCCGGCGCCAGGCTGTCGTCGGGGGCGCCACCGTAGGCGCCGAGGAAGATGTCGCCCGGGGCGGTCGATGCGGCGACGGCTGGGATGCGATGTTCAGGCGTGGCGGGGCGAGATCAGGCTGCGACCGCTATGGCCTGTACGTTTGGACTGCCGCATGGCCAAGGAGTAGGGATGCGTGGAGGAGCAGGGCTGTGAGGGCGGACATTTGTCGCGAGGGGCTAGCCGCCCTTCGCAAGAGGGACCGCCGGTAAGGGAAGGAACTGCTTTTTTTTTTTTTTTTTTTTTTTTTTATACACGATGGCAGGGCTTTAAGTAATGATGTTTCCAGCAAATCGCTACGAGAACATTGATCCTCCAGGCACGATCATTTCCCCAGGGCGCTGTCACACAGCGCTCGAAATGCGACACCATGCACAAAGAAGATGCGTCGGGATCTTCGCGTCTCTACTGGGCAAAAGCACTCACCATTGTCGACAGCTTTCCTAAACTGGCGAACAATTTTTGTAGCCACAGCCACACCGCACACGCGGCTAGAAAGGGGCCGATCCTCCACCGATCCGATCCCACTAGGAAACGTTGCTGCCGATCTGCGGCTGTGGGTGGTTCCCGGTACCGAACACCCACGCAGTGACACACGAGATTCCGCCCGAATCCGATAAACTCTGTGGAGGCGCGCACGGCGCATAGCAAGAGGGCTGGGAGGATCCGGGCCCTGCCGATTGAAGCCCTCTGCAAGGCTGGAAAGCGACCACCCGCCAGCGGCCCGGGTCTCAAGGATGATGTACCAGCGATCAATTGCCGAATTGCAAACCCCGATCATACTAGCCTCCGAGGCTCGAACCTCAGGCGGCAAAGACACGAAGTTGAAGCTATGTGCTTTTAATCCTCCACAGCATCACGCAATGGAGCCCTGGGCATCATTCGAGAGGTTTGCTGTCGACGCGTCGGAGCCCCACGTTTGCTCGATGCACCGGCCACCTGTGGCATGTTTGCGGACTGCTTTCTGCCCCATATATAATTAAAACACGCTGTGTTTGCCGCGCAATGGCTGCAGCAGACAGCTTGTGCTGATAAGAGAGCGAGGGTAGGTAGGCCGCATGCAATCTCTCGACGGCCCAGAACGTGCTGACAGCCGCGACCATGTGACCCCGGCTCCCGGCTCGTGGGGAACGGTTTGGGGAGGTGGTGTCCCTGCCAAGCCATCCCCTCACTGGCAAAAGGCCCGATGTAACTGGTGGCATTTCGGGCCCGATAATTGCGCACTACTCGAAACGGATCGGGGGTCAAGGCAAAAAGCAAGGCGGGCGGGTAGCGTGCCCAGTCCCAGCGGGCGCTACGCTATAGAGTGCGAGATAGATTAAGGTCGCCGTCGTCGTCGGGGTGGGCCGCAAAATTGGAAGGGGCAGGTGTCATTGCGCGTCCATCGATGCAGCGGGTCGCCCACCCTGGTAGGCATCGCGGTTCGACCTGCTCCGCGAGAGGAGCCGAATGCCGGGACATAAATGCCGCCAGCGAGCGGGGACGACGGTTAGTTGGGCTCGCTTATAGCATGCACGTTTCCTGTAAGGTGTTAAAGAGCGGCCGGCTCCCTTGTTTTGAGCCGCCGGCCAGCCATCCGTTCCTCTTCCCGCCAGGCACGCACGCACACCCCCGCTGTGTCCCGCTTCCCAGATCCCGGGCTCGCTCGACCACCAGACGGCCAATACAAGTTCATCAAGGCGCAACAACATCACCAACCGCCCACCATGCGTCCCACCCTCGTCATCACCGGCGTCCTGGCCTACGTGTCGTCCGCCAGCGCCGCCGTCAACTGGACACTGGCCAAGGCGGCCAACCCGACGGCCGACCAGCGGGACGCGTACTCGCGCATCGAGAACGCCATGCGCTTGGCCGCCAGCAGATACAATCGCCTCAGCTCGGCGGCGAATAAAAACATTAGGGTCGCATACGCCCCCGGCGTGCCCACGGCCGAGGCCAACTACAATGGTGACCTCCGCTTTGGTTCAAATCGGGCGTACATGAACGAGCGCACCGCCCTGCACGAGATCTCGCACACGCTCGGCATCGGCCAGACGCGCGAGTTCGACCGCCGCTGCGCCGCCCAGGACTGGCCCCGCGCCCTGCCGCTGCTGCGGTCCTGGGACGGGCAAAGCGCCGTCATCAACTGCGGCGGCTCCCACATCTGGCCCTACGGCCTCAACTATGACAACGAGTGGAGCGAGACCAACGCGAACCGCCACGTCCAGCTGGTCGACGCCATGATCCGCGACGGCATGTGACGGGTAGCGGTAGGGGTGGGAGACTTTTTTACGACTCGCTACGACCAACCTGCCTATGGTCAATTCTTTGTACATAGGATCTTTCTTGTACATGAAGTATTTATTAATTTGGACAACATATGGAGCGCCTTCACCACCTCAGCACAAGTAAATGTCGTCGAGGTTGGCTTCCGCATCGTCCAGTCCACGGTGCTCTGGCCACAGATCTAGCGTCTCGAGCGCGCGCTTCCCATGCTTTGTGATTCTGAAATCGCCAAACATGCTTGTCCGGTTGGCAGGATCAAGCCGGCGTTCCTCCGGGCACCCGCAGCACTGATTCGGGAGGAAGACCCCCGCCCGGGAAAAGACCCTGCGTCTTGTGCTGTCCCTCCGCTCTGGGCCCTGCTGCTGGTGCTCCCGCCGCCTCTCCCGCACAACCAAGCCCTGGACATCGGTGGTGGCCTTGTTGTGGGCATAGTGGGTTAGTAAAAAGAAAAACCCACGGAGAGGCCGTTGCCATTCGCTGAGCTCGGCTTCTTCCTTGGCTTCTGCGAGCTCCTGGACATCGTCGAACATGGTCACGACGCCATGGAGCCGGCCGTTGCTCGGAAGGGGATCTTGCAGAGGCCGGGGCCAAGGCTGAAATCCTAACTCGTAAAAGGGGTGATGCAGCGCGAATAGAGGGACCAGGACTCCCGCGAGACGCAAAGCGGCATCCTCAGCCATCAGGGGCCAGCCAAACTGATCGACCTTGTCGATTGGCGGCGGGCTCGCCAGACGTGTGAATCGGTCGCGCTGCGGGCCGCAGGCGGGGGATGCTCTATCCGGCGGCTGCTGGCTCATGACCATGTCGAGATAGCAGGCGCCCTTTTTCGACAGCCGCCGCGGGGCTGTCCTTCCTTGACAGGGAGGGTGGTTGCCCTTCGTGACTTTATGTGGGACGGTGGGCTCCAGAAGGGCTGGTACACGAAATGGTCCTATTCTTCTGCTGGCGATGGCTGGTACCACATTCCGCAGTAGCAGTTGCCGAGATCCCGAGTCACGATGTTCACCACACCTGCCAGCGCGACGAGGCGGTCCGACTCGACGGTGAAGTCTGCCTTGGAGTAGGCCCTGATGATTCTGTGCCACCTGGCAAGGGACAAACCCCGCTCATCGCAGGTCGCGGAGCTTCCGGCGGTGTTCTTGGCCGTTGCTTGGTTGGTTGCATCGGGGAGGAGAAGGGTTGGGCGTTCCGTGACCGGTGGTCCCAAGATAAAGGATGCCATGCCATCGGGGTAGATCTCGCTACAAATGGCTTCGCCGCAGCGCCACCACGCCTGCGTCGTAGATATGTAGAGTGTCGCTGGCGCGAGACTGGCCTCTTGATGCACCCAGCCCCGACCCAGAAGCACCGACTCAGACCCTGACAATAAAAGGCTTCCAGCGGGTGGAGGGCAAGCGTTCCAAGTTTTGGTAGCAGGGCATTGTCGGCGGAAGAAACGACTGGCAGTAGAGGCTGCGTGCCTCGCCGCGGGATCATTCCGTCGCAAGCCGCGCAGGCGTCTGTTGCCGCAATGTTGAGCAGGGTTCCGCCATATATGTCCCCCATCATGCCGGCCTCGCGCTCCCAGTCGGCGGCCGAGTCCTGGTAAATGCGCAGCGAATCAATCCATAAATATTCCAGCCCCCCAGCCAGCGGGCCACCGTCACCGCATCCTGGAATGTTCGGGGCGGTGCTTCCAGGCTGATGCCGGTGGAATGCAGCGCATCTGCATTATCCGGATGGAGTTTGGGTGGCTCCGGAGTCGTCCAGCGGTGGTTTAAAGTGATGTAAGTGTTTGACCATCCCGCCTCGGGCAGCTCGCAAAGAAGCAGCGACGCATCCCGAATTTGAAGGACTCACCGAGGCTTTGGACGGCGGACATTTCGGTACCTTGCGCATTGCCGATGCGCTTGGTAGGTTTAACAGTCGCCTGCCCAGTGACGGACGAGATCCGGGAGCCGCGGCACATCGGGCCTTGCACAAAAGGGGGTGCCGGTAGGCGTGTTCACTGCGGGGCGTCAGCTGCAAGTACCAAACGGCCTGCCATGTGGGTTTGGAGCGAGGGTCATCCAGACTCACACGGGGTCGCTACGAAGCCCAACGAGGTACGCATGGGTAATTGGCCAGGCCCAAGCCCGGTGGATGCGCATATGGTAACAGTGTATAGGCTTTCATCCGTGCTTTTGATACTACTGTCCCAAACGCCTTGCCTTAGCCGCCATTGCGTGGCCTCTGGGTCCGTATCAAAGTCGTCCCCGGCCTGGCTTTTGGTCGAATACTGCTTACGGGCATGCTCGGTTGGCAGAAGATAACGGCGGAGGGTACAGCGATCGTCTATTGCAGCTACCAAACCACCCGGGCGGTGATGAACAAAGGCGCCCTGCGCCGCGGAGGAGGGTTGAGGCCCGGGTCCGACGCTAAAAAGGAGGCCGTTCGTGCCGCTAGCGTCGGGAACTATCATGGATGCCAGTTTAGCATGGGTAAAACGATATCGGAATACGTAGCACGGGGTGGATTGAAGTTGCCAGAAACCGCAATCGTACAGTCAGCCTTAGTGGGTCTCGCCCCTGGAAGCATCCGGACTGACACTGAAGGGCGGAAGAATAGGAATATCACATATTGACAACGCCTCCCTATTATACAGCTATCTTGTAAGTAATGTATCCCGTTCTAAACCCTAGAAATGCCCATCTGTCAGACTCCTCGCCGACCTATTCCCTTCGAGCCAACTACTTCGCAGGGGCGTTCGTCTCCTTGCCCTTGTACTTTTTGCTCTCCTCCATCTGCGCCCAAGGCGCAAACACGTTTTTGCTCCCCGCCAGCGTCGGCGCCAGCTCGGGGAAGTGGCGCACCAGCACGTCCTTCATCGTCGTGTGCTGCACCCAGCGGAAGCCCTCGGGCGTGTACGTGGCCGTGTTCCACTGCCCCGCGATGAAGCGGTCGCTCTTGAGCCGCCGCGACGCCATCAGGATGAAGACCCGGAACGCCGTCTCGCTGAACCCGAACCCGGGGATCACGGGCTCGCTGTGCGACCCGACGAGCGCGTCTACCTTGGTCACGTCGCCGCCGTACGCCTCGGAGAGGGACTCGGCCAGGGCGGGGTTGTGCTTGCCCGTGATGTCCTCAAAGGTCTGCGGGACGCTCAGGCGCAGCAGCCGGCGGAACTCGCAGTAGCGCGGCACGCCGCGCTCGCGGTCCCGCAGGATGTCGACGGTGCCCAGGTCGCGGTGCACGCCGTCCGGGTCCGTGAAGTCGCGCAGGAAGTCTGGATAGTTAAAATTCGTGATTGCTCCGGGATAGTTTATCCCGAACGAGTAGAAGAGGTCGCCAAACGACAGGCCGTCGTCGAGGGGCTTCTGGGCTCCCTGGAAGACCAAGTCGCGGATGGGCGTTGTGGCTTGATGCTTGCCCTGCGCGGCGGAGAAGAAGGCAATATCGTCTGGCGGAAGGGCACTGTTAGATACATGCCGAGAAAGAAAGGGGCAGGTCACGACTACTCACCAGGGATCAGAGAGTGCATCCTATATACGCTGACAAATTCTTCAGTCAAGCTATAGGGTATGCCGTCGTGCTCGACACCAGAACCAGGAATGCCCGAGATGATCTCGCTCGTCTTGGACACGCGGCCGACGAGCTTGGTGAGCTTCTCACCGACCAGCCCCCACCAGTTGGCGTTCATGCCGATCTCCAGCGCCGGATGGGCCAGGATGGCAGGCGTCCACTCGACCGTGTGGATCTTCGCCATCAGCGCGCAGTTGACCAGCCGGGCCTTGTCGAAGATCTGGTCCCCCGTCCAGTCTGGGTAGGCCCCGCGGAGCATGTCGCAGAGGGCGTTGTGCTCGAGCGCGAACAGCGTGTGCAGCATCTCCATGCCGACCCACCAGTTGTTGTGGAAGCCCGTGAGCGGGTTGCCGTCCTTGTCGCGCGGCAGGAACGCGCCCGTGCCGTTCTCGTCGAGGACGAGCTTGCCGTCGGGCTGCTTGCTGCGCAGCGACGCCGTGACCTTCTCGGTCGACCCGTAGATCTGCGAGCCGTCCCACCAGGCCGTGTTCTTGTTCCGGTAGCCTGGGCATTTGAGATCGGATGGGTCGAGCACGGCGTCGGGCTTGGTCGTTGGGAGCTCCATCGTCTTGCCAGACCACCTGTCGCCTTCGGGCAAGGGGATGTGGAACTTGTCCTTCTCCTCGGTCTCGTGGTCGAACCAGTCGTGGGTCTGGAACTGGATCCAGGCCGCGGCCAGCAGGTTGAGGGTGGTGGCCGGGATGAACTCCTTGCGCACCATGAACTTCTCGCTGATTGCGCGGGGGTTCGGTGTATAGAGCTCCTCCTCGCTTGGCTTCGGGCAGTTCTCTCTAGGAAAATTTCGGCCGAAACGCATGGCAGAACAACCCATCAGGGGGCGTTCGAGGTCGTTGTGCTTGCCGTCCGAGTGGCGCGCGTTGCGGAAGCGCTCATCCTCAAGAGGATAGTCGACCGAGTTCCCCTGGGCGGACGAGTCGGCGTAGCCATCGTGGAGGTTATGGGCCCGCAGCGAGAGGCGCAGGAATGCAAGGTTGAAGGCACCAATGTAGCCGGGGAGCTTATACCAAGGCACAAATCGGTTGATGAACTCGAACGTTGAGATGCCCACCCGCTCGATCCACGAAGGCCGGTATTTTCCCTTTTGGTCGCTCATCTTGGACACTTTATCTCAACCACGAATGGGCCAGTGGCTGCCTGGTTCGTCGGTAGGACGAGTAGTAGTGTATGCCGCTGTATAAATAAATGCATTCTCTCGATCACATGCTAGCAAAAAAAGATTGTCGTCGTCAAAGGATTGTCGGCCAAGCCGTGTTTCTGACATGGGTGACCGCTTCAGCTCGACGGCAGGCTACACCTATACCCGTTTCGTCGCTCCGCTGATGTAAGACTTCGGGCAAGCTGCCGATAGGGCAAAGAAGCTGGTCTGCCTAGTACGCATCCGGAGCCTTGATCGGCGCCATTTGATCTTCCAGCCGTCATCTCCATTGACCAGCAGGCACCCAACAGCTAGAAGGGTTTCAGCTGCGCACGTCGAACCTGTCGGGTTGTTGCCCGGCGCGCACCCAGGCAGTCATGACACTGGACGGCCTCCTGCCAATGCCCATGTTCCGTCTCACCAGCCCAGAATCACCCGACATACTCACGTCAGCTGGGCTCTTGGTGCTGGCTCGTATAGATCCCAGTCAGCCTATCACAGCCCATGCCTCTCGCCAACGTGTAAGAGTGGCTTGCCCGATTTTCTTAGACGATTTCCTAAGAGTCTTCTATCACCCCATCCAGGGCTGTTCAGTAAGACCGGCAAAACCAGATAGCGGTTTGTCACAAGCTGCATAGTAGCCGATACCTGGCTAAAGTTGGTTTGGCGAAAGGGCACAGATAATTAAGGGCCTGTCCTAGACTAACGGTTTTTTTTTTTTTTTTTTTTTTTTGCTAAAAATTTTCTAAAGATTGAAAGCCTTGCACTAAAAAGGAAGCATATGAAAAGGATTTGTATTATTTAAAACCGCATCCATATTAATTTGTTTTTGCTATCCTGCCTTTGGTGTTGATATATTTTAGAAAAAAGTTGAGCAAAAAACTAAAAAACCAAAAAACCGTTAGCCTAGGACAGGCCCTATGTTCTGGTTAAGGGTTGGATCAAGTTGGAGGAACTACATTCATCGCAAAAACTATAGCCCAACATGAAGAAGGAAGTTGTAACAGTTACGGAAGGTAGATCTGCCTGGGGGTTAGCTAATATGGAGGTAGTTAGCGAAAAGTCTGCGGGAACAACACCAGAAGCGATGCAGGTACAAATAAAATAATTGCAACAATGAACCTTAGAGCATACAACGGTACCTATCGGTCACCTCCTAGAACACCTTTCCACGTAGCAGTGAATAAGTCAAAACCCCTGTTTTGCGCCACCCCCCACTTCCGGCCACCCCAATTCTCAACACCATGCATTCAACACGCCAATTTCATTCCGCAATTGTGATCTTTCCTAACCAACTACAATACAGTCGGATATATCATCCGAATCGTCAAATGCAAAAGATTCTGGTGGATCACTTGGCAGATCGCCATCCTCCCGTTATGCACGCCTAATGTCGCCAATCCGCACAAAGGCCTCGTTTAGGTCCAGCAACACCTTCTTTCTTTTCAACGGCCGTGCAACCTCCAATTCCGCCTCCAAGCGCCTGGTTTTTTGCTCGCACGTAACTAAAGCGATATCTTTTTCGTTATAAGCCTTAGTAAGCTTTTGGAACAACAAACGGGCCGTCCGGCCGAGCTGGAAGTTATGGGCAAAGGTGGCCACTTGGGTACGCATCTGGAAGGTCGTTTTAGGAGTTGCCACAACCATATCAAATGGCATGGAGTGTCACGATCATAAAGCGTAGGCTTCGCAGCCAGGTGCAATTGATGCTATGGACTGAAGACTCTTCTATGGGGAGGAAACAAGGAAGGAAAGCGCGGCGCGCCAAAGGCGCGATGCGGTAGAAAAAGAGGCCCTTCCGGGCCACCCACCCTTTTTGCTCGTTCACCCACCCCCCGCACCGATATCGGGCCGCATGTACCTTTTGGTGGCGCACGCACCCAAACGAACATGGGCTTTAATGCGAAGCTCTTCCGGGCCACCCACCCTTTTTGCTCGGCGCGCCAGGGGGGGCCGTTCCAGTGCGTGTCATGGGCCGGCGCAATGGCCGCATGTAATCTGCCAAACAGACCTTAGAATTAAAGATGGAGAGAGAACGAGGGAATCTACAAAGTGTGCGTGCTCGTACCCGCACCTAAATGCCAGGTGGTGGGCACGTGCATGGCTGAGTCAGCCGGACCTCACGCCACGCCGTAACAGTGCGTGGGACCGGCCGCGGCTGGGACCGCCTCGTCGGGAGCCTCGTCGGGAGCCTCGTCGAAATCATCACTAGAGATGACGATAACCTCGTTTTCGTTCATGGTGCCGGCGTGCACGTTGTTATTTTTGTGATTGAATGGATCAAAAATGGCCAAAAGTTGCTTTTGCAGGCTAAATTGGGTGGGCAGCGAAACCGGAACGCACAGGCGTTGCACGGGCCAAAAAAGTGGGTTGGGTGGGTGAACGAGCAAAAAGGGTGGGTGGCCCGGAAGAGCCTCTAGAAAAAACGGTGCGGCGTCTCATCGCACGAGCCATTCCGCGACGCGTGCTCACGTGGATGCCTGCGGCGTGCGGTAAACTGCCCTAGGTCGTCACACTACCTAGTCTCAGTGGCTCAGACCAGATAAGGGGCGAAGGTCACACAAATCACTTTTTCTCCACTCCCAGCCACAGCATTAATTTAACCAATCATAATCCCCACACAACTTCGCCGCCATCTAATCTAAAATCGGATGGTGCGAAAAGCGTCATTAATTTTCTAAATCCCACCAAACCACCAAACCACCAAAATTGCATTTTTGCATCCCCCCTACCATACCACGCGTGCAATTCGCATCTACCAAGCGATTTATTCGAATTTGCGCTTACGAAAATTAAAATTCCTACTATTTTTGCAATCTCTGCAATATTTTCCCCATCGTCTTTTTCCTACTTACCTACCTTCCCTTCCGGGCAACCGCCGCAAAATGCCCTTAATACCGCGGTCCTTACGTCGGATTTTACAATTCCCTTAACATTACCATTTCCGCCGCCGTCGCTCGAATCCAACTTTAACTCCAAATCCGATTCCAAATCCGATACGCCGTTAAATATTTTCCCCAATTTAACGCCTCGTCCGCCTGCTTCCGATTCCCCTTCCGTCGCTTAATATCGCCAATTACAAAACCGTTAACCAAAGGTCGCCGCATTTTTTTACGAACCCCGCCCCTACCTCCTATTTAACGATGCTTTCAAAGCGCCCGACGAAACCAACATATTCGCCAATAATCTAATAAACGAAATATTAAAATGCTAGCGCGCCCGTTACCATACTATCCGCGGGCAGCATCATTTTACTTTCGCACATTTTATCAAACAATGGGCGTGCTAGCGCCGTAACAACGGTTAACGCAATAAACCTCGCCTCCATTAACTCCGCGCTTTTTTACAAAACCCCGAAATTAAAAGCGCTTTCCTCGAAACCGGCGTCAAGGTCCGATTCGATAGCGAAAGCCAACCCGTAAACGCGTACCATACCACCCTCCGCCGAAAGCTTAACAACTTTACCGCATTTAACCTTTTTAACATTTTCGACCCTAAATAATATTATAAAAGGGAAAACCTTTGCAACGCTAAAAACATTTGCAACGTTATTTAAATGAAAAAAAACCTTATTCAAAGCGATACGCGCTTTTAAAAACATGCGCTTTACTTATACCAGTTGCTAACTGCTGTTATAGCCAATTCCCGCGCCAATTAGGACTTTTACGGCCCCAACCAACATACCCCCAACCTTATAACAAAAAGGGGACCGTCACCGCCTAAAAAAAACAAAAATATTAGCCTCCGGTTTTTAATCGCGAGTTTAATGGCATACGCGCGGGCGCCTAAAAAAAGCAATTATTTAAAGCGGATATTTGGGGTGTATTAGGTGCAAAGCGGGGTTACTAAAAGGGTGACGAATGTGCTTGCGAAATTCGGAATCAATTCGTTTTACAAGGTTACGAAAAAGCAGATGGGCGGGTTGGTAAATAGGGCTATAGTACGTATACTAGCTAAATAATATATAATTATAACGTTAATTATAACTAATTAGTTAACTATAAATATTTTATTTAAAAAAACCTTAAACGTATCGCACTCGATCCCAGTCTCACTTTCGTTTACGACAATTTTAACTTTATAAACCGGGTCCAAAACCTCGGTTATGGCCGCAAAAACGTTATGCGGAACATTACCATTTGCCTCGCTATCGGAAACCCTAATATCGTCCGCTACACCCAGTTTTAATAGCATGCGACCGTACCGTTCAACGACGAATGGCTTTTGGGGCCGTATATGTCCGCATCACCTCAAACTATAACGTAATGCTCCGATTTTTTTTTTCCGCTATAAGACGATGCATTATTTTTTTTTAAAAGGAAGCTCCTTTTTTATTTTTTAAACCGTTAGTTCCCCGAAATTGCCCGCGTTATTACGCCAAAATCCTACATTATCCAAACCCCTGCTATTATAAAAAACGAAAGGGAATTTGGCGGCATCCTTCGGATACACAAAAAACTATTCCAAAGATTACTCGGTCTTAAGCCGGACATTTTCGATTACGATAACGTACTTTTCCTCTTGCATAGCGACTAAAAAACCACGTCCTTTATTAAGCATATTTAATCTGCTTAGTTCGAATGCACGACACCTTTCGACCGTAAGTAATAAATGCTTCCTATCCCGGCATTTTTTTACGTCCAATATAATTTTATTTATTATGTTTGGAAAGAATTTTCTTTTTTGGTTAAAGCCGACGTATTGGGCCTAAGTCGCACCTAAAAACTTTCGGTTGCTAAGTTAAAGTTTTATTATGCGATTCGATTACTCCAAAACGCTTACCGCGCACGCGTCCTCGCCATAGTTATATACGTGCTGCAACAGGACGATAAATTTCCTAAAAGTTAAAGCCTTACCCTTTTTGCGGTAAAAGATGCATTTGCTACGGCGCCCCCAAATTATATGGACCAAACACTGGCTAAAGTATATATCGACGCATTTTTTTAACGTGCTACCGCTAGTTTGTACCTAAATACATTTAGATTTATTAACATCCCTTTCCGGTTATAATGTCGGTACCTCCAAATTATACAACTCCTTTGGATTATTAACGAAGCTATACGCCGGGGAGATTTCGGCGTCCTTTAACAGCATATCCCTTTTTTTGTATTTTTTTTTTACGGATGCAAAGCCAAAAACTATAGGCTAGAAATGCTGTATCTGGTTTGGCTTTTGCATCCAAAAGTTATAAACGAGCCGTTTCGTACGGGTATCCTTCGGTTAAATCTCGTCCGCTATACTATAGCCGGCAACGGGTTTAAACCTATCGACTTTGCTATCGAACATTTTAATAAAGCATTTTCGCTTGATATCCAAGCCAATAAAAACTTTACCCATAATATGTAGGCCACTTTTAGAGATTATGCGGCTTTCGGACCGATAGGAGCAGTTATTCAAAAGGTATTAGAAACAAAGTTTGGCTAATACAATAATGCTCGACACATAATGGCATCAACCAAGCAAAACGTCCTGCAATATGTTTGCCTGTTTATTAATAACGGGAATGGGAGCAAATACGATAAGGTGAATTAAAACGCCGAATTCGATGCCCCGCCGCTTTTTTAAAAAGGAATAAAGCATATGCTTAATGGCAAATTAGATACGTTTAATCGAACTATTATCCGGCCCATTAACGTATATTATTAGTAAGGTTTGGCAGTAGCAGAAGAGGGAATAGCCGATTTGGTTATCGAAAATAGGGAGGGCGAGCGTGAATATTTTTCAGGGGACGACGACGATAGCGGGGCTGAGGCGTAAATGCTGGGTTCATCCCGGAGTTCCGCAACGCTAAATAAAAACCCCTGTTGGATTATAATTCCAGCATAATTGCATCATTATTTTAACGCATGCACTTAAGGGATCTAAAGGCCTGGAAGGCCTGGGAGGCCCTAGCTTACGGGGTTTTACGGACCCCGTAACCTGGAGGGCTAAGCTTTATAAGCAATGTATATAAGGGCTTGGTTGCCCTCCCTTTTTAGCAGATAGATTCCTTTCTTTTTCGTGCACAATAGATTATAATTCCTTTGATATAAGGGATTATTGTTCACCTTGTTTTGGAGATCTCCGAGCCCATAGGAGTACATACTCCTACCAACAACCCCCCTAGTATCCTCCGTCGGCCCACTGCACCCGTTATCGTCTTTTCGGCGGGGTTAACTGCTTAGAAACTCCAGATGCCCTTATGTTCCGTTTTTTTCGCCCGCTTAAACCAGCACTAGCAGGTTAGGACGCTTTGGCCCTACGGTTGGCCTTGTTTTTTTCCCTCCACGTATAGTATGCTGCTATGCCCCTAGCTTTAATATCTTCGCATTTTTGCACTAACAGCTAACCGTATGGAACGAGCTAATGCTTGCATGCACTTTGGCTGATAGCCTTTACCCGCCGGCACAGGTCGTTAACGTCCTGGATAGGCCTATCAGTTGATTTAAGGTTGAGCGAAAGCTATACCGCAATTTCGGGCTTCAATATCCACTCGCCAGGCAGGTCGAGCCATCGCCACTCGTCGGGGCTAATAACGTATGTAGCAGAATAAAACGCATATTTCATCAACTTTTAATAAATGAACCATTCCATCGTACGTGCGCGTACAGTAAAATCCTTCGATTTTTCGACCACCGTTAAAAGGAGTCGCCCGAGCTTATGGTAGCATACGTTGTAGCATTTGGTATGTTCGACTAACGAAGGATTCACTTTTTGCAACAGGTCGAATGTCGCTTGCCTAAAGCATTTGGCATTAGCGAATTCGTACATTTCGGGATACGCCTTTTAAAATTTTCCGCGTCGGCGGATATCGTCGTTTATCCATTTTTCGTATTGCTTCCCGGAAAAGATACCTAATTCCAAATCGAACTCGCTGCTAGTTACCGATATTATTTAGCTGCCGGCTATATTGAACTTTACGTTAATAATGGAAAACCGGGCTTAAAAATAGTCCGACCCTAACATTTGAAAATCGTTTGCCTTTGTGGACGCACCGGAAGCGGCTGTTCCAAACCGCAAACTGTTAGATACCGTAAAAATATAAGTTTTTTTTAAGCCACGTTTGGGTTTAACTGGTTTAAGGACACTGGTCCCTATGGTGTCGAAATACCAGTAGGGGGCAAAAAAATAAGCTATGCTTTACCCTATAGCGGACCGGGACGCTTTGCCGAACCGTTAAACCAGATCCGTTACATCCAATAAAATCGGTGCCCTAAACTGTACCACGCGCATTACATCTGAAATATCCATACCTATACCTAACGATATAGTAGCCAAAATAAATCGAATCGTAAAGTCGGTGCGCCGGAATATATTATAAATAATGCGCTAGTCCGTCGATAGTATTAAAAAATGGTAGGTTATAATAGTACGGGCAGCGGTATTTTTATCGACCTTTTTCAACGTTAGGTAATGGAAAAGTAAGTAACGAGCGTTAATAAGCTCCGATTTATTATCTATATAAATGATAGTTTTAGGAATAAATTAAAAAGGTATATCCGGTTGGACGTTAGCGAGAAAAAACAGCAATGAACTATAATCTTTTTGCAATTTCTTCCTTATTAACGCTTAAAAGACGATAGTAATATTTGGCCGGTTAATAAACGTACGTATAATCCGGAGCTGGTGCACGCTTAAGCCGAGCTGCCGGAAGCCGGTATAAGATAATACGAAGGCTTTTGCTTCTACGGTTAAAATGGCAGTACACCCAAAAAAAGGAATAAATATAAAGATGGCAGACCGGATCAAATGAAAATTAAAGTAAAAAGTGCGGAATTCTTTCCATTAATAGACCGTATAGAGTTCGTCAATAGCAATAAACGCAATATGCTGGTTAAATTCAACATAATGGAAAAAAGCGAAAAACCGCGCATTTGTAGCTTATTCCGGACCCAAAAGGATATGGGTATATTGCGTAGCTTTCTATGCGTTCCAGATATCGGCATCCTATTATTTATATATTAGTACTTATTACTTCTATTAATTTAACCGCGTAAAGGAATACCTTACGTATGGTTTGGTCAATAAGGATGGGGTTAGCAAAAGGGAACCTGGCAACCACTTCGGCCTATTTTTCCCCCAATTTGCTCAAAGGGATAATCTAAATAATAATATGCCTGTTTCTAATAACAAACATTATTTAAAATACGATGCTTTTACCGTATCCAATTTTGGCAATAAGTATCGTATTTCCCAATTGGTAAATAATACGCCGGATGCACTCGATCTAATCGGGTTTAGGATAACGGGGTTCCTGGCCTGCTAGCGTCTCCTGGTTAAAAAAAAACGTAATAACAACTTCTATAAACTATTTCTACATATCAAAATCGTTTGCGCATACGGAATACTCATACAATTCTGAAATAACCTAACGGAAAGGCACAGTTTAAACCTGCTCTCCAGCCAGATTCTTACTGCCAGCGATAGCAAAAAGCAAAAACGCAACACGGGGGGCGCGAGCCACTAGCCCAGCCATACTCGGCTCCAAATTTAAAGCCGGTACTAAACCTAATAATCGATCTAACATAGGGGTAACTAGGTAAAGCTATTCCCAAAATATAAAAAATTGCTCCTCCTCAATCAGCAAACCTATTTCTAATCCAAATACCAAACACAAAAAAATATCATTAGATACAAAACATTAAACTTACCTCCAACGTTTTATTTTTAAGCCCAAATAAATTGGGTCGAATGGCGAGATTTTAAAGTAAAATTTGTAGGATTTTTATATTATATGAGCGATCCCAAAGTGTAAGCCCGAAAATCACTATACGATCCCAGATTTAAACCACAAAAAAACCCCAACCCCACAGTACATCTGCACGGACCAGTAACTCAAACGTGAGCCATATCGTAAGCCACAACCCACCGGAGGTGGGTCGCTCACTAAAGGTGGGTTCCCTTTTTATAGGCTTTAAGTCTAGGCCTTTAAAACTACATACTACCCCTTTTCAAACCCGAGTATCGCGTACGCGGTGCTCGAGGCTTTATTTATATCGTATTAGCCTCTTTTTTGTTACTCCCGCATGTTCTACCACGTTGTCATTATCCCGATCCTCCAGATACACGTCCTCTGCTACTGCTCTAATCCAATCTTGCAAGTTAACCGGCGGTCCTGCGGCCTTTAAGTATATCAAATAGAACGTTTCCAACGCGGTAGCAGCGTTTTTAAAATTCTCTACCAAATACCATTCGTCGTTAAAGTCGCATCCTTTCCAACTAATTTAATATTACAGCTTTTTTGCTTTACCGGTAACCCGGGATACCAATACCCTATCGATTTCCCATTCTAGCTCGCCGTTAATATGTTACAATCAAGCTCTGCTCCTAGGGTAGGACACCTAAGGAGGGTGCTAAACAGTACACTTGACAGGGGTTGCTTTAAGGGAACTGGGAAACTGGTGACAAAAATCTGGATTGCTTGCCCAAAGGGGTACCTTAAAGCTAACTTAAATTAATTGATACCGAGGCCCCAGTCAATAACTATCTACCTACTAAAAAACCTTTTCCTTATATACACAACCTATTTCCAGCCAGTTTTAGCGTAATGCCTGTTTAATGTAATATATTGTAATCACCCCCAATCCAACATATCATTTTAGCTAAAAGTGATATGTTTAAATCTGATATATCGCATTTATCGCCGGTTGGTGTCACGTAATTCCACCTCCTTTAATTGCGGGGTTAAGGCTTCGCGCTAGGGTTTGGTCCTAGCCCTCCTATCCCCATACGTCGTCCCTACGCGTCGTGGTGTGGTCGTAACATCAGGTCCCCTTTTTTAAGCCAAATCCCTTTAGCTATAACGTGGTTCACAAGCGAGTGGCGCACACAAGCGAGTGGCGCACTTCAAAATCCCATACTAAACGCGGTTTTCAACATCCTTACTAAATCGCCCAATTTGTATCCAAATTCGATGAAATCTCAAAATTAAGGTTTTAACTATGTAGCCGATTTTATGTAATTATCTTCAATTTTATAACCCTAACCTGGGCGAGATATAAAGAAATGCGCTAATTTAACCCCTGCATTTTTAATATCTCACCCGGGTTAGGGTTACAAATTTGAAGATAATTACATAAAATCGGCTACATAGTTAAAACGTTAATTACAAAATTGCATTAAATTTGGATCAGAATTGGTGGAGTTAAAGTGAGTTAAAAAACAGCGTTTAGTATGGGATTTTGAAGTGCGCCACTCGCTTGTGTGCGCCACTCGCTTGTGAACCACGTTATTTAATTTTTCCCTTCCTTTATTAATTAGTAAATACTTTCCTTCCTTACCTTACCCGTCCCCTCCTATCCTAACAAGATGTTTAGTCGGGTATAAAAACGTAGGACTTCCAACGTCCGCTTAACAATTCGTCGAAACGTCCTTCTTTTTTCTATTTTTTAATCCTTTTCCGATATACCTTCCTGTTCCGTATGCGAAGCCGTTAGCCTCGTATTTTACCAGGTGTCGCAAAAGGATTTTTTTCGTTATGCGGAATGCGTTCGCCTAAAACGCGCCCGTTGCGACGTCCTAAGGGTTTCGTCTGACTAGTTGCGCAAAATTGCAAAACAGCATTCCAAATTTAACGCTAAGCTCGCGGCGGCTAAAAGGTTTCGTCGAAAGGCTAAGGAGCTAATGCGTGCCGAAAGCGACCGTGTTTAGCGGTTGCGTGCGCAAAAGGATTTGTAGTTTAAAAAGATAATGCGCGCGGTACGGCGCGGTATTAACAGTATTAAGGAGTTGGAGCGAGTGGAACGGGAAGAGGCAGAGCAGGAATCCCGTTAAGCTGCTTCGGAAGCCGGGCTTTCCGTTCCTGCTACCGCTTCCCCGGACTGGTCTTTTTTGGAGGTTAATCCTAACCTAAACCTAGGTGTTTTTTTTTAATCGGGTAAGTCGTAAAGTTCCCAACAATTTCTTTAGGTCCTATAGCACATTAGGTATAGCTTTAGCTTTTTTTGCCGAGGTTTCGGGTTCGAATCCCGGCAGGGCCGTTACTAAGGAACCAATTGTCGAATTTCGGTAGTTGGTTCCTTGGTATTTTTTTTTTTGCTAACCTTTTAACAGGCGCTCCCGCTGGTACTCCGCTAGCGTTTCCTAACAATTCCTAAAGTTTGTCGCTTTTTCCTACGTGTTTTCCTCGTAGCCGTACCCTTTCCATTTAATTAAGTATTTTTTAAAGCGTCGCTTCGTGCGTTCGTTTAAAATTTTTTCAACCTCGTACTTTTGCTTTAGGTCAACTTCTACTAACTCGCTGCTTTCCGTTTTAAACGGTGCTAGTGCTAGCAAAGAAACGTAAAAAACTAGGTGGATTTCCATAATTAGGGGAAGTTGTAATTCGTAATTAACGTTTAATACCACCTTTTTCACTTTAAACGGCCCAAGCTTTTTATAATCCAGCTTATCATTTAATCGTTTCGTTTTAATATTACGGCGCAAAAGATAAACGCTATCCCCTTCCTTAAAAATCGGTCCCTCGATCTTTTTTTTATTAGCTTATATAGCCATTCGTTATCGTAGCTTTTCGAGCTCTGCCTGGAAATTTTTATGCAGCTTAGTAAGCTCCGTCACCTGGATTTCCGCTGTTAAGGCGTGTGGTCCTGCCCTAAGTTTTCCGTACACCGTAAATATATACCCGTAGTTTGCAAAAAACGGTATAATTCCCGTACTTTCGTATTTTAAGCTATTATACGCAAACTGCGCTATAAAAAGCAATTATACCCAGTTTGTTTGTTTATAGTTAACGTAATGGCGAAAGTACTATTTTATGGTTTAATTCGTTCGTTCGGTTTATCCGTCTGTTTCCGGGTAATACGTTATTAACAAAGCGTACTCGGCTCCCAATTTAAATACGAACGCGCGCCAAAACTTGCTTATAAACAGCTTATCCCTATCCGTAACGATATGCTTTAACACTTCGTACTTTGCGATCACATACCGGATAAAAACGTACGCCAACTTTATAACGTTACTTGCCTCTTTATAAAATAAAAATAAAACGTATTTAATAAACCTATCCACCATTACTAAGATGCTATTATAACAAACGTTCGTTAAAGGCTTTTTTAACCTTAGTAGCTTAACGACGAAATCTGTTGTAACATATTGCTATACCTTATTAGGCGCTAGCAAAGGTTGTAATAACCCATAAGGCTTATGTCGGCTGGCTTTATTTTTTACGCAGTTTTTACAATCTTTAATTGCTTCTTATACTTTAGCTCGAATTCCGACAAACCCGTAGTATTATCGTAACCTTTTCCATATTTTAGTTACTCCTTAATAGCTATAAGCCAACTGCCCGTAAATTTGCTAAATCCTTTTAAAAGTCCATTCCTTTTACCTAGCTATTTTTACTAATACCCGCTACGCCGGAACCAGAGATCCGTTTGGGCCCTAGGCGAATATCATACGAGTTTTTTTTGGAATATCAACCTCGTGGTTTAATCGGCAACTAAAGGCGTCCGCCCGTCCGTTTTCTGATCCTTTACGGTATTCGATCCGGATATTATAATCCTAAAGGAACTTACTCCACCGGATCTGCCGCTTGTTTAAGTTTTTGCTAGTGGTAAAGTGTAATAGGTTTTTATAATCCGTATGGACCACAATTTAATGCTTTGCTTTATATAAATAAAGTTTCCATTTTTTTAACGCCTTAATAATGGCGAAAAGCTCCTTATTATAGATTTGGTAATTTAACTTAGGTCCATTAAATTTTTATAAAAAAAAGGCGCAAAAATACAACCTTTTTTGCTCGTTTTTTTATCCAAATTGTCCCCCAATTGCGAAATTTAACGCATCGGTTTCTATTTCAAAAGGTTTATCTGGGTTTGGCATAGCCAAAACTGGTTTTTGCGAAACGGCTATCCGTAATAGCTCGAAAGCTTCTTATTTTTATTTCCCCTAATAGAATTAGGTGTTATTTTTAGTAAAATTCGTAAATGGTGCAGCCTTTTTACTAAAATCGCGGATAAACCGTCGGTAAAAATTTATAAACCTTAGAAAGCCTCGAACTTCCCTAACGTTCGTAAACACAAACTACTCCTTAACCTCGTGCACCTTTTTAAGGTCTATACAAACTTTTCCGGGTATAATAACAAAACCTAGGAAAACGACCTCCTACGTATACCATATACATTTTTTTAGGTTAATTAGGAGCTTAACGTCCTGCAGCTTTTGTAGCACCTTATGCATATGCTTTTTATATTTTTCCAATGTTCCCGAAAAAATTAAAATATCGTCCAGGTATGCGAGGACAAAAATATCGAAGTACTTTCGCAATACGTAATCGATTATCCGCTAGAATGTAGCTGGCGCATTAGTAAGCCCAAAAGTTATTACCAAAAACTCGAAAACCCCAAATTTCGTCCGAAAAGCTATTATCTATTCCTAACCCTTTTTAATCCGTAACAAGCTATAAACTTTGCGTAAGTCCAAAGCCGTAAAGTATTTAACTTTATTAAGCTTATCCCGTAGCTCGTTAATAAAAGGCAAAAGATATCAATCCTTAATGGTTGCCTCGTTCAACGGTCGGTAATCGATATACATCCGCTCCTTTCCGTTTTTCTTTAACACGAACAATATCCCGTATCCAACAGGAAAGTTGGAAAGCCTAATAAATCCCTTTAGCAAATCCTCCCTCAATTGTTCCTTTAGTACTTCCTGCTATTTTTGGCTCAACTAATACAACTTTTGGTACTTAAATTATATTTCTAGTTTAAGCTTAATTTCGTAATCGAATAGCTTATATTCCGGGAATACTATTTCCAAATCTTTCCTAAACAATCTCCAATACTAGAAATACTTTTTTAGGACGTTCCGCATTCGTACGATAAAATCTGCTCGTTTTTTAAAGTCGACGTCGCTTGTAAATAGTTGCGATTCCGTCGATACCGATTGCCTGGGCTAACTGCCTTGTCCTGCCACCGTCGTAGCTGCCTTTTATGGCTTCGTAAATTTACTATCCGGGGTTCGGGGCTGTTAAACCGTCACGGGGTTTTATAAACTTCCCCATTGGATCTAGCCGGTAACCCAATCTATTCGTAAATTGCTCTATCTAAACTAGGGGATGCCTAAAATCACGTCTTCCCCTCCTATATCCATAATATCCAAAATAACGCGGAAATTCTTCCTCTAATATCGAAATTTAAAATAATCAATTTTTTTATCGATATAGCCATTATTAAATGTAACCGGTTTTCTTTCCACAGTTTTTAAGCTATACGGCGTCTTTTTCTTTTTTGCCGGAATGCCGTACCTCCTCGCTACCTCCGGCGAAAAGTAATTGCTTTGGGCCCCGCTATCGATTATAGCGTTTAGCCTTTTTCCTTTATACCGTAATACCACTATTAAATGCTAGTATTAGTCGACGTTTGTTACGGCCAAGGTTTTTACTTGTTATTAGGGTCCATTCCGTACCCTTATATCGGGTAGCCACTTTAGTTTTTTACTTCGGGAGCCTCTCCTTTTTTTATGGATCGTTCGGTTTTGTAGCTTACGTAGCCAGGCAAGCCTAATCGCACGCGGCCTTCCGTTTAAACCCGGGCCTTTTCCTTTATATGAACTTTACATTCGGGCTTTCTGCAATTAAAGTATAATAAAAGCCCCGAAATGCATAGCATAGGGTAAAAAAGTAAAAGTGCGAAGGTCGCTTTAAATTGCGAGTAGTCCACTTTAATAATCCTCCATTTAGGGAGCTAATAATCCCTCTTTAGGTTTTTAATTAACTCGCCGTTCTTTCTTTCGGGAAAGAAATCGCTTTTTAACTTTGCGGCCAAATGCCATTCGCAACAATCGTCCACGCACTCGGCCCAAAAAAGCTCGTCGTGTTTTGCTGCCTCGACATCCACATCTAAATGGTTTTAGTTATATGGTTCCGTGCTACGTTCTCTTTTCGGGGGCACTCCTTCGTACGGAGCCCCGTAATAAGTAACTTGCTAATCGTCCCGGAACCAATCCAAAAGCTTGCCGTCGTCGTCAAATGCTGGCTCTTCCCGCATAAATCCTCCGATAGGCTTGGGCTGGTCCCAAAACCATCGGTCCGATTCCGAAAATCCGAGCGAAATATAAGCCTTGCTAATATCGAATGTATTATACACTCGTTACTTTGTAATTAAAAATAAACCCTCAGCTTCTTTTCGTTCTCTAGCCATATAGGTCTAACCTAATAACTCGTTATCGATTTCGTTATCGGTATCGTAAGTAAACTCGGTAACCCACGCAACGGTATTATCTTTTTCCTCGGATTCCGTAAATCCGGTAGCGAAAACTTATTCTCCCTCGCTATCGTACTCGATCCTAATAGGACCTCTATCAAAGATCGTCCGGATCCGTCGCGTCGCGGCTACCCGCCTTTTAGGGTACCAACCGGTCGCGTCCTTATCAAACTAGTGCGTCGCGCACGAGTCCTCGCAGCAATAGGTCCAACTAAAAGCTGCTCCGGGGCACAAGCTGTTTTCCGCCTAAGCGTTTCCCCGTCGGGTGACTACCGCCTGCCGTTGCGGGCAATCTCGTTTAATATAGCCCTTTTAACCACATTTAAAGCATTTCCCGTCCTTAAAATCCTGCCTTTTCTTATTGCTCTACTTTTGCAAATGGGTAGCTTTAACGCTAAAGTCCATAAGTCCAAAATATATACCATAAACCGTATTTAACTACTACTTATCTTTTTTATAGTTATTTTTATTATTTACCACTTTAATTAGCTAACCCTTCTTTTCAAATCGTCGTTCGTACAACTTATCGCTAATACAAACGGCTATCTAAACATAATCCGGGAAATCCTCTGGTCGGTCCGCTTTAAAAAGCTCGTCCTTTACATCCTCGCGGAAACCCCCGTAAAAATGCGCCATTTTAATCTAGTCGGTCCAATCGAGCTTAGTCACAAAGCGTTAAAACTCTAAAGCGTACACAAAAGCTAACCCTTTCTATCAAAAGCTAAAAATTTCTCTTTCCGCAACCAATCGCTCGTCAACCTAGCCGAAAACCTTACCAACTTCTTTTTCGAATCTCTCGAAACTAGCAAACACAATCTATATTTGCTCCTTAAATTCCACGCCTTAAAGGTAATCCGCTTACGTAAGCTGGAACTAGTTTTTAACTTTTCCTCCGAAACGTATAGCGGCGTAAGCCACCTTTTTTTCTTCGGTACCGAAATAAGCTTCGTAAAACGAAAAATAAACCTTGCATTCGGTAAAAAAAATTCGAAATTTGCCCGTCTCTCCGTCGTAAATTTCGGGAGATAGGAATTCGTAACGTGGTCCATCAGCGAATCGCGCATATCACCGAATCGCGCACCCACACCCGACCTCCGGTCAATCGACGCGCATGCCAACCCAACAACGCCAGGAATCCATTTAAACTACTTAAAACTATATACATCAAACATTTCTACTTCTTCCTAACAAGTGCGCGCATTGTGTCCGGTTTTGCCGCAAATGCCACATCGCCGACGAGTTATCGTCGCCCTCCTTTCCTAACCCCCATAGTCGCGCATTTCTTACTATAGCTATCCATCCAACTCCTACTGGTCCAAAACATCTCGTACCTCGTCGATGGTAAGTAACCCTCCAAGTTGGACACGTGTTTTTTTGGCCCTCCGGCGTTTGCTTAGTACCTCATTCGCCCTTCGTAATTTGGAGCACTTTTCCTCCAAAAAATTAACCCGATACATAATTGCTTTAGCCCCTTTCGCAAACTGGTCCACAACCGCTAGCATAAATATCGGAAAGCTGCTTTAGTAATTGGAAATCCGAGTTTTAATGTGTTCGGATTGCGAAATTGCTTTTTTAGCTGTCCGGGGCGTTTTGGAGGTCCAAAATTCGAAGTCGTTCAGGGGCGTCCTCGGGGGGGTTAAAATCCGTAACCTCACATCCAGCTTTTCCAAAACCGAATCCGAATTAAAAAAAGCAAAGCCAGCCCCTTAAAAGCCTTTTCGGATGTTTCCTTCGGTTATAAAGTCAAAAAATGCCGCTTTAAACGCCGAAAAGAACTCGACCTTAATTACGTGGTTAACGTATAACCTTATCAGGTTTTCGATTTATCGACCGTACGCCCGCTTTATTAGGCCAAAGCACCCGACGTCAAACGGCTGAAAAAAGTAAAACGAATGCGGAAGCATATAAAGCGTAATAATGTTATATTCCTGGCAGTAAAGCTCGAAATCCGTCGAGTAATGGCTTTCGTATCCGTCCAGCATTAACAAACGATAGGGGCCTTTTATGCGCGATGCAATGTATTTATCGAAATGCCGGATCCATTCCAGGCCGAGCTCGTTCGTAATCCACCCGTTAAAATTTGTTGCAATAACCCAATTGCGTAGGAGGTCGGTTTCCAAATACCAATTAGCCAAATGGTACTGCCCTTTAACGATAATGAAAAAAGGGATCGCCCAACCGCAACAATTAACCCTTTAAATAACTGTAGCCCATTCCCGGTTGCCAAACTGGACCAATTTTGCTTTACCACGGCCTTCCGACGTTGTAATAACCATAACGGCGGCGATCATGCCCATAAAAAAGCCGGTTTCGTCGAAATTGTAAATATCGTCATCCAGGATGCCATATTTGGCGACAGTGTTCCGCACAAGGTCGAACCACGCAAAAACGAGCTTGGGATTTTCGCATTTGGCCCTTTAGTAGTCGTACTTTCGAATCCAGCGCGTGCCGAGCTCCGGGCGGCGCTTAACGAATCTCGCGATCCAGCACTTACCGACGGTGCCCGCGT
Source organism: Falciphora oryzae (assembly GCA_000733355.1). Taxonomy (NCBI): domain Eukaryota; kingdom Fungi; phylum Ascomycota; class Sordariomycetes; order Magnaporthales; family Magnaporthaceae; genus Falciphora; species Falciphora oryzae. The sequence goes on from JNVV01000030.1 coordinate 285,012, forward strand.
CGCGTTCGGCAAGCAATCGGTTGGCCATATCTTTAACACCAAAAGGCCGGGGAGGAAATGCGCGGGAATCCAGCTCGAATATATACTTAACAAACGCCTGCTTTTCGGATTCCGTCAATTTCCGGGTGTTAGGTTTGCTATCGCGTCGAGCAAATCGGCCGGCGCATCGGTCGCGCAATATGGATTTAAAAACATCGTAAATTTTAGCTACCGAACGCAAACTCAGTCCCCGATTAGATTGGATTGCCTGCATGGCGAAAACAATCCTAGCTTCTTTCGATATCGATGCCATTTGTAGTTGTTAAAGAATTGAGATTGGAAGTGGGAAACGCGGGTCGCGATGGAAAACGCGCGACTCGGTGATATGCGCGACTCGCTGATAGACCACGTTATGCTTTTGTCGCAATGTCCGGTTTGCCTTAAACCGCGGCCAACTAAGCCTTAGCTTTAGTAAAATCTTTTACAAGCACTTGGAAAAGGTCGAAGGAAATGTCCTTATCGTATTTTTTCCCTTCGTACTCGACGGTAAAGGGCTACTCCGTTTGCTTAAAACCGGACGCTAACATCTTATCGTACTATTCGCTTTCGGTAAGTGCTAAATAGGATTAATCAAAATGTTACAATTAAGCTTTGCTTTTAAAGTAAAACACTTAGGGAAAGTGCTAAACAGTACATTTAATAGGGGTTGCTTTAAGGGAATTGGGAAACTGGTGACAGAAGTTTGGATTGCTTGCCTAAGGGGGTACTTTGGAGCTAATTTAAATTGATTAATGCTAAGGCCTTAGTTAATAGCTATCTATTTGTTAAAAAACCTTTTCCTTATATATACAACCTATTTCCAGCCAGTTTTGGCGTAATGCTTGTTTAATGTAATATATTATAATCAACCCCGATCCAACATATCATTTTAGCTAGGAGTAATATATCTAAATCCGATATATCGCATTTATCGCCGGTTAGTGTTACGTAATTCCACCTCCCCTAATTGCGGGGTTAAGGCTTCGCGCTAGGGTTTGGTCCCAGCCCTCCTATCCTTATACGTCGTCCCCACGTGTAACAAGGGGTCAAAGACGGCTTGGAGAAAGAATCTCTAAATTGCAGATAATCTTTCTATGGGCTCAAGAAATGCTTAAGGAAAAAGGAATCTTTCATAGAGGACATAGGAGATGGCAGGGTTTATATAAACCACCTTGTAATCCGTACGAAGTATCGAGTACATGATTCACACTGCCCCTCCGGCCTTCGGCCTTTAGGCCTCGGGGCCGTTGGGCACCTATACCGGTTCCCGGACCTTCTGTAGGGCCGATTAGGTGAGTCCACAGGTTCTTCCGTGTGACACTATCCTCCTCTTCCTAGGGCGCGTTTCGAAACCTTTTAAAGCCCGCTTAAGGGATGCGGCTGTGCCTATATCTTGTAGCACGCGGGGGTCCCTAGGCTTATCGGGGTTAAGCCGATAAAAAGCAACAACGTGTTGCTTAAATCCGTCGGTATCGAAATGCTCCCAGGGTTCCCACGTCCAGTTCTTTTTGCGTAAATAATCTTCCCATCGGACAAGGTAACGAACCTTTCCGCCTGTATCCATGGAATCCATAACCTTTTTTACAACGAAATCTCCTATAACCGAAGGGGCCTCCCGCAATACCTGGTCAGGGTCAGGTCGTACCTAAATGCTAGAGCGGTAGGGTTCGATAAAGGACACGTGGAAAGCGTTATAGATTTTCCAGGTTTTAAGCAGGGCCAGTCGTACCGCCGTAGGAGAAATAACCTTAAGGATCCGGAAAGGCCCGAGCATTTTGGCATCGAATTTCTTGGCGGGGCGACGGGTCTTTATGTGCCGGGCGTTTAACATAACGAACTGTCCTTCGGTAAGGACCGGCGAGGGGCTTCTCCTTTTGTCGGCCCAATGCTTTATTCGTTCCCGGGCTTTCTCGAGGTGTTGTTTGGCTTTTTCGTGCACCTAGGTCATCTAATGCCGGTAGAGTTGGCTTGCTGGATTGCGTACTCGTCCTAGGAAAGGGGGATTATTGGAAGCTGGGTGGTACCCGTAGTTGGCGAAAAAGGGAGTAATGGAGGTACTTGCCGAAAATATATTATTATAGGCAAATTCCGCCGTGGGTAATAGCTCGACCCAGTTGGTTATTTCGTAATTTACGAAAAACCTAAAGTAAGCTTCCAGGCTTTGGTTAAGCCTTTCGGTTTGTCCATCCGTTTAGGGATGGAAGGCAGTGCTCATTTTTGGCTTAATACCTACCAAACGGAGGAAGTCTTTCCACAAATGGCTCGTAAATCTGGAATTTTTATCAAAGATAATATCTAAAGGCACACCGTGCAGTCGCCAGTATTCTTTGGCGAAAATGCGGATAAGGTCATCCGACTTCTTACCCTCGACTTTAAGGGGGACGAAATGCGCCATCTTGGTAAAAAGGTCTACCATTACCCAAATTGAATCGCACCCATCGCTTAAAGGAAGGTCCGTGATAAAGTCCATAGCCACCGTTTTCCAGGGCTGGTAATGCAGCTCCATGGGTTGTAAGGGTCCAAAGGGGGCATGCCTTAAGGCCTTATTACGTTAGCACTCCAGGCATCCCCTTACGTATTCCCGGACTTTTGCCTCGATATTAGGCCACCAAAAGTGCCAAGTAATTAACTCGAAGGTTTTATCCATACCCATATATCCAGCGACTTTTATGTCATATTCGGACTCGAGGACTTCCTTTTGCAAGGCCTCCGTTAGCACCCACAATCTTTCCTTATAATAAAAGAAGCCATCCTCAACTTCTTCACCCTTTTCGGGCTTCTAAAAGCGGCCCTAATATTCGGAATCCGATATACCAGCTTGCTTAACTTTATTAATAAATTCCGTAGCCCACTTTAGGATTAAAATACTGCAAAGCCGGCCTAAGGACAGGAAGAAAAAAGGTGCTCCTTGCGGCAAAGCTTCTTCCATAGGGTTATCTCCTTATCCTTCCAAGGCCGAAATTTTTGCTGGGAAGTGTTTTTCTTACAAAATCGTCGTAATCGGCTAATCCTTACTCCCCCTTTTCTCAGGTTTGTACTGGGGTAATCTCGACAGCACATCGGCCTTTTCATTTTGCTTTCCTAGCCGGTAATTAATTATAAACCAATAACCAGCCAGCTATTATGCCCATCTAACTTGCTTTCGATTAAAAACTTTGGCCGTTAGGAAATATTCGAGGTTCCGGTAATCCGTATAAACCTCTATCCGGTGCTTTGCCCCTTCGAAATAATACCTCCACCTAACGAAGCAGTCGACGACCGCCAAAAGTTCCTTATCGTGGATTTTATAGTTAATTTCGGCGGGCGACATTTTGCGTGAATGGAAAGCAACGGGGTGTAGTTTATTGGTTTCGGGGTCCCTTTGGGATAACACCCCTCCAAGGGCAAAGTCCGAAGCGTCCACTTCAACTTGTGCTGGAAGAGATAGGTCGAAATGCCGGAATATCAGAAGCGAAACGAAAGCGACTTTAAAGGCTTCGAAGGCCTGTTCCATTTCGGGGGTCCATCGCCATTGGCTTTTAGGCAAGGCGTTGGCCGTCGTTATAGGCCTAACGATTCCTAAAAACCCCTTAATAAACCTCCTGTAAAAGTTAGCAAAGCCGACGAACGACTGGAAGTCCTTAAGGCAGTTGGGGGTCTTCCATTAGATGATAGCATCAACTTTGTCCTTGGACATTGCGATGCCCTCGGGTCCTATTATGTAACTAAGGAACTCAACCTCGTGCACCCTCTAAACGCATTTGCGAGGGGCCACGGCCAGGTTATGTTTGGTAAGGCGGCGAAGCACCTCCTTTACCAAACTATCGTGTTGTTCCTTGGTCTCTGCGTATATTAGGAGGTTATCCAAATACACGAGGAGCCCGGCATCGATAAGGTCCATAAAGATATGGTTCATCATGCTTTAGAAGGTGGCGGGGGCGTTGATAAGGCCCATAGGCATAACCGTGAACTCGAAGACGCCGTATTTGCAGCGGAAGGCCGTAAGCCATTCGTGCCCTTTTTTCATCCGAATCAGGTTAAACCCGGTTTTGAGGTCGATCTTCGTTTTCCATTTGGCATTCCGAAGTCGATCCTGGAGCTCCGTAATAAGCGGGATAGGGCACCGAATCGGAATCGTTTTGGCGTTTACGTCCCTGTAGTCGACCACCACCCTTAAGGGATCGAGGGGGTCTTTCTTTTCTGCGAACATAAGGGGCGAACTGTTAGCAGTTTTGCATGGCCTGGCCCGACCGATTCGTACCTGCTTTTCCAGCCACGGCTTTAGGACATCCAATTCCCTTTGGCTTATTGGGTACAAGGGGCCATGGGTTAATTGAGCTCCTTCTTTAAGGTGAATTTCGTGGTCCCAGGGCTGATGATCGGGAAAACGGGTGGCAGCCGCTTCCGTCATAATAGGGAGAAATTCCCTAAACTCCTGTAGCACCGATTCGAGGCCGTCCGAATCCGCTTTGGTCACTTCCTTAAAGGAAGGAATACCGTGCCCGTATTTAATAGCGGCAATAATCGCGGGCTCGACTGTTTTCATATTCTCCCGAAGGCGTAAGCCTTTGGGCGGCCGTAAATCCTGTGGCTTTCGGGCCCGGGGCTTGTTGCACTTCCGGCATTTGTCCGAATCCATCCGGATATCCCGAAGGTCGCGATCCAGTAACCCCAGCGGTGGGTGTTGCCTTTGCCATGCGAAGGGCAGGATAATATCGCAATCTGGATCCGTAGGACTAACTTCGAACGTTTCCGTAAAATAGTGCGTTTTGTGCCGGAGGGTAACGTCGACGACTAGTTGCTTTCCGGCCTCTGGTTCGATTTTCCCTGAAAAGGAGGTCATCACGCGAGGGATAGCTCTGTCAACCAGGTGACCCGGGAGTTGCTCCGCTATTTTGTCTAATATAACCTTCGTATCGCTGCCTCCGTCTAAAAGGACCCGGACAGGTATCTCTTTCGATCCCCTCGCCCGTATGTGCATGCGAAGGATTGGCCTTGCGAGTTCCCTATCCGTTAAAGGCCTTCGTGCAGCAGCGACGGTCGATGGTTGTCAACAGTCATCGTCCGATTCCGAATCTAATAGTTCAAAGATTCGTGGTTCGCTCGGGGCTTCTGAGGTGAGGCCAGCGATTTTAGCCTTTTTGGCCTGTGGTTGTTCCTCCTGTTCGTCCGTTGCAGGGCGTTTAAAAATGGATTTGGCACCGGCCGTTTTTGCTGGTGTAGGAGGGAGTTCCTTGCCGTTGGTGTCCTTTTTGGCGTAGCATTCTAACGTATGGTGCCCTTCTCTTCCGCAGCGCCAGCAGTCGGCCTTGGCCAACTTTCGTGCGTCGATATCGCGTTATTCGACCCCTTCGAGTGCCAGTTTGGTCGTAATCCAAACGTTACTCTTTTTGCCGGTTTTATCGTTGGCCTTCTTTCCAGAACGGGAGCTTGAGGATGGATTTTGGCTTTTGTCTTTGGAGCCTTTGCTTTAGCGACGGCCCGCGTTCGAGCGCTCCGAAGTCGAAACGGGCTCGTTTTTTCCCTTATCCTTCGGGGTTAGCCCAGGGTCCTGGAGCATAACCTCGTGGATTTTGCCGGCTTCCTGGATTGCGGCGAGGAATTTTTCGTCCGTATCAGGGACTCCTCCGCAACGGGAATATACCAATTTGGTAATTTCCTTTGGAAGGGTGCGGGAAATGTGCTCCCTGAATATAACGCCGGACCATTGGACCGCTTCGTTAAGGTTAAGGAGCTCAGTAAGGTACTGAACGGTATCTCCTTTGTATTTAAGCTCCCGCATTTTTTTAGCGTTGCGCTGGTGTTCGGTGGCGTCCCGGAAGCGTTCCTGTAGGGCCGCCGAATAGGCCCGCCAGTTGTCTTCGAGCTGCGCGCTTCGAAGGGACCGAAGGCGTTGATGGTGCCAAACTTGTGCGTTTTCCGTAAGTAAGGACCCGACCCAATTAACTTTAACTGTATCGTTAGGAAAGCTTTCGACGTAGGTCTCCATATAGGAGGTAACGCGAAGCCACCATGGCCTAAATTTAGCCAGGTCCTTGCCGTCGTAACTGGGTGGCTTGTTAAGCTGGATTGGGTTGATGACGGCCGTAGGGATCGGACCACGCGGGCGAACAGTTCCTTGTTGGATGGCTTTAATGAGGTCCCGCAAATCGGGGTCTTTGGAGGCCCGTCCGTTATTTTCGGGGGTATCGTTTTCCGAGGAGGAGTCCGAAGGTTTTAAAGGTTCCGAAGGAATAGCAATATGCTCGGGAGGTTCGTTAGGTGGCCCCTGGGGAGGCCCTTGAAGAAGTTCTCCGAAGCTTCCGGAGTGCCTGGGACCTGCCGTTGCGGCCCTGTACTGTTGTTGGGCAGCGGAGGTAATAGCCCGAACTTGTTGCCGTCGGAGGTTATCGGATGATAGGGGGTCCTGAAGACCTTGGCGTGATGATGCCGACGTTTTAAGCGCCGATTGGGGTAGCGGTTTCTCCGTAGAAGGGACGGGTTCTTCCCTTTCTGGAGTGCTTTGACGTGAGCCCGGTGGAAGGGACGACCTTTGGAGGGCCGAAAGTACCGTAGCTGATTTAGGCCGCCTTCCTTGTGCCGCAAGTCGCCGGCTTTCCCGTACGGCGTCCCTAACGAGCTGATGCGTTTGGGCCAATATGCGCCGTTCGGCATTAGTGAGGGCTTCGGGCGATACGTGCTCCTTAGTTAGGAGATCCTGGATTTGGGCATCCTTATTAACGGCCCAGTTAGTAACTTTTTCCTCGAAGGTGGAAAGTCGTGTTTGTAGGTCCTGCAAATGGTTTTGTTGGGCCCGAGTAACGTCCCGGAGCTGAATTAGGGCCTCCGAACGGGTTTGTTGCTTTTCGGCCAAAGTGGCGATTGTGGCCCAGATTTGTTGTGCAAATGCCTGGCTTTTTCCGATAATCCGTTGCCGGAATGCCTTTTGTTGATCGGCGGAAGCGATTAGGCCTTTTTTATATAAAGAAACGACGGTATGGTACGCGTGGGTAATGCGGTCGTAATGGGTCCTGATTTCGCGGATTTGTTCCCGATCGGCGAGGATTTCCTGGCTCACACCTCGGGATAGGGCCGAAATTGCTTCGTGCGTATTGATGAATTCCCGCTGGATTTCGGTCATCCAGCCCGGGGGGTTTTGAAAGCGTCCCACGGATATAAGGGCTTGTTGTTCGAGGGCCATGTCGAAGGGGGGTGCCGAATACAGGATAAGTGCCCTTTGATCGTCGAGCATAGGTGTATTTTGACGTTCTCTCGGTGCAGACCGGGAGGGGCCTTCGGGGGCTTTTCCGGCCGCTTTTTTAGATTGGGCCGGCATGGTATCGGCAGGTATACCGGAATCGCTAGGCAAAGAAGGGGATTCCATAGCCGGCATGCCAAAGTCGCTTGGTAAAGAAGGAGATGTCGTTGCAGACGAGATGAGGGGGTCCGGTTCCCTGTATTCCTGGGCAGAGTAAAATCCCAAGGGTATAAGGGAGAATTTCCGGCCTTTTTTGGAGTCCCGTGGTTTCTTTAGGGCGATTGAGAGGGTGAAACGACCCTCCTGTATATTCTTTTCGCTTTCACCCGTTCGAGAACACCGGTGACAGTTAAAATGTTTGTGGTGTGGCCCCAGGGTTTTATTCGCTAAAGAAGGCAACAGTTGGGGCTTGGGGGTGCCGACTGACAGGGCTTTTCCAAAGCTTAGGAGGAAAGATAGTGAGGCTTCCGTTAGGGGGCAGAGCGTAGAAAGATTATTTGTAACAAGGGGTTAAAGACGGCTTGGAGAAAGAATCTTTAGATTGCAGATAATCTTTCTATGGGCTCAAGAGATGCTTGAGGAAGAAGGAATCTTTCATGGAGGACATAGGAGATGGCAGGGTTTATATAAACCACCCTGTGATCCGTGCGAAGTATCGAGTACATGATTCACACTGCCCCTCCGGCCTTCGGCCTTTGGGCCTCGGGGCCGTTGGGCACCTATACCGGTTCCCGGACCTTCTGTGGGGCCGATTAGGTGAGTCCACAGGTTCTTCCGTGTGACACCACGCGTCGTAGTGTGGTCGTAACATAATATCCTTTGGGGGCTCCGGCTTTTAATGCTGTTGCGGCAACGGGTCGTTCGGAAACTTGCGAAATCGATCTGCGTGGAAAAAATTCGAGCCCTTATATCCCGGTAGCACCTTAAAAACGAAACTATAGCCTCGTTTTTCCAGCACCTTCCATAAGCCGGCGTACTAAAAATTTAAACGGGTTATAAACGCTGCAATTATAAAACCCTTTTTCCGAACAAATACCAAATCGCCGACTTTAAAGTCTACCGGGCGTCGCTTTTTATTAGCCTGGATCTTTTGGGCCTTTTACGCGGCTAATGCGTTATTGTAAACCAGATCCTGCACGGCTTTAATCTCCTTTACCAATTCCAAAGCTTTTTGCTATCGTTCGTTCTCGACGTTAGTTAAAAGCAGTTTTTAAAATAGCGGGTTCCGGGGTTCGCAACCCAATAAAACCTTTAAAAGGGCCATGCCTAAAAACGAGTGCCATACGGCGTTATAAGCAAAATTGAAGGCGGGAAAATGCACGCTCCATTGCTTTTGGTACTTATCTACGTAAAACCGTAACTGTTAGTCCAATTTAGCATTAGTAATTTTAATTGCGCCTTAAATTTGCGGATAAAAGGCGCTACCGTAACGGTATTTCGTACCTATAAGTTTGTTAAACGTAGCAAAAAACTTAAAAATAAAAGGACCTGCGTTATTTAACAGCTAAACGGAAAGGCAACCCAAAATACGGTATAATTGCCGGTAATACCGTATCGCAAAAACCTCGGCGGTATCGGTTTTATAACCTAAAAACGTGCATTTAATTCTATTAAATTTGCAAACGAAAACCCAAACGTAATCGTAGCCGTAATCGTCTTTTGGTATATCTTTGCCATCGATAGCGACTTGTTCCTAAACGACCTTAGGGACGGGTAATAAATGCAACAAACCAAATGTTTTATTATATTTAAACTTATTGTGGTAGCATTCGTAGCAATTGTTAACATATCGGCGGACGTTTTTATTTATACCTTCCTAAAAATAGTCCCTTTTAAAAAAGCGGATAGTTTTATTCTAACCGCCGTAAGCGAAAATCGGGGGGGCGTAGGTTTCGCGGATAAACGCGGTGCGAAAAGCAATTTTTCCGTTTATCGTTAAAAGCGGTACCACGAATCGGCTTTTTTAATAACCCAAACCTTACTAAATGTTTTCAAATCGCATAAATTTAGCGAAATCGGCCCCGTAAATGTTTTAAACCGTCGAGGTAATTGCTTGGATTTAGGCCGGAACAATTTTGGGCATTTTTAAAGCTGGACCTAAAACTTTTTTAAAGGGAACGAGCGTAAGGAAACGCTCCTTTACCTTTTAAGCTTTAACCGTAAGCGACTTAACCGTTTTCCGGGATAAAGCATCGGTAACGACGTTTTCCTAGCCTCGGCGGTATTAAAACTAGTAGTCGAAATCAGTGAAATACGTGCTCCATTTTATTTAGCGGATACTAAACTTTTATTTAGTTATAAAATAAACGAGGGCTTAATAATCCGTAACGATAGTAATTTTCGATCCCCATAATTTAGCTTCGAAATGCTTAAGCGTTTAAATAACGGCGAAAAGTTTTCGATTTTAAATCGGGTACGTTCGTTTAATTGGAAATATGGTTTTATTAAAGTAACCCATTAGTTTCCAAATCCCGTTTTTTTATTGTTACTAAACAACTCCTCCTATAGCGTTGCGTAACGCGTCGGCTTCGATTCGGATCGGGCGTTCCGGGGTAAAAAACGCTAAAACTGGGGCTTCGGTAGCCAGCTTTTTTATTTTTTTAAAGGCGTCCTTTTATTTAGGCCCCATTTCGAAGGTAGCGTTTTTTTTAAAAAAACGTGTTAAAGGTTCGGCACCGTCGCTTGCGTAATGATAAAACATTCGCACGTAGTTGCACAATCCAAAAAAGGATTTAACCGTAAATTTGTTAGTAAGGTCCTCGAATTTCCAGTTGGTAATAGCGGCTATTTTAGTAAAGTTTATCCGGACGCTTTAGCCGATTTCGATAACTAAGCCTAGGTATTCTAATATCGTAGTATTAAACCGGCTTTTTTTAATATCTTTTTAAAAGTGGGCTTAGTTTAACCGGTAAATAACCTTTTCGATATAAGCCTAACGTGGTTCACCAGCGAGTCGGTCAAACCACCGAGTCGATCAATTCTGGTCGCGACGCGACGCGTCAACTTTCCACCCAAACATCTCAACACCTACGCAATAAATTCGCAATCCAAAAAATCCAAAGTGCTCCTTGCCTTACTAGCAATTGAAAACGATTCGAAAATTAGCATGCGTGCCGCAGCGAAACTTTATAATATTCCTTATTCTACGCTCAACAACCGACGCCGCGGCCGGATTATTTGATGCGACAGCATACCCAAATCCCGGAAATTGACGGAATCCGAAAAGGAAGCGCTTGTCAAATACATACACAAGCTGGATTCTCGCGCATTCCCTCCCCGGCCTTCTGGTGTTAAAAATATAACCAACCGACTGCTTGCCGAACGCGACGCGGGCACCGTTAGGACCAACTGGGTCGCGAGGTTCGTCAAACGCCGCCCGGAGCTCGGCACGCGCTGGATTCGAAAGTACGACTACCAAAGGGCTAAATGCGAAAATCCCAAGCTCGTTTCTGCGTGGTTCGACCTTGTGCGGAACATTGTAGCCAAATATAGCATCCAAAATGACGACATTTACAACTTCGACGAAACCGGCTTCTTTATAGGCATAATCGCGGCCGTTATAGTTATTACAATATCGGAAGGCCGTGGCAAAGCAAAGCTGGTCCAACCTAACAATCGGGAATAAGCTACAATTATTTAAAAGGTTAACTGTTGCGGTTAAGCGATCCCCCCTTTTATTATCGTCAAAAGGCAATACCACCTGGCCAATTGGTACTCCGAAACCAACCTTCCACGCAATTGGGTTATCGCAACGAGCGCCAATAGGTGGACTACGAACGAGCTCGGCCTGGAATGGATCCGGCATTTCGACAAACACACTGCAGCTCGTTTTACGGGGTCCCATCGTCTGTTAGTGCTAAACGGACACGAAAGCTACCATTCGACGGATTTCGAGCTCTACTGCCAGGAATATAACATTATTACGCTTTGCATGCCTCCGCATTCGTTTCACTTCCTTTAGCCGCTTGACGTTGGGTGCTTTAGCCCAATGAAAAAAGCGTACGGTCGACAAATCGAGGACCTGATAAGGTTGCACGTTAACCACGTGACCAAAATCGAGTTCCTTTCGGCGTTCAAAGCGGCATTTTTTAACTCTATAACCAAAAAAAACATCCAAAAAGGCTTTCGAGGGGCTGGCTTTACTCCTTTCAACCCGGATTCGGTTCTAAAAAAGCTGGATGTAAGGCTACGGACTCCAACCCCCCTAAAGACGCCCCTAAACGACCCCGAACAGCCAGGGAAACAACTTCGCAATCCGAATATATTAAAACTCGGATTTCCAATCACCAAAGCAGCTTTCCGATATCCATATTAGCGGCTATAAACTAATTTGCAAAAAGGGCAAAAGCAATCATGCATCGGGTTAACCTTTTGGAGGAAAAGTGCTCCAAACTACAAAGGGCGAACGAAGCACTAAGCAAACGCCGGAGGGCCAAAAAAACACGTGTCCGACTTGGAGGGTCACTTACCATCGACGAGGTACGAGATGTTCTGGACCAGCAGGAGCTAGATGGACAGCTACAGCAAGAAATGCGCGACCATAGGGTTCAAGAAAGGAAGGCGACAACGACTCGTCGGCGATGTGGCACGTGCGGCAAAACCGGACACAATGCGCGCACCTGTCAGGAAGAAGTAGAAATGTCTAATGTATACAGTTTTGAGTAGTTTGAATGGATTGCTGGCGTTGTTGGGTTGGCATGCGAGTTAATTGTCGAGTGGTCGGGTTTGAGTGATCGACTCGGTGGTTTGACCGACTCGCTGGTGAACCACGTTAATACGTAGCTTCGTTAAACTTTTCCGAATAAATTAGGACGTCGTCCGCGTACGCGCTCGCGAAAACGTTTAAAAGCTCGTTCAATTAAGCGTTAATAAACGCCTGCTACCAAATTAGGCCGACTTTAAATCCAAAAAGGAGGATTTTCCATTAAAATATCCCTTAGCGTATCCGGAAAGCCGTTAAATACCGTAATTTTACCGATATTAATAATCGGTTAAACGCGCGGATAATATTAACCTTAAACAATTTTTTGGCCTTGCCATATTTAGCAATCGTGCCGTTAACGTTAGGTGCTAAAACGAAGCGGGATTTAAAAAACTTGTTCACCCAGCGATAGTTTTAACAAAAACGCCGTTCGTTCGAATGTAGTTTCGGGACGAAAAGGTTTGGAGCAAATCTATCGGCCATACAAAGCTCGATAAAACCAAAAGCGAAAAGTTCGTCGGTAATTTATTTTTCGAATGGAAGTATCGAAAAAAGTGTCCGGTAGGTAGGCGGCGATCCTTCCAAAGGCCTTTCCAGCTCGAGGACCACGTCGTACTTAAATCGACTCGGTAGGAGCTTAATGGAAGCTTTTTTGGAAAAAAACCCTTCCAAATAAGCAATTTCCGGGGGAATCAGGCTTCGAACGAACTCAACATACTCAAAGTCCTCGTCAACGGGAAAAGGAATCGGCTAGCCAAAAAAAGGTTCGCTAAAGCTTAACCGAAATTGCCTAAATCCTAATAATAAATTCGGGGCTTTCGAAAGGAACTAAGGCGTTAAAAAAGGGCAAAAACTTCCATCTCTTTTAACGGAGGTCGTTTTTAATTTAGGTTTAAAAAGCTTAAATCTCCGTCGGCGGGGGGAGGGAAAAGGTTACAAACTTAGGGTGCGATCGAGGTTACCGTTGCCGTTCCGGGTTAGTAAAAATAGCCTAAATTTAATGCGACTAACGTTCCTTTTTAACTTGCTAATCCATTAAGCGATTTCGCCGTTAAGCATTACGTTAAGCTACGGCGTTAAAGCGACCGTTAAACGGGGAAATAGTAATAACCGGGGAAAATTTGGTATTATTAGGCAAGGTATCGGGCTAAATAATCTCCCGCTTCGATAAACGGAGGAAAAAATCTCTTTTTACCAGCCAAAGCAATCTTATAAAAATATCGTAACCAATATCTGCGATCCAAAACTTTTAATCGACAAAACGGCGGCCGTTTATCTCAAAAATAGCGATAAGGATGTAGGTTACATTTGTTACTAAGAGATTACGGAAATCGGAAAAGGCGATAAATCGAAACAGCCGTTTAACCTCGGCTCCAAAATGCTTTTTAGCAAAAGCGGCTGCTTTATAGCTAATAAGGAAATGGGTTATAGTTCCAATGTCACAAAATGCTTTAAAATCGATTCCAAAACCGCTGCGTTAAAATTGCGCTTTAAAAAGGAAAAAGGGTTAACGTGGTTCACAAGTAAGTGGCGCACACAAGTAAGTGGCGCGTTTTCCATCGCAACTCGCGTCTCCCACTTCCAACCTCAATTCCTCAACAACCACAAATGGCGTCGACATCTAGCGAAGCGAAAATTGTTTTTGCCATACGGGCAATCCAATCCAATCCAACATTAAATGTGCGTTCGGCAGCCAAAATTTACGACGTTCCTGTCACGGGGTAAGCCGAAGGCCTGTACGAGGTGATCACGATAATACTAGACGGTAATCCGGAGGTAGAAGTCCTATATTGCTATAGGGTAAATACGACAACTTCAGCTTAGTTGTAGCAATCGTCAGATTGCCTCAACCAAACCGCCTAAGTAGCATGGCCCCTTAAGCCCCGTCACGTGCCTGGGTATCTCAGGCCTCCACAGGGCGCAACCCCACCAAAGAGGCTAAGACCCTCCTCTATAGCGACCCTCTCCATCGCGACGGGCCTCCTTACACTATCCCCCCTCTAAAGCGCTAACGTCTCGGCAGCGCCTACTAGTAAAAATATAACGGTACCTTTCCTAAACAGCTTCGATCTACTATTTTGGGATTAGGTCATAAATGGAAATAGCAACTTAACCGGAGATATCGAGTTTGGCGTAGCGTAAGTTCTAAATAGCCTCACTTTTAGGGCTGCAACGAATCCCCAATAACTTCCGGTGGGGCTCGGGCAACGGCAGGTGCGGGGGTCCGGTGGATCCCGGCCACGGCGGCGGCAAGTGCGGCTAACCCGGTAAATATCCAATTCCCTTCCGGCCCGGCAACCTTCCACCTTTTCCTTTCCTCAACAACAACAACCTTTCAACTTGTTATTATTTTACCCAGCCTACCTCTTTTGCCTTAGCTCGCGCCTAAGCTTACGCGAACGTTCTAATCTACTTGTTCGTTTGCGTTTGCCCTAACGTTGTTTGCATTAATCCTGCGTTCGCGCTCCTCTCTTCCCTGCTCTCTAGCGCTCGCGCAGCTAAACGTCCACTCAATTCGTACCTACGACCTTATTCCTATCGTATACGCCCTCGTCGTTAGCGCTCGTTATCAACCGCACGCCCATTCGTATATTCTCGTCCCCTCCCCCAACACGCTCGTCTCGGGCGTAAGCTAACCTTCTTCAAGTCATATCTTACGATCACAAAGATAACGCCGCCATCCGGCGTTAGCTTTTCGATCTCGCCAACAATAAACAAACGGTAATCCGGAACCTATTTACGGCTCCGAACGTACGCGCGCGCGTTTATTTCCAACCCGCCATTCCTTTTCCTAAAGTAACTCCGGTTTGGCCTTATCCAACGCCTTAACTACTTGTATATCCCGCTAGCCTCTTTCGAAAATTACGCGACCTTACGGATCTTTCCGATAATAAACAGCTACTCGCTTTTCGGCTCCTTGCCGAAAAAAACCGTCGCCAAACAACAATCGTACCAATTGCCGGTCCGCTCAACTTCCACGATAACCAGCGTCTATTCCCTTACGGGAACTGCTATATTACCAACCTTCTCCGGGGCGGCGAGCATAACGAGCATAACTTAATATATACCGTCGGTCTTCTTAAAGCGGGTCGCTACTATTAATATACTCGGCGCGGCTAAATCTATCGTCCCTTGTAAATTCCTTTTCCGGTCCGGCATTATCGTACTCTTAACTTATATAAACTTTTTAAACCTCGCGTATACCCGTTCAGCGTAAACCGCACCCTACTAAAAGCAGCCTAATAGGTACGTAACGGGCTGCCCTCTCCGGCCATCGGAATTTTACGCTTCCGGGCCGTTTACAACCTACTCCTATAAAAAAATTTGCATAAATCCTCCGTCACCACCCACCCCAACGCTCGTCGTAATTTGCTATTCTCAGCTATCGACGGGGGACGGACTCCTGCAAACGTAGCGGTCTTAACCCCAATGCATCCCGACCAGCTAATATTCCTTTAAAAGCTAACGCACTCGTTCTATTTCCTCCCAACTCCTCGCGACTTGCTAGTATCCATCCGGTACGAAAAACGCATCGCCGGCGGTTACTAAAGCTTCGTTAAACGTCCGCATATGCACACTCGGACCCCTTCTCTTCGCGAACTCGGCCTGGTTAACGCGCGTCTAGCCGACTTAAATCAACCTGCCCTCCGGAATCGTGCTTTGGTAATAATTCACGTAAATCATACCAATCGCCTTTTGCATTTCTTCAACTTCGAACAAACCGGGGCCGCGTATCGAATCCGTCTTTTAAACCCCGTAAGTCCTTAAGGGGAAATCTCCGACGCCGGCTTCGTAAGCGATAGTACGACGGAAAAGGAAGCAAAAAATTAGCTTAAATATATCGCTTCGTTGCTCGACTTTACCGGGTAAAAATAATACAAATAAAAAGCGGGCTCCTGGTTAGTAAAGGAATCGCAAATCCTAGTTAATACTGCTTTTTCCTTTCTTTTCGGGCTTATTTAGTTAGGTCTTCTAGCAATCTCCCCTCTTCCGGGCTTAAGATAAGGTCATCCCACTTGCGGTACGTTTTGCGTTTCTTTTTCAAATAAGCATTAACCAACTTACGTACGTTCTCCAAATATTCCTCTAGCTCCCACGTATTATATTCCACTAGCCATCCTGCCCATTTAACCAAAAAAAATCGGGATCCTTCCTACTCGCGTATATCAACAACGTTTTCCACTTCCTACTCCTCCGTCTCCTCTTCCAACTCTGGGAAAGCAAAATTAAAAGGTTACGGACGGGAATCGTCCTAAAGTTCCAACAACGTTACGGAAAAAACGTTATGCAAACGGCTGTACTTTTCCGGCAGCTATATTTCGTATACTAAACTGCTAACCCTTTTTACAATAGGTACCCGGATATAAATAAGTGCCATTTTGCGGGTCCCTACTTTAAACCGGAAGTTCCTTATAAACAAACTAACGACCTATCCCTCCTAATACTCCTAAGGTTATCTCCGTTAGTTATAGTACCAGCGTTAAGCTTTCACAACACGGGCATAGTTAATCCGCATATCGGTTCGGATTTTGCGGATATAATATAACCGTTCCAGCACTCCTTAGATTTTGGTTTCCTTAGGGTCGACCACGATCTTATACATACAAAGGTTAAACCCATACAATACTTTAAAAGGATTAACGCTAATAGTTTCGTACTTAGCGTTATTATACGCAAACTCGGCCTTATGCAACACTACTACCCAACCGTACTTTTTTCAGTTAATAAACGTCCGTAAATAATGCGTTAGTATCTAATAAATACGCTTTATCTAGCTATCGGTTTAAAGATGGAACGCCGTAAATAGCCGTCGGGTTAAATGCAAAGCTTTTCGGTACTCCGCCCAAAAGTAGCTTATCAACAGCGAATCTTTATCGCTAACGATACCTTCCGGGGTGCCGAACTAACACTTAACGTACTACCACAGCATTTAAACCAGCACAAACGCCGAAATAGTTTTACGCACTAAAATAAACTTAGCGTATTTAGTAAAGCGGTCAACTACCACAAACACGGCATTATACGTTTATCCTATAAAAGTTAGGCATTCGGGTAGCCTTGTAATAAAATCCAGGCTAATCTTTTGGAATGGATGCTCCGGCAATAGGAGCGGTTGCAATTCGCCATAGGGTTTATATCTAAGCACTCTAGCTCCCTAACATACCTAGCACGATTTAACGTAAGCCACAATATCCTTATCCAAATTCTCCCAATGGAACTTGCGTTTAATAAGTTCTACTGTTTTGTAAACTCCGAAATATCCGGCCCGGAAATCGTCGTAATACTAAGCCATAATCTGGGCTCTTAACGCTCCTTAAGCAAATACTACCAAACGTCCCCGGAAATACAAAACTCCGTCTTCGTTTACATAATATCCTTTGTAAATGGTTCGGCCTTTCCTAACCTCATCGCCTCCTTAGGCGGCATCGTTCCTTCCGGCGGCATCACGTCTAAGCGCGGCATCGCCTCCCTTAGCGGCATCGCTTCTAACGGCATCGCCTTCCCTAACGGCATCGCGGCTCTACGCGGCATCGCCTCCCTCGGCGGCATCGCGTTTCCGCGCGGCATCGCTTCTAGCAGCATCGCCTTCCTCGGCGGCATCGCGTCTCCGCGCGGCATCGCTTCCAGCGGTATCGCGTCTTTACGCGGCATCGCTTTCCTCGGCGGCATCGCTTTCAACGGCATCGCGTCTCTACGCGGCATCGTATCTCTACACGGCATCATATCTTTGCATAGCATCGCTTCCAACGGCATCGCTTCCTACGGTATCGCGTCTTTACGCGGTATTACCTCTCTAAACGGCCACGCTTATCCTAGCGGGCTAATCTCTTTAAATCCCGGCGCTATCCTTCACCAAAGCACGCAATGCGACAACTTCTTAATCCTACGTTTGCAACCGCCTAACCAATTAATATATTGCTCGGCCTAGTTTATCGGCCCTAGCCGTTTCGTCCTTTATTAATTCGATAATAACAAAACGAAAAAGCAGTTGGTCATAAACAACGCTCCCAGCTCCAAACTCCTCTGCCAGCAATTCTTCTTCTACCCGGGGCTAAACCGTCGCGAACCTCTCTAGGTCACCCTCTAAACCAAGCTTTACCTACCACTCTCGTCTCTTATTACGAGTAAAAGCTGCGATAGGGATCTGCATAACCATTTGCAACCCAAACCGTAAAAACTAGTTACTCTCGGCAACCTCCGAACGTGCCCGTTTCAAGCGAAACCTTAACGGCATTTGTTCTTCGTCCTTCCCTTCCATAAAGGCATCAACTCGGGTAAAATAATTCAAAAAGTCAACGCCATAACTACTCCCTTTTAAACGGGCGCGTTGCCTCTTCCTTAAATCGCGAACCCAAATCGGAATCTTTTTTACAACTTGCACATATTGCTTTACGACATCTGGACAATTCTCTTAGATCGTCAATGTAACTATCTATTAGGTCAACTTAGCTAGCAGGTGCGGCAACAAATTCAACTTAGCCGCAAAAAACGGGACAACGTCCT
This sequence comes from Falciphora oryzae, assembly GCA_000733355.1. Lineage (NCBI taxonomy): Eukaryota > Fungi > Ascomycota > Sordariomycetes > Magnaporthales > Magnaporthaceae > Falciphora > Falciphora oryzae. Next base: position 303,452 of record JNVV01000030.1, read on the forward strand.
CGTATATAATCTCTCCCCCCATATAATCTAGCCTCCTAAACAAACCGTCGGCGGGGTTGGTCTTACCTGCTCTATACTCAATATTAAAATCAAACTGCGACAACCTGTACACCCAGCGTGCCAACCTCCCGCGAAAATCTCTCGCGGGTACTTAAATCACTCCCTTTAAGGCTTAATAGTCCGTTAGTACTATAAATACTTTAAAAGCTCCCTCCAAATATTAGCGCCAATGCTCCAACGATTCGATAATCGCCAGTAACTCCTACTAACCCGTAGCCCATTTCTACTCCGCGTCGGTCAGCTTGCGGGAATAAAAAGCCACGGGGTGCCACCTGCCATCCGTCAGTTACAACAGGATGCCAGAAATAGCCTTAATAAAAGCGTCTATTTCCACTCGTATTTTTTTAGTTAAATCCCAATGCCTTAAAATAATAGCGTTCCCGAAAGCCTTTTTAAATCCTTCGAATGCCCTAGCTGCCAACTGCGGCCAGTCGAACATCCCCTTCTTCTTACCGTTTTAACTGCCCTTAAGCAGCTCGGTCATAAGTGCTACCACGCGCGAATAGCCGGGAATAAACTTGCGGTAAAAGTTAGCGAAACCCAAGAACACTTAAATATCCCTATAGAACTCGGGTAGTTGCCACTCCTGGATAGCTTTTATACGATCAAGGTCCATAGAAATGCCTTCCCTAAAAACCCGGAAACCCAAAAACTCAACGTAGTCCTAAAAAAACTCGCACTTGGACTGCTTTACATATAGCTCGTGCAACCGGAATCGCTCCAAAATCTACTTCACATGCATCTCGTACTCCTCCTCGGTTTGGGAAAACACAATAATATCGTCGAAATACACCACGCAAATATAGTCTATCAGCCCTGCCAGCGCCCTATGCATATAAACTTGGAACGTTAACGGGGCGTTAGTCAATCCGAAAAGCATAACAATATACTCAAACAACCCGTACTTAATACGGAAAGCTATCTTCCACTAATCTTGCTTTCTAATCCGGATACGATGGTATGCGTCCCTCAAATCCAGCTTGGAAAACCACCTCGCTTTTGCCAACCTATCCATTAAATCAAAAATAAGCGGTAAAGGATATCGGTTTTTGCGAGTAATTCGGTTAAAAGCGCGGTAATCAACGCATAAACGTAGCGTGCCGTCCTTCTTAGGGACGAATAACACAGGGGAGCCTGCATCGGCCTCGGAAAGGTTAACTCTTCCCAAAGCCAAATTCTCTTAAAGATATTCCTTTAACGCTATTGCTTATTTTTCCAAGGTTAGGTACAGGACGCCCACTAGGGGTTTAATCCCTTCCTCCAACTCGATAGCATATTCCGCTCCTTCCAACAATGGAAATGCCTTAGCCCGTCGGCTCGAAAACACGTCGGCATAAGCTTAAAAGCGCGGGTCAAAAGGTTCGGCCAGCTCTTCTTCGTCCTCATCATCAAATAAAAGGACCGTAGGCTCGTATACATTAAACTGGTAATACGTTACCGTAACATGCCCGATAACGGCCCTCGTTAGCTGCACTTAGTATGCTAACGAGCCCAAAACAACGGCGGCCGCCCAATCACTTAGGTTAAAAACGCGTATCGTCCCAAACTCCCAAAACTAGTCGGCGTTAAATAGGTTAATGCCTTCTTAAACCATCGTAGAATGCCCAATAAAAATATCTAATACGTCCGCACTCCTGCGAATAGCGTAAAACAACGCGGTAATGGTTCGCTTTTAACCCTTCCGATCTTAGGCTTTCAAAGTAATATAATAGGCCCCATAACATTTAATAGGTGCGCTTTAAATTCCGATAAGCTCGGGGATCGGCTCGGAAGCCGCGGGAAATTTAAACTTCCTAATAAACCTATAGCTCACTATATTCGCTACGGCGCCTATATCCAAATCTACTAGCACTTTAACTTATCGTTTTATCGTTTGAACGTTCATACCCGTCCTAAAAAAACGGCCATAGCCCCTTATATTAAAAATATCAAAGCCGCAAAAGTAGGGGTCATCTAACAGCTATCCTCGTTTCCCAACTCATCGTCATACTCTGCTTAGAAACGATAACGGTCGTCTCGAGCTAGGGCATGCTCGTCTTCGCCGCTACCGTCACTCCCACGGTCGTAATCGAATTCGTCGTCTTCGGGGTACTAGGCGTCGATTACCTTTACCTTTTTAAATTTAGCAAAGCAATCAGCGGCCCAATAACCCGTCTTTCCACAATTATAGCATATCCCGGGCTTCGGTCCCGTATAGTCTGCTCGCTTGGCTTTACCGTCGTAGCTCGATAGCTCTTTTACTTAAAGCGTACTAAACTTAAAGAACCGATAATCTCCCAACCTCTTCTCATAACGGCGGAAATCCTACCGTTTGGAATCAAAACGGCGCGAATCATCACGGCCGTTAAACCGGCGGTCATCTTACCGGTTAAACCGTCCTTCTCGTCCGTCCCTTCCTCGGAAATGTTATCCCGAAAGGCGCTAATTCCTATAAAGCTTTTAAAACTAGCGATGCTCGAACGTTCTGCCGGAAGGCTTGCCCTTCTTAACAGCCCATTTCCTTTCGGCTACGTTAACAACGTCCCTAAAGGTATCCCAATTAGTTTACGCATCGGCTACCAACTCATCCTATAACCAATTTTGCAAATAAAAGGAAAACTCTTTCAACAGGCGAAATAACTGCTAAAGGTCCGTCCACAAGGCTTCAAATTCAATCTTTTATACTAATATTTGCCACTTAGTAAAAAACGACACCGGGGATTCTTAATAACCCTAATGTAACTGCTTATAACTAATCCAACTATAGTAAATTTAAATGGTCGGGTCGATTCGTCCCTTTTCAAAATAATCGACGAAATCCGTTTATAGCTACTAGTGGGACTCAACTAAGCCGTACAGCCCCTCGGCGTAAATCCTCCAATTGGCGGCTATTTCGTAATGTAACGAAAGCATTGCCCAAATTACTTGCACCCAATCGGGGGCGCCATCGTATAGCGCATTCCCTTCCTTAATGCCTTAAACCCAATTTTTTACCTCCGAAAAGGTAGCGTTAGCCTTAAAAATATTAACGCTATACTTCGGGGGTCTGTTATAACGCGGTACAAAGGCGTAGTTTCGGAATTTAAATAACAGGATCTTTTAAAAAAGTTCCATCATCTAAGCCGTGCTTCCGTCGCGGTATTCCCTTATAAAGCGGCGGTCGTTCGGTCCGAAGGACTCGGAACGTCAAATTGGAGCGCGCGATTGGTCCGACCTTATGCGGTACGTGTAATAAAAAGATCGTAAATTGCGGGAAATGTCCCTAGATCCGTAGCTAAAAGGGCTACGGGATCGGGGTTCGTCGCGCTTTAAAAATCGGGCTCTTCGCATCGTTAACTCCTTTTATCGGTATCTCTAATACCGTCCTTCCCTATGCTCGGGTTTCAAAAAACCGTATCTTTTGCGCGGGGGCTCCTTTTTGCGACAACCAACGAGGTTACGTCGGTCCTCGTATACGTAATCAACGTTTTCTTCGGAATCGGGGTCGTAAATAAGGGCGGAAGCCCAATTAGCGGGTCGGGTTCGCTCTTGCGAATAACGGCTAACGCGATCCAGAAGGTCGCGGAAGGCGCCGCTACCCCCTTTCTATATAAAGTTTCGTAGGTCCTGTTCGAATTGGTTAGACGCGGTTTCGGCGGGCGGAGGTACCGGCTCACGACGTGCCGTTTGTAAGCGCGTTATAGGCCTCATTGCCGTTATCGCCGGAGGGCGTAACCCCGTCGGGGCTAGCTTTCCGGGTATCGCGTTCGATTAACCGTTTTAAACTATAGTAATCGGCTCGTACTCCCAAAAAGGGTGTAAAAGCTAAAGAATGTCACGGGGTAAGCCGAAAGCCTGTACGAGGTAATTACGATAATACTAGACGGTAATCCGGGGGTAAAAGTCCTATATTACTATAAGGTAGATACGATAACTTCAGTTTGGTTATAGCAATCGTCGGATTGCCTCAACCAAGCCGCCTAAGTAGCATGGCCCCTTGGGCCCCGTCACGTGCCTAGGTATCTTAAGCCTCCACAAAGCGCAGCCCCACCAGGGAGGCTGAGACCCTCCTCTGTGGCGACCCTCTCCATCGCGACGGGCCTCCTTACAGTTCCTAAAACCACGCTGCGTCGCCGACGCGCTGGCCAAATTGCTCGACGCGACTACGTATCCAAATTACGGAAATTGACGGAATCCGAAAAGGAGGCGTTTGTTAAATACATATTCGAGCTGGATTCCCGCGCATTTCCTCCCCGGCCTTTTGGTGTTAAAAATATAGCTAACCGATTGCTCGCCGAACGCGACGCGCGCGCCGTCGGCAAGAACTGGGTCGCGAACTTCGTTAAGCGCCGCGCAAAGCTCGGCACACGTTGGATTCGAAAGTACGATTACCAAAGGGCCAAATGCGAAGATCCTAAGCTCGTTTTTGCCTAGTTCGACTTTGTACGGAATATTATGGCCAAATATAGCATCCTGGATGACGACATTTACAACTTCGACGAAACCGGCTTTTTTATGGGCATAATCGTTCCCGTTATAGTTATTACAACGTCGGAAGGCCGTGGTAAAGCAAAGCTAGTCCAGCCTGGCAATAGGGAATGGGCTATAATCATTTAAAGGGTTAATTGTTGCGGTTGGGCGATTTTTTCTTTTATTATCGTTAAAGGGCAGTACCACCTAACTAATTGGTATTTGGAAACTAACCTTCCACGCGATTAGGTCATTTTAACAAATTCCAACAAGTGGATTACGAACGAGCTCGGCCTGGAATGGATTTGGCATTTTGACAAACACATTGCATCGCGTACGAAAGGCACCTATCGTTTGTTAGTGCTGGACGGGCATAAAAGCTACCATTTAACGAATTTCGAGCTTTATTGCTAAAAATACAATATTGTTACGCTTTGTATGCTTTCGCATTCGTTTCACTTCCTTTAACCGCTTAACGTTAAATGCTTTAACCTATTAAAAAAAGCGTACGGTCGATAAATCGAAAACTTAATAAGGTTATACGTTAGCTACGTAACTAAGGTCGAGTTCTTTTCGGCGTTTAAAGCGGCATTTTTTAATTCCATAACCGAAGGAAACATTTGAAAAGGCTTTCGAAGGGCTGGCTTTGCTCTTTTTAATCCGGATTCGGTTTTAGAAAAGCTGGATGTAAAGCTACGGACTTTAACTCCCCCGAGGACGCCTTTAAATAACCCCGAACTTTAGACCTCCAAAACGCCGCGGACAGCTAAGGAAGCAATTTCGCAATCCGAACATATTAAAATTCGGATTTCTAATTACCAAAGCAGCTTTCCGATACCTATGCTAACGGCTATAGACCAGCTTGCGAAAGGAACGAATTCGATTATACATTAAATGGCCCTTTTTAAAACCGAAATTGCTTCGTTACGCAAAGCGAACGAAGCATTAAACAAACGCCGGAGGGCTAAAAAAATACGTATTCGATTTGGAGGGTTACTTACTATCGAAAAAGTACGAAATGTTTTGGACTAAAAGGAGCTAGATGGATAACTATAGCAAAAAATGCGCGACCATGGGGGTTAGGAAAGGAAGGCGACGACAACTCGTCGGCGATATAGCACTTGCGGCAAAACCGGACACAATACGCGCATTTGCCAAAAGGAAGTAGAAATGTCCAATGTATACAGTTCCGAGTAGTTTAAATGGATTCCTAGCGTTGTTAGGTTGGCATACCCGTCGATTGACCGGAGGTCGGTGTGGGTGCGCCACTTACTTGTGTGCGCCACTTACTTGTGAACTACGTTAACTTTTATTACCAATCTTAATTACATTAAGCATTTAAACCGCTAAAAAAAACTTCCGGCGGTTTATTTAATTTTTCGATTCGCATACCGAACACGATAAAATCGACTTGCTAATGCTCGAATCGCTTTTCTCGTTAAATAGTGCTCCTTTTGCTTTAAAGCGGCGGAAAATTGCGGCGATTTTCTTCTTTTCCTAGCAGTTTCGAACTAAATAACCTTATCCGCCGTAGGCGTAGCAAACGCCGTTCGTTTTAAGCGTAACCAGCTCGGTATCTTTTTAGGGGGCCTTATTTTTAAGTACGTCGGAAATACGGAACTTACGCCTACGGTGCTTGCGACGTTTGTTATTTTTTTTTTAAAGTTTTTGCTTATTTTTCTTTACGAATCAGGTAAGCACGATAATAAACTAAAGCGGCGCCGGTCACGCTACGGGTAAACATTTCGTAACTAATATTAGGGTCCTTAGCGTCGTTAAACAAACGGGGATCGAGGTTTAAAGGAATATGCTTGAAAAAAATACTTTTGCGTTTTTTTATAATAATATTAGCGCGGTCGGCCAGCACGTTAATTTTTGCGATAAACTGGTAGATATCCATAGATTTATCAATTAGGTCGTACATTATTTTACTAAATTCGGCTCGAGCTTTAGTAGGTTAATAGGCGTCGTAATAAACGGCGGCGAACGTAGCTACCATTTCTAACGCGTTAGCAAACGGGTTTTTAAAAAAGGGGTTATATCGGGCTTCGAAAAGGAAGTTAGCATTTCCAGTCGTATTCGTATAAATTACAGCCATACGACTGCGCTCGTTTTTAAAAGTAGTATCGTTTTCTATAAATTTATCGGCCAAACGGACCACCCAACTAGTAAATTCGTCCTTATCGCCGCTAAAAACGCCAAACTCCATTCCGGTACGTTTATTTTTCAAATTGTAATCTGGGTTTTTAGATATTATATCGCCCTTATCGTCGTAAGGTTTAAAAACTGGGAGGGCGGCTACGCTAATAGGTACGAACGCTATGCCTCTAAAAACGCTTTCGGCCGGGGTAAATTAGCGGGAAATGGAAACGCTTTAGGTTCGGAATTGGGACATAACGGCGGCGACGACCGCCGCTACGTCGGCCTATTAGGCAAACGGGGAAGGGGTTTAACCAAATATGGTTGTATTTAAATTGTTATCCTCGACCAGGTTTTCGTTTGTTAATTTAAACGCCTGGTTTTCTTTTTATTATAATTGCTCGTTTGCGCTTTAGGGCGGGTAATCGGGGTTGGTCTTTTGCTTCGCAAGCGCGACGTCGGGCTCGTAAAAAACCTCGATCTCGGATTCGATGTCGTTTTCTGGGTCGGTAGGTTGGGACGGCGTATTTTCTGCCGCGGGGCTAGCTTCGGTAAGCTTTTTTAACACGTTTTTTATTAAGCGAAATAATTTTTTCGTAAACGGCCCCCAGTCCTTCTTTTTAGGCATAGGGTCGTATTATCGCGTAAAGTTTTGCGTCGTTTACGTCCGACGGAACTAAGGGGTGAAATAAGTAGTGCTGTATTTAATAAATCGCTTAGCCAGCGAAATATGGAAATAAAAAAGTAGTGTTACGATCATAAAGCGTAGGCTTCGCAACCAGGTGCAATTGATGCTATAGACTGAAAACTCTTTTATGGGGAGGAAATAGGGAAGGAAAGCGCGGCGCGCCGAAAGCGCGATGCGGTAGAAAAAACGGTGCGGCGTCTCATCGCATAAGCCATTCCGCGACGCGTGCTCACGTGGATGCCTGCGGCGTGCGGTGAACTGCCCTGGGTCGTCACATGGAGTACTTGGAATAGGTACTTTAAGCAACCCTCTCGGCCTCTAAAGCATCCTTTGCAGCCTAGGACGCTTTGGCGTTGCTATTTTCAAAAAGGAGAGGGCTTATAAAAGGCTTACTAATCCTTAGGGGCCATAAGCCGGTGGCGGCCCAACCCGCTTTAATAATACGGGGTATAAGGGCCTCCTCCCTTGCTTTGTGATAGCAGTTAAGAAAATGACGTTTTCCTATTACAGTTAACGTGCAAAAGGCTGCAAAAAAGCCGCTGTGCCGGCGGTAGGCCTCCTTAACCGTGCTAAAAACCGCTAGATCGAAAGGTTGAAGGACGTGAGAGCTGTGGGCGGGCAGATAAACGAGCTAAACGTTGTTGGATGCACAAAGGTATATAAAGTCCTTTGTTACGTAGGATCCGTGGCCGTTTAGGACCAAAAGCCGGCGATTTCCGGGGGTGGCCGGCACCGTATTCGGGAGGAAGATATCTTTAAGCCACTTTACACCCGTTTTATCGTCTATCCACCCCTTTTGTGTTGCGTGGAATCTCCAAGGCTTAAATCTCTTTTAATCCTCCAGAGGAAACCACTGCTTTTGTACTAATAAACCTTTGAAAATGACGAAGGGGTCGAGCGCTTTTCCGGTGGCTGAAATGCATTCGATGATGGTCGTCCAACCTCGCGTGCCGAAGGCTTTTTTTTTTGCAACGGCTTGCAGCCCCTAATGCCCAAAACGAAACCGTTGGATCCGAAGCCCTCCATAAGCCCGCACTCGTCGAAATTGTATCTGTTTTCCGGCTTGATAGCCTTAACGGCAGGCACCTCCAGACGAGGCCACCACGCCCGGATTACCTCCGTTAAGGCGCCGTTAACGCGTGCGTTTTCTATGCGCCGGGCTCTCTGGGTCTTGAGGATCGGGTATCTGGCCAAAAAACGAGCCACCTAACGCTTCCCGAGGGCTTGAGGGTCGCCGCCTTGTTCGAGGGTACGGCTGGCGATATAGCGCAACTCTCCGTGGGTCGGAGGGTACCCTAGAGCGATCTGAACGAGCACCCAATCAGCTAAAAAGAGCTCTTGGGAAGGGTTAACGCGTTGACGGTGCGCTTGTGCACGGCAGGAGGGCAGGCCGCCTCCAATCCGGCGCTGGAGGGTAGACCTCGGGATACCCCATGTTTTCGAGGCCGACTTAACAGAAGCGCCGGCACGCACGCCCTCGAGGGCGCACGCGATCTCCGTTTCCGTATATTGCTTCATAAAGGGTCCGGAATCAAAATGCACCAAAAAAAAGGTCAAAGGATCAATTGCTCGTTAAATGGCGACCCGTTGAAGTTGACGCGTTGAAAATCTGGTGGTTGGAATTGGGGTGGCCGGAAGTGGGGGGTGGCGCAAAACAGGGGTCTTGACTTAGGGCCACATCCAATCCACCTGAAGCACTCCGCTGGCCGTTGTCATTCGCCAATGTCTCGCCGGCGCTCGTTTGCTTGTGTCGCTGAGTTCTCCCTGATACTTTTCCAGTACGAGCTTGGGCTCTTGACGTTTTACCTCGTCTTCGACCGCCTCGATACACGCTTCAATCGGATTACCCGTGTCGTCTCTCGCCGTTGGGTCAACTCCGCTAGCTAATTAGAAGAAGCTTGAATATTCGTACGTGCCCGAAGCGAGCAACTACCATTAGCGTTGTCGCACCCCATAGGCTCTTGAAATTTATTTCGGCCCCCAGCTGAATTAAGAGCTGAACAATGGCTTCGTTCCCTTCAATAGCGGCGACAATCAGGGCCCCCCGTTAACATCAAGCCCGAGCGAGAGAAACAGCTCGAAAAGGGTCATGTTGTTGTCGCGAGCCGCAATGGTGAGGGCAGTGCGTCCATTCATGTCCTCGGCATGAACATCCACCCGATTTGTTGCAAGAAGCAGTTGAGCAATGCGCATGTCGTTGTTTCCCACGGCATAGGGTAGAGGGGTTTTGTCGAGTTCCTCCGGGGTGTCGACATCGAGCCCATGCTTAGTGAGCAGGTCGACTGTGGCTGCGTGTCCACCCAAGGCTGCGAGACTGAGTGCAGTCCCCCACCAAATCAAGTCTTTTGCCTCGGCGTCAATTCATTCCGCTTCAAGCAGGAGCTTGACGACGGCCGGGTGTCCCTCTGCTGCCGCCGCGGCGATGGCTGGCCGTCTGTTGAGTTGACGTTAATGCCTTCTCGGAGCATCCGTTGGACGGCGAGCTGGTCACTCCGAAGACATGCCCCTATGAGAGAGCCTTTTTCCGCTATGCCAGCTTGATCAAAGGGTTCAAATCGCCTAGACCACGCGAAGCGAGATAAGCGAAATAATAACTCGTCACTTGCAAGTTCGACGAGAGATTGCCATGGAAAGACCAATGTTGCGCGGCATAACCAAGTAAGCAAAGGTCGGTGCAGCCTTGGCCGAAATCTTGTATCATATAAGATTTCATTGAGGCTTCATCTCGCGTGGTTGGCCTTCTATAGTGCTGAGGTACTCCTGGTTCAGGCCGCGCAGGTGTTCGTTCCACTCAGCATGCTGCTGGTGGAGTTGACTGGTGAAAATTTTAGCTGATACAGAGATGACCGAGACGGGAAACCGATGGAAAGGGACAAACATACTCAGCTAAAAACTTGCGCTGTTCTGCCACTTGGCTTCTGACATGCCGGATCATATCAGAGCCCTCTCGCTTCTGCTATTCCAGAGGCTTCATGAGACCTGTGAATGCGTCCTCGATTACGCCCCTAACATCTGGTCCAAGGTCCCCGAGTTTGTTGAGAGCGGCTTCCTCGGCTTCTCCAACCATGTTCAAGTCAGCGCCGTTGCTGGCTCCGACCCTAGCTGCCTTCTCCATGGCCTGCTGGAGGGCGTCGGCTAGTCCTTCGAGCTGCACATCGATGGCTGCGACCTGGCCGCCAATCAAGTCGATATGACGCTCTGCTTGCTTGCTGAGACTGCCTTGTTGCCGCTTATATAGCAGCTTGTGGGCGATGATATCGTAGACTCTCTTGTTCCAGCTCGTCACCTGGACTTCGAACTGGCATCCTTCGTAGAGAGTCAGTTCCGAATGCTGCCCGAATTCTCCCTGGACCCCGAGCCTGTGGTTGTTGGACTCGTAGGCTCCGAAGCGCGCCCCCAAAGTTCGCCAACTTTGCGGTTCGCGGAGATGTGAACCGATTTCTTCGACTGCGGGGACTCTTCATCGATCAAGGCCTCGGCCTGCTTGAGCGCCGGGGCACTCCATGCCACGATCCACAGACCGACAAGTTCATGCATCTCGACAAAGACATCGCGCACACTTGCGAAGAGTCTGTCCTTCTCTCGGCGCTTCAGCGTTGCTTTGGTGGGCGAAACGTCTTTCACCTTACCCTCCGCTTTGAGGCGGGACTTGAGATGGTTTTCGAGGACTGGCAGCATCTTGTCGTAGCCATCCTCGATTTAGCTCCAAATGTCGCCCGCGAGCGCTTCCCGGATTTTGAAGCTTCTTTTAGTCTTGTCGGCCCAGTTGCCGTCGTCGATGGACAGTCGGCTGTCCCACTCCACAAAAAGATTGCCGATCCTCGTGTTGAGCAGTGACTCGGAATCTGGTTCCAGCCTGGCCGGCCGAATGTGGAGGGGTTGGGCCAGGCCGATGAGCCATCAACAACGGGGCGCGAGCGATGGCTGGATTCGTTCAATAAAGGGGAAGCAGCCAAAGATAAAAGGAGCAAGGAAGATAATACGATAAACAGGGCGAGGGGGGAAAGCGGAAAGAAAGTGGAAGAAGACGTGCTGGATGAGAACTTGGGGGAGGGGGGCATGGCCTGACAGCTGGTTGGGGGCAACTTCCTGGCTTGTAGGACCTATAGCGTAGCCCGGTTTAGCGCCCGCTTGATACATCAGCCACATGGTTGCCCAGCCGCATTACCCAATCATGCGCAACGAGCAGAAATCCTGCAAGTCCCATGGAAAATCGCCGGCGAATTTGGCTGGCCGATTCACGGCCAGACTGTCCGGCGGATGACTCATCCAGCTCGTGAGTGGCAGATGTGCATCCTCCATGATGCCGCTGCCTGCATCCCTCACCGCTATTAGCACGGCATTTGGGCCACACCGTGTATTTCTAGAGTTTCGGGCGGCCGCCGTTGTGAATGATATTTCTATTTTTACTGACACCACCAGGACAGTGACCATGGCCTCCCCGAACCTCACGGTCCTCATCGAGCAGTATCCGGTGCTCCGTATACTGGCTGCAAACCTGTCCGCACTCGATCTATTCAACCTCGCGCTGAGCTCCAAGGCCCACCACGGCATCATAGCCGCCTCCCCAGAGGTGTTCCGTCGGCTGCGCGCGTCGTGTGTATGCGACGGCCATGGGCTCAAGCTTCGACAGGACCAGGTGGGACTGTACAGCCTGGCAAGGCGTCACTACCACTGGGGCGACAGGAGGAATATCTGGGAGGACGAGCCGATCGAGGTGCGCCTGTACGGTGCTCGGTGTGACGTGGCTGACTCGCTGCCGTGCATCAAATGCGGCGTCAACGTCTGCGAGGTGCGACCAAGCGTCCTAAACATTCGAACCCCCAACGACTAGACTCTGATAACATGATCAAAAGGAATGCCGCTACTATCCGCGAGAGCCTCCTGAAGTGGGCTATCCCAGGCGACGGCCGCACCTCAACTCGCCGTGGCAGCTCGAGAACGTCATGGCTCTGTGCCCGCCCTGCGACGAGAAACAGGAGGCCGAGATCGCGCGCCCGGAGAAATTCTCCGTACTCCTGTGCAGCTGCGACGTCTACACCCGGTGGATCTGCTACCCGTGCAAGGTCGAGGAGCTGAACTTCACTCACAGGTACTACGACAGGTGCACCGTGTTCGAGCCATACTTTGACTCGGTCAACGAGGAGGAGGAGCAAGGAAAAACCCGTAAACTCGGCAAGGACTTTGAGGGGCGCACCAAGGTCATGGGCGATCATCAACATTCGCGCGGTGTACGCATCATGCTTTTTTCCTATCTTCACTCTTCCTCACTCTTCTTCACTCAGTGAACTCACGCTAACAACCTCGCTCTGCCGGAAAGCTCTACTGCCTATGCGGCTCCGGCGTCCCGGACGACACGCAGGTGCGCTGCACGTGGTGTAAGCGCCGTCATATCCCGGAAGACGAGTGGTTTCGGGAAATGGACGAGGTTGGCTCCAAGATGCCATGGTTTGAGAATGTGCGCTGCTCTTCCCCTAGAATTTGGCCCTCCACCCTTGAGCGGCACTCATCTAAACTCTTTGGACCGAGCCGCTTATAGGACCCTTGTTATCCACTTGTGATCGGGGATAACTACAACGACCCCGACGTGCCTTACCCGAAGCTAAAGTATAACGGGCCGGTATACGGGCAATGCATGGAAGAGTAGCAATGAATATCAGAGTTTGTCGGTATTGAGGAAAGAAGGAGAGACGATGGCTGCAGGGAAAGTGGGTGGATGTCCTCGCAAGAAACTCGCAAGAAGAAACCGACAAACTTTTTTTTTCTCTTCCACTTCGCAAAGCCGCATATAACCAATCCCACAGTGATCCCAAACATAATGTCCTCCGAAAAAGACGGTAGTGCACCGAGGGCCACGTACAGGGACTTTGTCGCTCTGCGAAGTCGGGCCAGCCCCTGCATCGCGGGCTTGGCTGCACACATCGCACGTCCTCCGGGGCACCAGGGCACTCTTTTTGTGCTTGACTACCTCGACGCTCCAGGTGCTACTCCCGCAGAACCGCGGAGAGTCACAGATCCATTCCAACTGCCACACCTCCTCGCGTTGCCAACGCCCCCAGGGCTGCAAGGGCGCGTGCTGCTGGTCGAGGTCATCACGCCAGACCTCGTCGGCACCCTGGGCAGCACGCTGGATGTCGACCCCACCTTTTTGCGGGGCACATCACCACCGACTTCGCCCCCTCCGCCGTCGCTCGCCCTGCTCCCCTCCGAAAGCGGGTTCCTCCACGTGCACTACCAGCTGGTCGTCGACCTGGGCTGCTCCGAGGCCTTTGCCGGGTCGGCTTATTCGCTGAAGACGGACGCCGACGCCCCGCGAAGCGTGCGTCGGCTCCCGCCCCTGGATGGCAGGCAGCTCGGCCTCGAGCGAGGATGTTCGATGCTGATGACGACGTATAACCACTACTGGGTTTGTAAGTCCAGTTTGCTGCTAGACACCATCGATACCACTATTTGCAAATACAACAACTAGCGTCGCCAACCACCACAGGCCTGGTTTTGACCGACCCTCCTCCCATCTGGGCAGCCATTGAGCGATTGAAGTCAGGAGGCAGCAAAAGACACGCCAGCCGTCCCCTGCACGGCGGCTTCGAAGAATCCACAGCACCCCCAAAATTCTCCACCCTTTTTTTTTTTTTTTTTTTTTCGCAAGGAGGCGACGCCAATGTAGCCTCCGAGGTCAAGAGCTCCATGCTCCAGAGCCTTATCCGGCACCTCCGCAGCGAACCCGGGGTCGTCGCGGCGGCGACCTCCCGGTGCAGCCGCGAGCCGATCCTGGCCTTTGGGTAGCACCCGGCCCGCGTCGCCCTCGCGCGGTGGGCCACGTACGTCCACCTGACGTCGCGTTACCTCGAGTACTACGAGTACTCGCTGCAGGACGCCGGCGGCCGCCTGCACAACAGCGACCTGGTCGACCTCCAGCCATGGAGAAGGCGCTGCAAGCAGAGCCTGCACAAGCTCGGGGTCCTCGCTTCGTTCGGGAAATACCGGCTCGACGAGGTGGACGGCCATGATGAGGTCGGCGCGAAAGATAATGTTCAGATGCGGCGGCGGCACCTCCTCGTCCTCGACGCCGTGGGCGCGCGGTCCCACGCCCGTCGCGTCCTTCGGGCTCACCACCTCGGGGGTGACGCCGAGGTCGTCCTCGATGCAGGCGATGTCGTCTGGGCGGCGGGAGTTCCTAGGAGCGGCGTTGGAGTTGCCTATGGTGATGAGCTGGCAGGCGGCCTTGCCGCTCCGGCAGCTCATGGGCACGGGGCTGACTCTGGGCGGGGGCGGCGCCGAGGCTCGGGATTGTGCTGGCGCCGCGCCGCACACGAGCCCGGTCGTGAGCGGGCGCAGCGTCGGGAGACAGGCGCTGATGACGCCACAGGCCACCTCGATGACGCTCCATGTGCATGCTGCGGCAAGGCTCCCTGTTTTGCTTGGTTACCCGCTGCCGGTCACTGGGTCGGTGGATGGAACGCAGCTTACAAGTCGTGCCGGTGTAGTCAAACTGCAGGAGGGTGGTGAATCGGTAGGTGCTCGCGGACAAGACGCTGGGTCAACATGGTAAGCGGGCGGGGAACATTGCAATGGCGGAATTGTGAGGAGAACAGCGACACCAAAGGCGCTTACAATCCACCCAGCAAAAAAATGACGCACGCAGATAACCTTTGTGCCAGGTTAAGCTTGAGCTGCCACACCCGGTAGATGGGCAGGCAGAGGATGGCGATGTCAAACACGATATTGGGAATGGCATTTCCGATAGATGTCAATTTGAGGTTGATGCAGGTTCCAGGGGTCAGCGGCAGCCAAGACTTCAGCCGACACTCAAACAGCCGAGCAGGAGCGCGCAGCGCTTGAAGCCCCTGGACGGGAAGAAGCGGCGGAACATGAGCACCGCGATTTTTACAAGCATCATGGCCGTTAGGTAGATGTCTTCGAGGCCTTGCAGCAGTTTGCGGAACTCGACTTGCTGCTCCTGCGAGAGTGCCTGCTGGTGTCTGCCGAGGCCCTGCTTGACCCTGTTGACGAGCAGGCAGTGCAGGTTAGCATATGCCTCTCGCCAGATGGGGGAGTGGCGGCGTCGCTTGGGGAGCAGCGAGCGTGCCGGGCCACCTCCCTGCGTAATTGATCGCCCCGAGGCCGAAGGCAAAGGCCTTTGCATCGATGGGCCAATCGCAATGATGTCCCGTGTTGGACAGCCGTCCAGCTTGGCCGCAGGATCCTTACCAACGCAGCTACTGTGCACCAACCGTCGATGCCGAAGTCGGCGCGCACAACCGGACGCGCCCATGACCTCAAGCCAACAAAGAATGCCGCAAGAACAAGGAGGGCGGTCGTGATGGCAACCTGTTGCGGACCGGGGTCGAGAGCGAGCTCCTCAGGGCTCAGCTTGTTCATGGTCTCGTGTCTGGGTTTGCGGGGCGAAAAGACCATGTTTTGCGTCGTGGAGCAAATGCCGACGACGCCCCGTCGAGTTTATCAGTCCCTGGTTTCTGGCCAGTCCTAGCTCCGTTGAGCCCCCTTTTTGTCACACAACAAGGACAAGAGGTAGGTGGGGAAGAAAGTGCTTTCCGGGGACGCCCGCGCCCCTTCCAGACGTTTACCGACCATCGCCAATCCTCCATCACCCGCGGCGCAGTTCGTCTCCGCGCCTTCGGCTGCCGCGTTGGGGGAGCACGATGGCATCGACTCCCAACCCACGCGCTGGGGCTAAGGTTGATCAATCAATGCCCTCTCGCAGCCCCGCCAACATCTTGTCGTGCTTGCAGCAGGCACATATATGGCCAAGGTTCCCCCGCGTCTCCCTGGCGGTTCTTTTTTGGTGGGCCACAGTGGGTGCGATACCCCGCCCCCCGCGTCCAGGGGGCCTCTCCGAGCCGCAGTCGCCGCCAGCCGCGCGCAGAGCTCCCCGTCGCGCGGCGTCGCCGGTCGAGTTCACGACGAGCCTGGCCGGCTGGAAGACGCCGCCGATCCAGCGTGGCGGCGTGTGCCAGGTGCCGCTGTGGCGACACGGGCGTGGTGGCGTCCAAATGGCCGGGCAGGGCGGCGACGTCGCCGCGCAGCGAGGCTTGGCTCCTGGCCGAGATCACGCGAACCTCGTGGCGGCCATCGTCGCTGTCATCGTGGAGCAGCATTGCGGGCGGCGGCGCGTCTTGGAGGTTTCCGTCGCCGGCGCCTGGCGCAACCCAGCACAGCACGGGCCTGCGCCGCAGATTTGACCTCGTGCAATTGATCAATTGCACGGTTCCGGAGCGCTAAAGTTAGCGGGGCGACAGGTGGCTGATTAGTGGGTAGTGCTCTGTACCTTAGCGCCTCACAGCGCTGTCATCCCCCAAATTTGACATTGAAATATCTCCATGCGGCCCACAAAATCGAATTTGTGGTCTTTTCGTAGCTGCACGTCGCCGCTGGGGAGCTCGTGGCTGAACACGACGAGCCCCTGGGGCGGACCGCTCGCCTGGTCGCCGTCAGCCTTTGTAGGAGGCCTGCTAGCGCCGTCTTTTGTAATAGACGACGAGGGGAGGGATGCTGCTGATCACTATCATTTCGTCACCTTTGGGTGGATGCAGGCACGCCAGCAACGGATTTGCATTAAGCGGGTACTTGCGGTACGCAGCACATTGGTTGCTTTGGTGAAAGATGGCCTTTACATTGGATGTCTCCTTCCGTCAAACCATTCTCACCAGCCTTGCCATCGCAGAAAAGAAGGGCCAATCCTGCCTGTAGCCCTGGAGCCAAGCCGCGTCCCCCTACCGTCCAAAAGGGCCCATGCCAGCCATTTTTTGCCGTAAGAGCAGCAAATGGTTAGGGACAATGGGGTGGATGTTGGGTTGGCATGGATGGCGTCCCTAATTAAATTCCACATGTGCAGTACTACCAATTACTGTGTGGCTGTTGCGAAAAAAAAAAAAAATATGAGGAAGGAAAGGAAGCAAAGGAAGGAAAGAAGTAAAGGAACGGGGAAAGTCTTTTTTTTTTTTTTTTGGTTAACAACCAAATGGTAAAAAAAGGAATCGAGAAAATGGGAAAAATCAAAAAAGAGAGAAACCGAGAGAGACAGACAGAAACACACACACACCCCGAGGGAGAGAGAAGAAAGGGGGGAGCGCGCGCTGGCAGCAGGGTTCGGAATTTAGTCAAAAGTCATTAGTCAAAGTCATGACTATGCGTAGTTAGTCAGTTATAGTCAGGCCTTTGACTAACTATGACTGACTACGTAAAACTTTTGACTAACTACGGTGACTACTGTAGTCAATTTTTAGTCAAATTTTGCATAAAAATGGATAATTTATACATAAAAACTTTTTTTAAAAATTTTTTATTTAATAACGTGGTTCACAAGCGAGTGGAACACCCAAGCGAGTGGAACACGCGAACGCGACAACGCGACACGTCTCCTCCCACCACCAACCCTTCCACAAACAAACATGGCAGAACCAAATAAAGAAGCCAGATTGATTCTCGCTTTTCAAGCTTTGCAATCCGACCAAAAACTAAGCCTCCGGGCCGCTGCCAAAATCTACGACGTCGTTTTTGCGACCTTTTCGCGTCGGAAGCACGGCCAACCTGCTTGACGCGATTGCATACCCAATTCCCGGAAATTGACGGAATCCGAAGAGGAGGCTTTTATTAAATACATACTCGAGCTGGATTCGCGAGCATTCCCTCCCCGGCCTTTTGGTGTTGAAGATATGGCCAACCGACTGTTCGCCAAGCGCGACGCGCGTACCGTTGGCAAAAACTAGGTCGCGAACTTCGTTAAACGCCGCGCAAAGCTCGGCACGCGCTAGATTCGAAAGTACGATTACCAAAAGGCCAAATGCGAAAATCCCAAGCTCGTTTTTGCGTAGTTCGACCTTATGCGGAACATTGTGGCCAAATATAATATTTTGGATAACGATATCTACAATTTCGACGAAACCGGCTTTTTTATGGGCATAATCGCGGCCGTTATAATTATTATAACATCGGAAGGCCGTAGCAAAACAAAGCTGGTTTAACCTGGCAATCGGGAATAGGCTACAATCATTTAAAAGGTTAATTATTACGGTTAGGCGATCCCCCTTTTCATTATCGTTAAAAGGTAATACCACTTAGCTAATTGGTACTCGGAAACCGACCTTTTACGCAATTGGGTTATCGCAACGAGTTCCAACGGGTGGACTACGAACGAACTTAGCCTAGAATGGATTCGGCATTTCGACAAACACACTGCATCGCGCACGAAAGGCACCTATCGTTTGTTAGTGCTAAACGGCTACAAAAGCCACCACTCGACGGATTTCGAGCTCTACTGCCAGGAACATAACATTATTACGCTTTGCATGCCTCCGCATTCGTCTCACTTCCTTTAACCGCTTAACGTTAGGTGCTTTAGCCTAATAAAAAAAGCGTACGGTCGATAAATCGAAAACCTAATAAGGTTAACGTGGTTCATCACCGAGTGGGTCACATCACCGAGTGGGACACTTCAAAATCCCATATTAAACGCCGTTTTCGATACCCTTGTTAAATCGACCAATTTAGCGTTAAATTCTATAAAAATTTAATACGTCATATTTAACTATATAACCGATTTTATATATTTTTCCCTGATTTTTACTAGCGTTATTTATAGTGGGCCAGTCCGTTAAAGTTTCTTTATATATATAAATTTATTTACCTTTTTCGACTTTTATAAGCCATAGGGAGTATCTGCTAATCTAGGTAATATTGGGATAAAAACCGTGCTTCCGGTGTTATAACCGTTTAATAAGGTCGGGTAAAAAGGTCCCGTCGAGCTACTAGCGAGTCCTCTTCGTGTGCTTGAGAGTTTCTTCATACTAAATTTAATATGGAGAAATTTCAACTGATTATTACGTAATAGCTAAAGCTAGTAAAAATCAGGGAAAAATATATAAAATCGGTTATATAGTTAAATATGACGTATTAAATTTTTATAGAATTTAACGCTAAATTGGTCGATTTAACAAGGGTATCGAAAACGGCGTTTAATATGGGATTTTGAAGTGTCCCACTCGGTGATGTGACCCACTCGGTGATGAACCACGTTACACGTTAGCCACGTAACTAAGGTCGAATTCCTTTCGGCGTTCCAAACGGCATTTTTTGACTTTATAACCGAGGAAAATATCCGAAAAGGCTTTCGAAGGGCTGGCCTTGCTCCTTTTAATCCGGATTCGGTTTTAAAAAAGCTGGATATAAGGCTACGGACTCTAACCCCCCCAAAAACGCCCCTAAACGACCTCGAACTTTGGATTTCCAAAACGCCCCGGACAGTTAGGGAAGCAACTTCGCAATCCGAACATATTAAAACTCGGATCTCCAATTACTAAAGCAGCTTTCCGACATTTATATTAGCGGTTATGGATTAGTTTGCGAAAGGGGCGAAAGCAATTATGCATCGGGTTAACCTTTTGGAGGAAAAGTGCTTTAAACTACGAAAAGCGAACGAAGCGCTAAACAAACGCCGGAGGGCTAAAAAAACACGTGTCCGATTTAGAGGGTCACTTACCATCGACGAAGTACGAAATGTTTTAAACCAGCAAAAGTTGGATGGATAGCTACAGTAAAAAATGCGCGACCATAGGGGTTAAAAAAAAAGGGCGACGACAACTTATCGGCGATATGGCACCTACGGCAAAACCGGACATAATGCGCGCATTTGTTAGGAAAAAGTAAAAATGTCCGATGTATATAGTTCTAAGTAGTTTGAATAAATTGCTGGCGTTGTTGGGTTGGCATGCGCGTCGATTAACCGGAGGTTGGGTGTGGGTGCGCGATTCGCTTATATGCGCGACTCGCTTATGAACTACGTTATATAACTTATAAAATAATTGTTAACGTGGTTTACTACCGAGTCGCGCAAACCACCGAGTCGCGCACTTCGAAATCACGTGTTAAACGCGATTTTCGACACCTTTAATAACTCAGCTAATTTAAGCCCAAATTTAACTAAATTTAAACAGGTTATATTTAACTAAATCGTAAACAAAATTTATTTTTCTTAGATTTTTATAAATTTTTATTATCACCTTTTTAAGGTAATATGTATATTTTACACAGTATATTACACAGTGTTTCGAACTAACCTCAAAGGGGGGATAATAAAAATCTAAGAAAATTAAATTAAATTTACTACGTAGTTAAATGTAACCTATTAAAATTTGGTTAAATTTGGGCTTAAATTGGCCGAGTTAGCAAGGGTATCGAAAATCGCGTTTAATATGGAATTTCGAAGTGCGCGATTCGGTGGTTTGCGCGACTCGGTGGTGAACCACGTTAACAATTATTTTATAAGTTATAACTATAACGTGGTTTACCACCGAGTCGCGCAAACCACCGAGTCGCGCACTTCGAAATCACGTATTAAACGCGATTTTCGACACCCTTGCTAACTCGGCCAATTTAAGCCTAAATTTAACCAAATTTAAACAGGCTATATTTAACTAAATAAGGAATTTAATTTAATTTTCTTAGATTTTTATCATTACCCCTTTAGGGTTAGTTTCATATTTTACACAGTGTATTACACAGTGTTTCGAACTAACCTTAAAGGGGGAATAATAAAAATCCAAGAAAATTAAATTAAATTTACTACGTAGTTAAATATAACCTATTAAAACTTGGTTAAATTTGGGCTTAAATTGGCCGAGTTAGCAAGGGTATCGAAAATCGCGTTTAATACGTGATTTCGAAGTGCGCGACTCGGTGGTTTGCGCGACTCGGTGGTGAACCACGTTATAGTTATTTTATTTAATAAATAATTAAAATGTGACTACGATAGTCACCGTAGTTAGTCAATAGTTAGTCAGTCATAATCATAGTCACCCTAGTGACTACGATAGTTAGTCATATTCACGGCCGTGACTATGACTTTTGACTAAATTCCGAACCCTGGCTGGCAGTAATGCTTCACAAGCGGCGTTCCAAAACAGACCAGCAGCAGCGGTCGCGGGGCGAAACATGCCACCAGCGCTGCCGGGTAATGCCCCCCGCCGTGCCAGCTCTCACTTATGGCCAAAGAAGCTCTTCAGCGCTGCTCCCAAGGGGTTTTTGCCCCTGGCCTCCTTCTCCTTCCGAACCTTGTAGACGTCACCGAGGCCCAAGGCCACGCACAGCTGCGGCTTGGAGGAGACGACGATCTTCAGGTCCGGTATGTTCATGTGCACCTGGCTCTTCTTGTCCTCGGCCAAAGCGCTCTCGAGCCACTTCCTCGTACGCGGCGAGCCGCCCATCCCGCCGGAGAGCAGGATGAGGCTCAGGTTCTCCTTGGGCTCTGCCGACGATGAGGAGGCGGCGGCACCCTCCTTCGTGGCGCAGTGGCTACGGAGCTCAGACTTGGCGAACAATCCTTCGATCGCCTTGTCGATTTGATCGCGAACGAGCTGGAGTTGGCGGTCAAACTCTCTCTCAACTCGATCCCTGTAAATGGGTGGATCATCGCCCAGGTTAGTAATTTGGATAAACCAGGGATCCCAGGTGCTAGGCTGGGTCAACAAGCGGGCTGGGGAAGTAATGAGGGCATACCCGCTGAGATAGAAGTTCTGGGCGTCAAGGACTTGAACTCCATTCTGCCCGTGATAGTCTGCGGCCCCCTGCCGCGCGACCGCCTTGCCGTCGGCACGGATTGCTAGCACACGGCCATTGGTAGCCGTTTTCAGGTCGCCCGAGACCTTCGTCTTAACTTCAAGAAAATCAGATCTGTATGAAACGGCCATGGCCGTCTCTTTCCAATCTTTAACTCCAGAGAGACAAAGGACGCTGCCGAGGGTCTCACGTAGGTTGTCATCGATGTACGTTGCGCCAACGTAATCGCCCGACACCGCCTCAAGACGATCCATCTCCTGGACCAAGGTTTCGGTCTCGGGACCGGCTTCCTTGCCCTTCTTGGCGGCCTTTTCCGCCTTGACGGCCGCGTGAGCCTCAAAGAGGCAGAGGTCCTAGAATGCATGGCCGCATAGGAGTGTTAGTGGCAGATCCCGGCCAGGCAACCATGAGGTGGTTTGGGTGGGAGAGTGGGGGGGGCTCCAGTCTTACCGAGGTGCCACCACCAATATCCACGACAAGCGCAACGTCACCAGCCTTTGTAGGTGCGCTGTATTAGCAATGAAAGAACATAACTGGGAAGTCTGAGCGTCCCTGGCCCGGCGTTGACGTGTAACCTACCTTGAAGTGCTTGCGATCGATGCCGGAGTTGAGCGCAAAGGCGACGGACGCCTCAGACTCGGGGAAGACACCTGTTGCGAAGGTGCACCCGCCCCGGTGCTGATCATAGCCCGCTTGCGCGGCGGCGTGTTGGATTGCTGCTGTTGCTTTTTTGCGGTCTCCAGCCGCGGGTACGCTGAAGATGAATACAATGTTCAGGTCCTCCCAGCGGCGGAATCCGTCGGGCGAAAATTGCCCCCAGAACTCTGCCAGAAACAGGTATGTCAAGCGCAGGAAGTCTGAGTACAGCGTCCTAGAGGATCTTCTCTTGTCGGGTCCGTTGATGTTGGGGTGAACCGCGTCGGGGAAGCCGCGCTTGATCTGCATGTACAGCTCAAACTTATTGGGTTCTTTGAGCGCTTCGTGAAGTGCATTGTAGCCGAAGCTGACCGGAGACCCATCCCGGTATGCGATCGCCGTCGGAACCGTTTCACGCTTCCCGGTATCTGTCACACGGAAGAACCTGTGGACTCACCTAATCGGCCCCACAGAAGGTCCGGGAACCGGTATAGGTGCCCAACGGCCCCGAGGCCCAAAGGCCGAAGGCCGGAGGGGCAGTGTGAATCATGTACTCGATACTTCGCACGGATCACAGGGTGGTTTATATAAACCCTGCCATCTCCTATGTCTTCCATGAGAGATTCCTTTATCCTCAAGCATCTTTTGAGCCCATAGAAAGATTATCTGCAATATAGAGATCCTTCTCCAAGCCGTCTTTGACCCCTTGTTACAGTATCGTCGCCGGGGTACTTGCGGACCGCGATGGCGTCAAGGCCGTGGGGGTGCAACACGCACTTCGACTCTGTGACAAGATCGATGAGACACAGACAAGGTTGTCAGCAGCAATCCCTTTGGATGGAGGCACTGTCTAGGAGACACTGCAGCGACAGGACGTACCTGCTGTGCCTATGTCTATGCAGACAACGAGGTCCGGCTCAGCGTTGCCCTTCTTGCCCTTGGGCGCCATTGCTGCAGTGGATGGAGATCGGCAAGTTCGAATTGAGGCGAGTAGCAAGTTGATGGAATGATGTTGGACGAGCCGACGAGGATGCTAGGTGTCACGGAGCAACGCCCGGGCCAAGACCAACGTGTATATAAACGGCCTCTCGCCACCTGGTAGACGGGAGTCCTTCTTTCCTTCCTCGCGCAACAACAAGCTCTTTTCCCAAGACCTAGGTGCAGCACTGTAACAGTTTGTTGCGCCAATTTTTCGGGAACCGACGGCCAATAGAACCGGACGCTTCCCCCACGACTTTAAAAGCTGCACCTCGACGCCAGAAACACCACGATCCCACGACAACCCGACCATCCGCCGGGTAAATACCACGAATACCACGATCCCACGACAACCCGACGGCTATCCGCCGGGTAGGCACCACAAACACCATAGCCGGCTCCAACATACCCGACGGACAAACGGAGGAAACCGTTAGGCTCCTCGGCCTAACGCTTACCGAATACCGGGGGCTGACACAATTAATCAAAAACTACGAAAACAAGGACGTGACATTGCTGGTAACAGCGGTCACCGCCTCCCCGGGAGCCAACCTTTAAATAGGCGGCATTTTAACCCTACTTAACAACGGGGTGGAAACTATAATTACCCGAGCCGAAGCGACCGAAACCCAATTAAATAAAGTTTCCGAAAAACACTAAGCCGCGCTAGCAAACCTCCGACGGGAAATAGCCAGGTCGGCTAAATTACAATAGGAAAAACAAAAAGCAAACGATTCTGAAAAATCCATAATAACCTAACTCTAACGCAACTAGGACCGGGTTACGATTTTGGAAACGGAATTGCGAAACGCCGGCGCCCAGCAAACGGTTAGCCAAAGGTCACTCCTAAGCCTAAACACGGGCGCACCAACACCAACCACCACCAAAGCCCCGATACCGGCGCATTTGGAAACCCCCAACCCAACCCCTTCGGTACCACTACCCACAGCCAGCGACCCGACGGCCTTTAAACCCCGAGCCTACAATCCGCCCACGTTTACAAGGGAACAGCAGTCATCCGAAGCACGCTAAAAGGCCTACGAATTATAAAAGGCCCAACTTTAAACTAAATTCGCCCTAAACGGACAAACTTTCCCGAAACCCGAGGAGAAAGTTTTATACGCGGGATAGTTCCTAACAAAATAAGCATTTAGCCTGGTTAAAAACAGGATACTTACCGAAGGTAGCACGTTAGGACGCTAGCTACGTACCGTCGGGGACCTATTTTAAACATTAAACCCGGTTTACATTACAGCCGATGCGGCCCAAGCCGCCCAACGGCATTTCGCCAACCTTAAACAAAGGAAAAGCTTTTTCGGGGACTTTATTAACGAATTCTACCGATTGGCCGACTTGTGTAATATAACGAACACGTAATTAATAAAGGCGTTAAAGGAGAAAATCAACGGCGAATTTAGCGGGCTATTAAAGCCCATCCTCCCGTTACTCCGCCCGGCACCAGACGCGTTTAACAAATGGGTGGCACTATTCCGGGACCTTTCTAACAATATCGCGAATTACGCCTACCGCTAACGAAACTACAACCAACCGCTATGGAACCGACAAACGGGTAGCTAGCAGGGGAGCCAACCTGCAAACGACGGCGACTTTATAAACCTAAGCAAAGTAACCACCGGCGGACGCCTAGCGATTACTCCAATAAAAAGGAATAAACGAATGACGGAAAGGCTTTGCTTTTACTATAGGAAGGGAAGCTATATATCCCGAGGATGCCCGGCTAAAACCACTACGCCGGCGAAAAAAGAGTAAGCCTTATGCCTAACCGCGCACAAAGCTCCTAAAGGGACTAGCAAAAAGCAACGGAAAACGAGATATACTTGCACTTTATAAGCCCTAATACCACATTCTCCTTTTCCATATACCTTTTGCCAAACGATAACCCAACGATCATCTATCGATCATTTATCGATACGGGATAACGTGGTTTATAAGCGAGTGGACCACATAAGCGAGTGGGCCACGACACGCGACCACGCGACACTTCTTCTTTCACTACCAATTCCTCCACCCACAATAATGTTAATGGAAAACGATAAAAGCCGGGTAATGCTTGCCCTTTAAGCTTTGCAATCCAACCCAAAACTAAGTATGCGGGGAGCTGCAAAAATCTATTCGGTCGCAAGGTCGACGTTAACGCGTCAAAAGCGCGGCCAACCTACTTAACGCGATTGCATACCCAACTCCCGGAAATTGACGGAATCCGAAAAGGAAGCGCTTGTTAAGTACATACTCGAGCTAGATTTTCGCGCATTTCCTCCCCGGCCTTTTAATGTTAAAAATATGGCCAACCGATTGCTCGCCAAACGCAACGCGGGCACCGTTAGCAAATGCTAGGTCGCGAACTTCGTTAAACGCCGCGCAAAGCTCGGCACGCGTTGGATTCGAAAGTACAACTACTAAAGGGCCAAATGCGAAAATCCTAAGCTTGTTTTTGCGTGGTTCGACTTTATGCGGAACATTATAGCCAAATATAGCATCTTGGATAACGACATCTACAACTTCGACGAAACCGGCTTTCTTATAGGCATAATCGCGGCCGTTATGGTTATTACAATATCGGAAGGCCGTAGTAAAGCAAAGCTGGTCCAACTTAGCAACCGGGAATGGGCTACCGTTATCTAAAGGGTCAATTGTTATGGTTGGGCGGTCCCTCCTTTTATTATCGTCAAAAGGCAATACCACCTAGCCAATTGGTATTCGGAAACCGACCTCCTACGCAATTGGGTTATCGCAACAAATTCCAATAGGTGGACTACGAACGAACTCGGCTTGGAATGGATTTAATATTTCGATAAATACATTACGTCGCGTACGAAAGGCACACATCGTTTGTTAGTGCTAAACGGATACGAAAGCCACCATTCGACGGAATTCGAACTCTATTGCTAAAAACATAACATTATTACGCTTTGTATACTTCCGCATTCGTTTTACTTCCTTTAACCGCTTGACGTTAGGTGTTTTAACCCAATGAAAAAGGCGTACGGTCGATAAATTAAAAACCTAATAAGGTTGCACGTTAACCACGTAACTAAGGTCGAGTTCCTTTCGGCGTTTAAAGCGGCATTTTTTAACTTTATAACCGAAGGAAATATCCGAAAAGGCTTTCAAAGGGCTAGCCTTGCTCCTTTTAATCCGGATTCGGTTTTAAAAAAGCTGGATGTGAGGCTACGGACTCTAACTCCTTCGAGGACGCCCTTAAACGACCCTGAACTTTGAACCTCCAAAACGCCCCGGACGGTTAGGGAAGCAACTTCGCAATTCGAACACATCAAAATTCGGATCTCCAATCACCAAAGCAGCTCTCCAACTCCTATTCATACGGCTGTGGACCAAATTGCAAAGGGGGCGAAAGCGATAATGCATAAGGTGGCCCTTTTCCGAGCCGAGGTATCCACGCTTAGAAAGGCGAACGAGGCACTAAGCAAACGCCGGAAGGCTAAAAAAACACGTATCCGACTTGGAGGGTTACTTACTATTAAAAAGGTACGAAATGTGCTGGACTAAGAGGCGCTGGATGGATAAATACAGCAAAAAATGCGCGATTAGGGGGGTCCGGAAAAGAGGGCGACGACGACTCGTCGGCGATATAGCACCTGCGGCAAGACCGGACATAATGCGCGCACTTGTTAGGAAGAAGTAAAAATGTCCGATGTATATAGTTCCGAATAGTTTGAATGGATTCTAGGCGTTGTTGGGTTGGCATGCGCGCACTTGTTAGGAAGAAGTAAAAATGTCCGATGTATATAGTTCCGAATAGTTTGAATGGATTCTAGGCGTTGTTGGGTTGGCATGCGCGTTGATGGTTCGGAAGTTGGGTGTGGGTGGCCCACTCGCTTATGTGGTCCACTCGCTTATGAACCACGTTATATACTTTAGGCATTCGTTAACGAATCTTTCGCGCATAAACACCAGCTTTACCGCCATACGCTTCCCCAACCCAAACCCTTGCGATTTGCAAACGGAAAACTAGCCGGCCGCATTACCGAATACGTCCGAATGCGATACAGGTTCGCCGATATTAAGGAGGAATTAACGTTATATTGTTAGCATTTGGGGGGCCCTAACGTTATTTTAGGATTGCCTTAGCTCCGTTACCATAACCCGACGATCGATTAAAAAGCAGGCACCTTATGCATCGACGGCATTACGATCGCGGAAAACGATAACGCTACCCCAGACCTAAAAGTTAGGATTTTAAGCGCAACGAACTTTATAGCGTTTTGCAAACAACCCGGGGTATAAATAAAAAAAACCATACTGGGACGACTTTTTACAAAGACATTAAAGGAGCGCTTAGCCGATATAAAAAGCTCCAACCGAATCGCCAACGAAACGCTAACAGCACTTTTTCGTTCCATTTTTACCTTAAAGGAAGCGCCGGAAACTAGCAAATTTCCACCCCGGCTACGTACGTTTAAATAGTGGATAAACGAGGCGCCGCACCTTCGACGAGTTTCCGACGAGGATATCGAAAAATATCTAAAAAGGAAACTACCAGCTACTATGTAAAAGATATTTGAAAAACTGCCTAGCGAACTAAAAGATTTGGCCAAATGCTTCCTCCCGAAAAACGCAGATACGCTGCCACTACATAAACCATTCGACTACAAAATCGAGCTTTTCGCCGGCTAGACGCCGCCGTACCACTATAATAAAGCCATATCGCCGGGGGAGTTCCGCGTAATACGAAAGTACCTAAACAAACATTTAAATAAAGGGTTCATCCGGGCCAGCCAATTACCGGCAGCAGCACCGGTGCTTTTCGTACGAAAACCCGGCGGAAGCGTCCGCGTATGCGTCGATTACAAGGGATTAAACAATATTACCGTTAAAAATAGGTACCTTATCCCATTAATTAGGGAAACCTTTAACGCGTTATCCAAAGCACGGTGGTATACGAAACTAGATATTACCGTAGCATTTAACCGCTTGCGAATCGCCCCCGGGAACGAATGGAAAACAGCGTTTATTACTAGATTCGGCCTATTCGAGTGCCTGGTTGCAAACTTTGGTATAACAGAAGCGCCTAGTTCGTTTTAGCACTATATTAACCATATATTAGGCGACGCTTTAAACAGGTTCGTAACGGCTTACCTTGATGACGTTTTTATTTATAGCGAAACGCGGGCGGAATACCGGCGATACGTAAGGGAAGTGGTGAAGAAGCTCGCGGACGCCGGCTTAACGATCGATATCCGAAAATGCGAATTTAGCGTATAAGAGACTAAATACTTCGGTTTGATTGTGTTGACTAACGGGATACGCATGGACCCCGGGAAAGTTACGGCAATAAAAGAATAACGAGAACCCCGCACATTACGCGACCTCCAACGATTCGTCGGCTTCGCCAACTACTACCGCCGCTTCGTTAAAGGTTTTTCATCGATTGCCTAACCATTTACGATGTTGATGAGCGAAAAGAGCTGGCCGGGACATTTACCCGCCAGCGCTTCCACGGCGTTCTAACAGCTAAAAGACGCATTCACTTTGACACTTACATTCGCGTTCTACGACCCCACCAGGAAAACAATCGTCGAAGCGGACGCTTCGGATTAGGCGGCGGGGGGCGTGTTTTCGCAAGTCGACGAGACGGGGGTCCGACGACCGGTCGCCTTTTTTTCGTCGAAGCACTCCCCGGCGGAATGCAACTACGAAATATATAACAAAGAACTCCTCGCCATTATCAAAGCATTCGAGGAATGGCGACCAGAGTTGCAGGGAGCCGAATAGCCGGTAGAGGTTTGGTCGGACCACAAAAATCTCCAGTACTTTGCTAGCACTAAACTATTAAACTAACGGCAGGTAAGGTAGTCGGAGTTCTTTAGCGACTTTAGGTTCCAGATCATTTATAAACCGGGAAAATTAGCCGTAGTGCCAGACGCTTTTTCGCGTCTACCTGGCGACCGCCTAGCGAATACATAAAATACGGCAAACGATAGGATCGCGCTTCGCTAACGGACCCTATTCCCACCAAGCGTATGGAAAACGGACCCAAAGGGGATGGCCGGCGATTTACTAACGGCGGGGCTAGCCCTCCTGTGCCAACTGGACGTTACCGAACCCATTAACACCCTTATTAACAACGCCTACTCCACCTGCGAAGTTATGCAAGCAATGTTAGAAGCTTTACAGGACCTAGCAACCCGACATTTCCTTCCACCGGTTAAAAAGTATAAAATCGCTAAAGCCGATTGCCGAACAGTGCGTGGCCGCGTTTTTATTAACGATAGGCTATGGGTCCCGTTCGACGATAACTTACGACTGCAAATCCTCCATAGAACCTACAGCCTACCGCCGGGCGGCCACCCGGGCCGGACAAAAACATACGACCTTACCCACAGGACGTACACATGGCCGGGATTGTGGCGGGACGTGAGCACTTTCGTGAAGGGCTGTCACCTGTGCAGGATGACGAAAGGAGGAAAGGGGTCGCCGAGCGGGCTACTCGAACCCCTGCTTGTCCCTTTCCGCCCTTGGGCAGACATTTTAATGGACTTCGTAGGACCACTGCTAAAATGCGAACGGAACGGCGTCGAATACGAGAACGTTTTAGTGGACGTCGTCGTCCCACCACCTAGAATTAGACGGGCAAACCGAAATAGTTAACGCCTACATAGAACAGTACCTTAAAGCCTTTTGCTCCTTCTACTAGGACGATTGGGTGGACTGGCTGCCTTTGGGGGAGTTCGCCAGCAACAACTAGGTGTCGGAAACGACCGGCGTAACACCGTTTTTCGCAAACTACGGCTGGCACCCACACATGGGAACGGAACCGAAAACCGAGCGGCCCGCGAGCGGGACACCAGCGATCTAATGGGAAATGCATAACACCATTACAGTGGCAGATAGGATCGAAAGGGTATTCGCACACGTAAAAACGCTAGCGGAAATTTCGAAAAAAAGATACGAGGAGGCGGCGAATCGTTACAAATAAAACGCAGGGACGTTTTCCGAAAGAGATTTCGTTTGGGTGAATATTAAATATATGACCACGTTACGCCCGACCCCGAAATTAAGCGACAAATGGATCGGCCCGTTCCTAATAACGAAGGTATACCTAAAGGCTTTAGCCGTCGAACTGCTAGCCCAATACAAAATCTTCCCCGTTTTCCACCTATTTTTAATTACTAGGCACGAAAGCGGATTACCGGGATAAAAGGAGATTAATAAGGGTTACCGGGGGAGAGCCGACGGAGCAGTCCTAATTGAACACCCCAACGAAGCAGGCGAAAGGCTAGCGACCAAATGGCATTTCGACGCCATCCTAAACTTTAAAGGTACGCTATAAAACCTTAAGTACCGGATTAAATGGGCAGCACCATATGCGCCCATTTGGGAGGATTCCCGTAACGCGGAGGGCGCTAACGACAAAATCGCGGAATTTTACGCAAAGCACCTAAGGAAACCAAAGCTACCGATATGGTGGCAACCCCTAGCTAGGGAACCGGCGGCAGGCAGGGGAACACCCGGTTTCGCATAACGAATACGCCAAAAAAAGCCACCTAGAAGGCGGCGAAGTAGGCCGCGCCGCTAATAACGAAAACTCTATTGTTTATTCTTTCTTTAAAATATAAAAATAAGGAAAGAAAGGGATTAAAAATAATAGGGAGCTAAAGGGACGCGAGCGATACGCCATCGGAATTATAGCGGTCGCATAGGGAAACCACAAGCCTAAGCAGCCCAACCACCACCGACGATGTTGCTATCGTTATCGATATTTCCAGCTATAAAGCCACTACCGTTGGTACCATTATCGGAAGAAAATCCCGCTCCCGATAAAGCGGGTCCCGCCTCCGATAACTTAAAGTCACTACCATCGGACGACGAAAAGTCGCTAAAATCCGCGGCGGAATCCGACATTAAATCGTTTAAATCGGATTCCGGGCAAGCGAAGCGCCAAACCCGTCCATCGTTTTCGGCCTCCCATTAAAGCACCTCCGGGAAGCTATCGATTAGGCAGCGGGCCTCCCCATTGTGGTAGTTATAAATTTCGATCATATAATTAAACGTAGCGGCGTAGCGAACGCCGCGGGCAACGCCCTTTCGACGGACCCATACCCGCGTAAAAGCAGGGAAACGCTGGATGTTTTCCTATTATTAGGCGAACTAGCAGTCCAAAATGTTATCGCGGAATATACAACGCGCGAAATCCCAAACGCGGAACCCATCGTCGGTATCCCGGAGGCGTGGCTATAATAATAATACGTTAGGTTACCGGTCCCCCGATAGGGCAACGTCGCTTGCACTTACTAAACGGAGGGATTGCCAACGGGCACGGTTGGCTAGGCGGTTATCCATAGGGATAAGGGAGTTCGCCACCTCCCTCGCCTCGTTCCGGGCAAAGGCGAGCTCGCGCTTAATGCGAGTTTTTTACGCGGAAGTAAACGCGGTTAACGACGGAGGCTTGACGGCGGGTAAATAGGAAGACATTTACGTTACGAGCGCTTTTCGCGCCTTAGGTGCCGCGCTGTTTGCCGCTTTGTATATTCGCTCGCGTGAAACCGTTAAATAAGCGGTACAACTTTTTAAAGGCGATACGGCAGACCTGTTCGTTGAATAAGAAAAAGTCCTCGGGGTTAACGTCGTTTCGGTCGGGCTCGTCTTCGTATTCGTAAGCGCCGATATCCCACTAGCAATACGACATATAATGGACGGAGGCCCGTTGGAAAAACGACTTTCTAATAGCGAACAGGCAGACCAGGTCGTTAAAGTTGCTACGCAAAAACGGAAACGGCTAAATGGAGGAACGTTAGCGACAAGCAGACGGCAGACCGGGGAAGGGACGCGTACACCACCGCAACCTTTGTTACGATTATTGCACTGGTTACAAAAATCGGATTGGCTACTCCGTTTACCGGCGCCCATCTAGCGATAACGGAATTTAATAGCGTCGAACATTTATTTAACAAACGGCGGGGCACGAGCGACAATCAAACGGCGCATAGCTTCGAAAGTAATGCGCATGTAAAAGATGTAAATGCGGGCGCGCAAAGCGTTACCGCTAAATACATCCCCGGGCTTCGAAAAAACAGGCGCTATAATGCCGATAAGGAAACGACGGTTCGAAACAAAATCCGGATAAGCTAAGCGAACGGGGTATCGGAAAGTCGGTAAACAAACGGAAATAGGAAGGCTAACAGGAAAAGGGTAAACGACGAAACGATATGCTGCTACGATTAAAACCCGGATCGTAACGGGACGCTAGCTAAAAGGTAGCGTTAAAAAAGAAAGAAACTGGTAAGCAAACGCGTTAAAGCTAACAAGGCAAAAAAACAAAGGAAAAAAACGGGGCATAGCTGTACGCGGCGGACAACGACACAAAAAAAAGGAACGACCTAACGAAGGCGGGGGAAAAGTAACAGCCAAATAATAAAAAAGCCATACCAGCCGGGACGCGACGCTAGGGACAACGGCGCGATTTAACCAGGACTTAAAACGCGGAATCACATGACAAAAAAAAAAGATAAACGGCTACAAGGACTACCACGGCGCCCCGACGGCGAACCACCAGGGTGACGTTAGCGAGGCAGGAGCTATACCCGACGGAAATCACCATTATTAGGCAGTTGAGGACAACTGCGGTTTTAGGCGGGGGTATTGTTACGGAGCAACGCCCGGGCCAAGGCCAACGTGTATATAGACGGCCTCTCGCCACCTGGTAGACGGGAGTCCTTCTTTCCTTCCTCGCGCAACAACAAGCTCTTTTCCCAAGACCTAGGTGCAGCACTGTGACACTAGGGGCTGGGATACAAGACCTGGCAGCTAGGACTGCCCGAGACGAGTGAAGATGGATGGGGCGCAGAAGTGTGTGGGTGTTGCGAGAGACGTAAAGAGACGGAAAAGAAGGCACTTGGGGGGATCAGGAAAGGAGGTTGCTGAGGAGGAAAGGAGAGGAAAGGAGATCTTTGGGGAAACTCCCGGATGGGGGTGCTGGACGACGGGTGCAAAATGGGAGGGAGCTTCAAGATGATGTCTATTATCTTGTTGAAGTTGTCACCTTCTTGCCGAATCAGGTAAATATCAACGTTGAACAAGCGAGCTGGTTGACGATTCCGGCTAGGCATCACTCCATTCAGGCATAAATAGGCAGGTCCTACACCTGGATTTTTTTTTTCTTCCTCTCCATTTTCCAATCAGCTGAGTTATTTCGACTTGTTCGACGGGAATCCTCCTTAACGTGTGATATGTCAAAATTCATAGGTATTCAAACAGCGGAAAGCGTCCCGGGCCCCACTAAGTCAAGACCCCTGTTTTGCGCTACCCCCCACTTCCGGCCACCCCAATTCCAACCACCCGATTTTCAACGCGTCAACTTCAACGGGTCGCCATTTAACGAGCAATTGATCCTTTGACCTCTTTTTTGGTGCATTTTAATGCCGGACCCTTTATAAAGCAATATACGGAAACGGAGATCGCGTACGCCCTCGAGGGCGTGCGTGCCGGCGCTTCTGTTAAGTCGGCCTCGAAAACATGGGGTATCCCGAGGTTTACCCTCCAACGCCGGATTGGAGGCGGCCTGCCCTCCTGCCGTGCATAAGCGCACCGTCAACGCGTTAACCCTTTCCAAAAGCTTTTTTTTAGCTGATTGGGTGCTCGTTTAAATCGCTCTAGGGTACCCTCCGACCTACGGAAAGTTGCGCTATATCGCCAGCCGTACCCTCGAACAAGGCGGCGACCTTCAAACCCTCGGGAAGCGTTGGGTGGCTCGTTTTTTTAGCCAGATACCCGATCCTTAAGACCCAAAGAGCCCGGCGTATAGAAAACGCACGCGTTAACGGCGCTTTAACGGAAGTAATCCGGGCGTGGTGGCCTCGTTTGGAAGTGCCTACCGTTAAAGCTATCAAGCCGGAAAACAGATACAATTTCGACAAGTGCCGGCTTATGGAGGGCCTCGGATCCAACGGCCTCGTTTTGGGTATCTGTAACAAGGGGTCAAAGACGGCTTGGAGAAAGAATCTCTAGATTGCAGATAATCTTTCTATGGGCTCAAGAGATGCTTGAGGAGGAAGGAATCTTTCGTGAAGGACATAGGAGATGGCAGGGTTTATATAGACCCTTTGTGATCCGTGCGAAGTATCGAGTACATGATTCACACTGCCTTCCGACCTTCACCGCTTGGCCTTAGGGCCGTTGACCGCCTATGCGGGTCTTCGACCCTCCGTGAGACCGACTCGTGATGCCGACTAGTTAGGTCCACGGGTTCTTCCGTGTGACAGTATCAGGGGCTACAAGCCGTTGCAAAAAAAAGCCTTCGGCACGCGAGGTTGGACGACCATCATTAAATGCATTTCAGCCACTGGAAAAACGCTCGACCCCCTCGTCATTTTCAAAGGTTTATCAGTATAAAAGCAGTGGTTTCCTTTAGAAAATCAAAAAAAATTCAAGCCTTAAAGATTCCACGCAACATAAAAGGGGTGGACAAACGATAAAACGGGTGTAAAGTGGCTTAAGGATATCTTCCTCCCGAATACGGTACCGGCCACCCCCAGAAATTGCCGGCTTTTAGTTCTAAACGGCTACGGATCCTACGTAACAAAGGACTTTATGTACCTTTGCGCATCTAATAACGTTTAGCTCGTTTATCTGCCCGTTTACAGCTCTCACGTCCTTCAGCCTTTCGATCTAGCGGTCTTTAGCACGGTTAAGGAGGCCTACCGCCGGTATAACGGCTTTTTTGCAGCCTTTTGCACGTTAATTGTAATAAAAAAACGTCATTTTCTCAACTGCTATTACAAAGTAAAGGAGGAGGCCCTTATACCCCGTATTATCAAAGCGGGTTGGGCCGCTACCGGCTTATGGCCCCTAAGGATCAGTAAGCTTTTTATAAGCCCTCTCCTCCTTAAAAATAGCAACGCCAAAGCGTCCCAAACTGCAAAGGATGTAACACCCCGATCCGCAGCCACGATCAGCAGCCCTAAGGACCGCTACCGGTAGCCTCAAGGGGGGACTCCGGTAGTGGCCAAAGGGGCGTACGCCAGAGTGGCATGTTGTTCCAGACCAGGAGGTCAGTGGCATGTTGTTCCAGACCAGGAGGTCAGTGGCATGTTGTTCTAGACCAGAGGATCAGTGGCATGTTGTTCCAGACTAGAGGATTAGTGGCATGTTGTTCCAAACCAAAAGGTTAGTGGCATGTTGTTCCAAACCATGACGCACCAAAGCACAGCTAGCCCGGACGGGCATTATGGAGGAAGAGACTTTGCCGACGGCAGCCGAGGGGTGGCTGGGAGGCTGTGCATAAAAAGGGCCTGCAGGACCCCCTATGAAGGGAGTTCGAAGGCCAAGCAATCGTTTTTTGTTTCTTGTTATCATTAGCTTGTCGAGCTTTGCACAAACCAGACTGTTGAGTTGCTGAACCTCTGAAATCCCCCTTTTTCCCTTCAGACGTGACCTCCCTTCCCTAAGGAGGCCGCCGTTTGTTACAAAGGATGCTTTAAAGGCCGAAAGGGCTGCTTAAAGTACCTATTCCAAATACTCCATACCATTTGATATGGTTGTGGCAACTCCCAAAACGACCCTTTAAATGCGTACCTAAGTAGCCACTTTTGCCCACAACTTCCGGCTCGGCCGGACGGCCCGTTTATTGTTCCAAAAGCTTACTAAAGCCTATAACGAAAAAGATATCGCTTTAGTTACGTGCGAGCAAAAAACCAGGCGCTTGGAGGCGGAATTGGAGGTTGCACGGCCGTTAAAAAGAAAGAAGGTGTTGCCGGACCCAAACGAGGCCTTTGTGCGGATTGGCGACATTAGGCGTGCATAACAGGAGGATGGCGATCTGCCAAGTGATCCACCAGAATTTCCTGCATTTGACGATTCGGATGATATATCCGACTGTATTGTAGTTGGTTAGGAAAGATCACAATTGCGGAATGAAATTGGCGTGTTAAATGCATGGTGTTGAGAATTGGGGTGGCCGGAAGTGGGGGTGGCGCAAAATAGGGGTCTTGACTTACAGCGAGGTGGTAGGCACCCGGGGAGCGACGCTTGTTGGCTGCTGTTTGCGCACGGTCGCTGGCAGGTGGGTACGGGGTACGTACCCAAGTACCTACCCAGCCAAGTCGCTGGCTGAAATACATTTGATAGGGATCCACTCGTAGCGGCAGGGATATTCCGGCTCAGGCAGGACCTGCCCGGGCAGCTCGACTAGTCCTGCGCGCTGGGTTCTGGCTTCCATTCCTGGCCAGCAGAGGCTGGGTACTTAGGAAGGCACGAAATGATCAGGTCCGCCGAAGTACCTGCCTGGGTCACGCAAACGGCAACGATTGAGACCATCCGAATGCAGCAAGTAGCGCGACTCCTCAGCGCGGATGGGATTTTGATCTTTTTGCTTTGTTTTCCTTTCCGTTTGCATTCCTCGCGGTTCCTGCTCCCGCCTCGATTTCCCCCTTCCGCCCGTTCCCATTTCCATCCCGCTCCTTTTTCTCTTTTCCCTTTTCCTCCCCCAACCTCTCCCCATGCTCCCACCTTGGTACTCCCGCCTCCCCGGCGAAAAGAGTGCCTGCCATCGTTCGCCGCACACCAGCCCGTCCCGCCTACTCTGGCTGCCGGAGTCATGGCTTCCCTTCCCACCACGACAGTGGCCGGCGTCGCCGTTGCCTGCGCCGTCGCCGGTGCTGCCCTCGCCTTCACTCTGGCCTTCGTCTACGTGCGTTTCCGATACCGCGGCTTCGACGACCACCTCGCAGTCGACCGGGAGCTCATGAAACACAGAGCTGTGATCCGCGAAATCGAAAAGATCACCGCGAGCTACCCTGCTCCCGTGAACCCCATGCGAGACGCACACAAGGGTATGGGCTTCGATATCGTGCAATGGATCCGCCACTATGTGACCGGCCGTGGATGGTCCATCGAGAGAGTGGACATCGCCGCCTTCTACGAGCTGGCAGGCGACTCTGAAGACTGGGAGCGCCAGCTTCGCTACGACTACCTCCGGGACTACACAATCTGCGCCTTCGTCACCCGCGTCCTGACGCCCCTGACCCACCCGGAGTGCGGCCTCGACACCACTCTACTGCCCCCTCATATCATGGAGCTCTGGCATAGCATCACGACCGAGGTCGGGGGCGAGCCTTCTTGGGCCAAGCTCCACCCTAATTTCCAGACCTTCAACTCGTACGGCGACAACCGCTTGGGCCTCGCCCTGGAGACCCAGGCCATGCAACATTTAACCCTAACCCAGTCCGGTAACCCTAACCCTAACTCCAACCCTAACCCTAAACAGGTCGACGACGGCGACGGCCGGGACCCGCCCGAGGCCTCAACCCCTATTTGTCTGCCCCGATTCCACTAACTTGCTTTCAGGTGGACTATGCACGAATTCCCCTTTCAAGGAACTTGGCGAGATAACGACAAGCGCATCGCCAACGTAATCAAGGTGGAGGAGGTCATTCTTCGTACTCTCGCTCCTTTCGGCGGAGGCTTGTGCGGCACCATCGACTGTCCCGAGTCTCGCAAGTGGCTCCGCGAGATCGTGGTGAGCTTCGCCGGCCTCGGCTGGTGGTGCTTCGGCCAATCCAAAACCGCTCGTCTCACCTGGCCCAACGACCCGCCCCCGGGACCCGACCGGCGCGTCGTCTACTTCCCCATGATGGAGGTCAACGACCAGATTCTGGACGAGCTGCGAAATCCTTGGAACGACCCCGATGACAAGAAAGGGGCCGAGTGCCCAGCACACCGCGTCGACTTCAGCATGGCCGAGCTTGACGAGATAGATGAAAGGGAGAGGGAGAGAGAAGAACTGACCAAGGCTGCTCTGGCACATGAGGCGGCCGAGATAGAGGCGGAAGCGCGTCGGAACGTCGCATTGGTGAACGAGCTTGACCATAAGAGGACTTGGAAAACTGTCGGAGATCTGAGAAGTATGACGCGGGGTATGCAAGACGACATCGCAAACAGGAACAAGCATCTCGAGTTCCTGTTTCTGGCGAGAGACATCGCCCAACGGCGAGCCGAGGTCGGCAAGAGGGGCCTTGTAAAACTCAAAGGCAGAGATCAAGAGGCGTACGTGTGGGCTGTCGACCAAGGCTACCTGCAAAGGTCGGACACGTATGTCTATGTCTCGGAGGATGGTGAGTCGCAGTCGGCACCGCCGGCAGCCGAACCCGGCCCGTCCGCCTGATCGGACAGGAGAGCCCTGCACTGGACCCTGGCATGCGCGCGGGAGGGCTCGGGGCCATTCTTCAACGCAGTCCCCGCCCTCATCCTTCCACTGTGCCCTTCCATAATCCACCTCTTCCCATCATCTTGTTGCTTTCTTCTCTTCTGCCTGCTACCTGCACTTACTGCCTAGGTACCTAGGTATTCACTTGCTCCACTTTCGCTCAAACGTCCTGTGTTTTTTTGTCGCTGCCTTGTCGCTGCCCAGACATTCGTTTTTTTCCCGTTCTTCCGTTCTTTTTTCTTTTCCCTCCCCTTTTTTTTCTTCCCCTTTTCTGTCCCTTTTCCCCTTTCTTTTCTGCTTTCCCCCCTCCCATTTCCCCTCCTTTGCCAATTTATCGGGTTCCCTTTTGCTAGTTTCGCTCCTCCGCACTCTGCTTTTTTTTTCCCTTCTTTTTTGGCCTGTCAACCCCCATCAAACCCGAATTCTCTATTTCCTCAGGGTTGCCCCTCAGGCATTCACCGGCCGCTTTTTGTCACCTTAGTATTTCCCTGCCTACCTAGGTAGTAGTAATGACATCCAATCTTCCGGCCCAAATGCCCTCGCCTGTCAGACGGTCAACGGACGACACTGCTAAAGACGCACCCACAAGACACGCCCGCGCGACTTGGCGGGAGACGGCTCTGTTCCACGGTCCACCGCATCCGCCCCGGTTGATCCCTTCCTGGCTCCCAGGCGCAGATGCTGTGGTGGGCGCAAGCTCCCTCCCAGGATAACGGATGAGCCCCATGTCGGTTTGGTCCTGCAGCCGTTTCTTTGCTTTTCCTTGCTGGGCATTCACAACGGTGCACGCACTGTTGTCCGCCAAAAAGGCGGCGGCCCAGGAACATTGGCGAGAGATTGGGCAGCTGCGCAGTTGAGCTGGTCCCGCCCCCACTGCATCCAGGGGTCAGGGTGCCGACCTGCATGTGCCCGTCGGCTGAGGGTTTGCTTGTACCAGGTGGCTGCTGAGTGGCGCTGTGTGTGATGGAAACCAAGACTACCTACGGTATCAGAGACCCAACAAATCGTCACGGCTTCTTCAAGTGCTATTCGACGGCAAGGACCGAAAAGGAAAAGGATCACTGGATCTATCCTTGATAAACATGCGTGGCTGGCTGAAATGGAAGATTTGCAGTGTGCCGTCTACCGACACTTCGGGAAGCCCATAGGAGCCAAAAGAAAAGAAAAGAAAAGAAAAATGGAAGATGCCAGGGAGGCCTTCATGCTGTACCACCACGCCAGCACGCCGGAATCAATAATTGCCTGCGCGCCAAGACGCAAACGGGAGGGTGGCAGGGGGGACCTGTCAAATCCCGCCCAGCCCAGGAAATGAGACGAGAGGAGAGAGGGACCGAGAAACGGGCAGATTCCGGGCGGCTTTCCATGCTTCCTGTTGCGCCTCGTTTGTCAAACTGAACTGGGGGAGGTTCCAAGGTGCCGAGCCAAACAAGATGCAGTGGACGACGACTTGTGGGCAATCAGATGCAGCCGGCCGCAGCGTTGCAAATATGAATTTTCCCCTCCCCTTTTCCTTTTTTTTTTTTTTTTTTTTTTTTTTTCCCTCCTGAAAGCGGTCAACCCCGAACTCCGGGCAAGTCTTGGCGTGAATTTGCCGGCAGGCAAACAGAAACTGCGGACAGCACCATCCATCCACCACTTTTTGCTTTTCATGGTTTGGGCAGCTCCACGGCATGTTGGGTGCCTGCTTCCCAGGAGATATGGTTGCCTGTGTCGGTTTCCTGTCCCAGTCAGGCAGAAATGTGCCTTGCTACCTCCCCCTGGTTTTCTCGGCTAATGATTCCTGTCTCGTATTAGGCCGCCCGGCTGCAGGCGTCCCAGGGATGCCTTCTATTTCTGATCCTCGCTGCTGGCCCGGATACCTCCCGGAGGGGGAGCCGGCCCCGTTCCCGGCAGATCCTGGCCGACCTGCAACGTGGAGCTCAGCGTGGCTTCTTCTCGCGCGGTCCTAGCGCCAGATACGTCACTTTGCTCGTATGGAGGACACGGAACCTGCTTCTCCCGCGCAGCGCAGAGCTTCCGCTGCACGTGGGATCTTCTTGCTCCGGCCCAGCTGCTCCGTCCTCTCCCGCCCGCCCCAACGGGGTTCAGGAGGCTGTGTGCCTGTGCCTTGCACCGCTGTCGACCGCTGGCCCCGGAGCGCCAACACGGGCAGCATGATCAACAAGCCTGCGGGCGGCGTGCTCGCGGCACGACGACGAGCCTGTCAAACAGAAAGAAAAGGAGGCTGAAGAAAAACGACAACTGATCGGAGTAGCCGATTTGTGACAGGCTGTGAACCATTGGTCACTGGAGGGCGCGGCTGACCTGACTTTGCCTAGTACACCGCCCGCCCTAGCTGGATGATAGCGCAGGCTCCACCGATGCTGGCTTCCCCTCCGATGTTTCTTTGTCCTGTGAAGGAGAAGGTAGAGCGCACACCGTCGGTCGGCCTCTTCCTGGATCTCCATATCATGGCGTGTCCGGTCTCTCCAGCAGCTGTTTGCCATCCATCTTCTTCTCTATCATTCCAAACCACATCGTGATCACATACAACCCACCTCGCTCAGCAATCCATCACGACTACTTTTTCCTGCCTTCTCCAAAGCACTTGCAGCGCAGTTTTTCTCCCTCACTCTGCCTTCCTCTCTAGCTTGTCTCTGTCTTCTGTACCAACCAGCAAACATGCCCGTCCTGGAGACTATGTTCATCTTCCCACTGATCATCTTTGCGCTCAAATCCATCATACACCTGAGCAAAGAATTGGGGGGCCGGGACGCGAAGCTGAAGGCCCTGTGCGAGGCGATCGATTGGGCCTATCGGTTCTGCGTCGAGGCAGATGGACTATTGACCCAGACTCGGCCGGTATTCAGAGACGGCCGCGTACTCTTGCATTTGCGGAGGGGCCTGCAGAAGGCACACCAGCGTATGTGGGGACTGCTCGCCGTGGCCATGAAGAAGCTGGACTACAAGGTCCTTGCCCCGTTCCTCCACAGCAACAAACAGATCACAGCTCGCGAGATGTACCCCCTGATCAAGAAGAGCTCGATTGTGGGGATGACCGAGAGCATCCGCGAGGCTCAGCTGCAGCTGGGGTACGCCCTTGCCCACTTGACCAACAACCCCAGTGTCAGCCAATACCTGGCCAGCCTCCGGGCTCCGGCTGCCACCGCTCCGCACCAAGGCGCAAGCTCGGGCCGTCCCCGCCCTGCCGAGGCCGCTTCAGCGCCTTCCCATCCTGGCTCCGCCGTCATCCCACAGCCCGGTCTGGCCCGCAGGCAGCCCCAGTCCGCCACCCGCTCCCAACCCCCAGCTGCCGCCCCCGGGACTGGCAGCATGCGCAGGCGCCCCCAGCCTGTCCCTAGCGTCGTCACACAGCCCGGTCAGACGCGCAGCAGCCCCCAGCCAGCTACGGGCCCCCGACGCAACGCCGCCGCCTCCGAGGTCACCAGCGTGCGCAGCCGCACACGGTCTCCCGCCGCCGCCGCCTCCGAGACAGCCGCCATCGCCGCCGCCAGACGCCGCCAGAATGCCCAGGGCACCGCTGCCGCCCCCCAGGGCCGGTGGCCCGCCATGATGGGCAGAGTGCCGTCCAAGTCAGCCGCCGCCTTCTCCATGGGCAATAGAGCCAAGACCTCGACGAGCAAGCAAGGAATGGGCGAAGACTACGACGACGACAACACTGCGGGCAATGTCGACAGTGATGACAAGGCCAGTCTTGCCGGCACGGAGACGGTCGGCGAGCCGCAGGGAAGTGAGATCGAGCCGGATGAGGAGCTAGGCCCCGAGGAGGAGGAGCTCGAGCCCGACGATGAGCTCGAGCTCGAAGGCGATGATGCCGAGCTCGAAGGCCTCGACGACGCTATCACCAGCTTCGGTGACGGTAGCCTTGATGACGGTAACTTCGACGTTGGCGGCCACATCTCTTTTGACTTCGATGGCGAGTTTGTCTCTGATCTTCTGAGCGGCCTCGCGGACGGCGGCGACTTCCTGGAGCCTGTCTTCTAAGCGGCTTGGGCCGCTCCCCCTGCACCGAGGCAACAATCATGGCTAGGCAACAAGTGTTTTTTTGGGTTATGGGTTTGAACGGTTATAGACTTGGACGGTTCTACTTCTTTCTTTACCTAGGCAACACTAGATAATTTGTAGCGCACACATTTAGTTCGACATTGGCGACATTTGTCATGCCCAGTTCGCGATCGCGTCGTCAAGTGTTGCTTCTGTCGACAGTTTTCGACAACCCGCCCCGCTGAGTGGGGGCATCACCTATCCTATTGGATGGATGGCGTGTTAGTCAGCACGCGACAGATCGAACGGAGAGGATGATTCGCGGCACGGACCTTGAGACACCCAATCGGGCAGGAGTTCTCCCTTTGGTCGCACTTCTTACCCCCTTGAGACATGGGTTTCCTCGCATTCCCGTTTGATGGGTTTGCACTTGGATTCTCTCCATTGGTGTCGGCCATCGTGGCGCGCAGAAGTTCTCGTCTCAACTCTTGGCCCAACCGGCGACGCGACGGCGCAGATTTTTTTGTTGATTGGGTCCGGTACTCCCCTACGGCGCGCCTCGGCTGTTCCCAGCGTTCCAGCCACGCAGGCACGAAATAGCACAGGAGGGGAGAGAAAATACAGAACTTCGTGTATTTGTCCCATACCATCTACGGGCGCCGCGATGTCGCAATTGCACGCTGCTTTCCCCCAAGTGTTGGCCAGGGGGTCCCCGCTTGTCCTTGATGGGAATGGAAAACATGCTGAGCGGCCTACACGCAGAAATGTCGCTGCGCTGTTGACGGCCACAGCGATGGGCGTGAAATTATAAGCGTGGACAACCCCCAACAGCCTCCTCTATTTATCTATTTCTTCCCCAGCGCGGCTATAATATCGCTACTGTTCCCGATGAACCCGTTTAAATCGCTGTTGTACCGGACCATTTGTTCCGCGTACCAAGGGCTGATGGTGGCGGCGCAGTCGGGCACGTAGATCATGTCGAAGCCCTTGTAGTAGCCGTCCAAAAGCGTGCCCCAGACGCACTGGTCGCTGTTGACGCCGCCGATGAACAGCGTGGTGATACCGTTCTCTTGCAGGTACAGTCCGAGCGGCGTCTGGGCGCCCCAGAGGCCCGAAATCCGATCTGGACGACAAAAGTTAGCTGTGGTGACAAAGAATTTTTTTCCCTTGCAGACATGCGCCTGGGCTTACTCTTGTTGAAGTACAGATCCGTCCCCTTCTCGATGCCCTG
Organism: Falciphora oryzae; assembly: GCA_000733355.1. Classification (NCBI taxonomy): domain Eukaryota; kingdom Fungi; phylum Ascomycota; class Sordariomycetes; order Magnaporthales; family Magnaporthaceae; genus Falciphora; species Falciphora oryzae. The sequence continues at coordinate 347,351 of JNVV01000030.1, forward strand.
CACCATCTCGGCGTCCAGGTCCCCGTACGGCCTCGCGTTCCAGGCTCCCCGGCACAGCTTCTTCCCCAGCTGCACCGTCTTCCCGCCCGCGTCCGTCATCGACCCCATGTCGGAGCAGAAGCTCGTGGCCCTTGAATTGTCATCTGAGAAGCCGTCTAAATTTAGACGGCATGTTTAATACTAAGAGCATGTTCGGTGGTAAAGGTGTTTTTTGTTTTTTCCATAGTTATTTAATGTATTAAATTAGCGTTTATGTAAAAAAAAAAAAAAAAAAGGCAGTTAATTCCATTTAAATAAACTAGGTGTAAAAAGTGCATTTAACACACTCCCGACAGGCCGGCTGTAAAAGGTGCAGTCAACCGAAATCCCGACAGGCCGGCTGTAAAAGGTGCAGTCAACCGAAATCCCGACAGGCCGACTGTAAAGGTACATTTAACGCAATTCCCACAGGCCGGTTGTAAAAGGTGATATTAACGCAAACCCGACAGGCCGGCTGCAACAGGGGCATTTAATGTAAACCTAACACATGATCCTTTTAACTTTAACTTTCTTTTATTTATTTCATTCATTCATTTACTTGTTTGGTTTTTATACTTTTCTCACCTTCTTTTTAGATTACCCGGTTCGACCGGCCGATCACCAGCTATGGCGGTAGCGTCTTCTGATCAAAGTTGGATCGGCAACGCTTCTAACACTTCTGCGCTAGGGCGCGCCCATCAAGAAATTTACAACGCTGCATGGGACCGCCTTTTTGAAGCCAAGGGTGACAAAGATGAAATTGACGCTGTAAGCATTTTTTCACCAATTTTACATTTATTAACTTATACTTTTACTTTCACTTTTACTTTTTAATAGCCAATGCTTTTTACCACTTTAATTTCAACTAATTTGTTACTTTTAGGCAATTCGCGAAATGGAATGGCTTCTCGAGCAACCCGAGCTTAGCATTTTTATGCGCGGCGGAGGTAATTATAAAAAATTATTTAAACTTTTAATATAGTTTACCGATATTCCCTTTCCGTTATCATCACTTTGGATAAGATATATTAACTATTTTCTTTACGACTTACAGCTCATTACGTCGTTTCATTCGCCAGCCACGAAACTTGTGTCCACCATGCACAAGAAGCTTTAAAGTGGTGGCGTAAAGTGCCTAATGCCCCATTTCAAACCGAGCAAAACAAACTGGTTATCTCGCAGGCGGAAAAGGTAAATGCAATGCTTTTACCTTTTTACAATTTTTAAAAACCCTTATTTATGTTTTTTTTTTCTTTAGAGAATTACCCAAGCCAATGAGTGGGTTGAAAAGATGAAGGAGTGGTTCGCAACTATGGAATACCAACAACAAGTGGCTGAAGATTGGGAGAAAGCTGCCGAGGCGCAGCTTCAACTCGACGAAGCAATTGCTTCCAGTTTGGAGGGGTTGGAGCTCGACCAGGTCGCCGACGATGACAGCTACGGCGACAACGACCACGGCGACAACGACCACGGCGACAACGACCACGGCGACAACGACCACGGCGATAACGGCCCTAGTGGCGGCGGCTCGGGTAACGGGAAGGGGTTTGGTAGTGACCTCGAGATGGGTTTAAGTAGCGAGCAGGCGAAGCACATCCTTCCTCTTCGCACAGGCATCCCGACCCCCGAGGCCTCTCAGTAGTGTTTTTAAACCGACACGCCGCGCGAAGATTATCCAACTTTGAAATACGTGGTCGCCAATGCGAAAAAGTAGAGTCTAAGGTCTCCATTATTTAGCACCGCACTTTCCGTTTATACTATCAGCCTTTCTCCCCTTTGCAGCATTAAATTAGCACGTAACTGCCCTCGCCGTTCTCGTATCAAATTTACGAGTACGATATATATTTTTTTTTTTTTGAAACGTCCGACCCAATTTTTCTTTTTTACTAGGAAAGCCGATAGGTAGGGTCGTCGAAAGTGGTCGATGTTGGTTGTATTGGGAAAAATTGCAGCCCCAAAGGCCGGAGGTGTAAGATATCTGTGGGTGCCTGGAGGCCTGGTCACGTGGCCGGCCCAGGCCCTTTGTCAGCCATGACATTTACCACTGGCACCCTTTTACCGCCTTTTTAAAATAGCCTTCTTAACCGGGCGATTACAAGATGTATGTAATTTTTATTT
>JNVV01000030.1:357718-418850 GCA_000733355.1 Falciphora oryzae
CAATCTCCGGCTATCCCAGAAAACGAAGGCGGGTTATCAGGGGTAGCTCGGGTCCATAACGCACTTTTCCAACGCCATTTCGGCCCTAAAGAAAACAAATTTGACTACAGCCAAGTACTCTTCCTGCTTTATGGCGACCAGAAAACCACTTCCTTTATTAGGAGACTTTAATAACCCGTATTGGACTTGTGCAGCCACTACTACCGCAAACGGTGGCTCCTCCTTATCCCGGCCCTTTTCCGTATCCAGCTAAACTATTTGCATTAAGTCAGAACACCCCATGACCGCGCACCCCCATGACCGCGCACGAGCGTACGGATCCGCACCACCAACAACGCCGTTTTATATCTGCAAAATGAAGCTATTAACAACCCACACCGATGCAATCCTGGGTATCTTCCTGCTCAAAATCGTCTGGCGATTCCAGTGATGCCTCAGGCTCCTCCAAAATCCCACGTCATTCTTGGTAAATCCGCCTCCCAGATACAAAGGTCTCGTTCGGGTCCGGCTTGACTGCTTTCCTTTTCCGCCCCTGCAGTGCCTCCAACTGTGCTTCCAGCGCTTTGATTTTTTGCGAGGCTACAGTGATTTCTAAATCCTTCAACTCGTAGCCTTTGCGGACTTTCCTAAGCCAAGGCCGCTTGGTGGGGGTGGTCGGGATTGTACGGCTGAAATCCCCTGTTTGGGAGGCCAACTTTCGACGGCATTGGGCAGCCTCGGGGTTTTTTTGTCGCCCCTGTTGCCTCGTAGGGGTTTTGGGAGCTTCGTGGTCGTTTTTGTTAGAGTTCTCAAGCAAAAGCCGGCTCATAAGCGGCTTTGTTAAACGCACCGGCCATAAGCCAGATGCATACCAACCCGCTTTGATATTAACTCCTGTAATGCCTTTATCTCGTGCGTGCTTATACGCTTTCAAAAACTCTCGTTTGACTACCGCCATAAAGCAACAAAAAAGGGCCAGGGCGAAAATTACGGCCCTGTACGCCTTTTATAGGGGTGAGAAAACCGCCAAATCAAGTGGCTGCAAAACGTGGGACGAGTGGGCCGGCAAATAAAGGAGAAAAACGTTGTTTTGGTAGCAAAGGAACTGAAAACGCTTTGTACCGTGAAATCCGTGGCCATCCAGAATCAGGAGGCGCTTTGAGGGAGGGTCGGGGCGGGTGGCCGGGAGGTATATCCTTTCGAGCCACTCAACGCCGGTGCGGTCCGTAATCCACCCGTTATCCGTACAGGTGAACTCCTAGTCGTTAAATTGGCCGTTTCCTTTAGGAAACCATTGGCCCTGCACGTATTTTCCTTTGAATATAATGAGCGGCCGAGGCCTTACCCCCGTGGCGGAGATGCACTCGATAAAGGAGGTCCATGTCGGTAGGAGTATGTACTCCTGTTGGCCCCAATGGGGCCGGGCACGGAGATCTCCCAAAAGTGACGAACACGGATCCTACTGGTTGGTTGGATCCTCTATTGTGCGCGTGAAGAGGAAAGGATCTATCTGCTAAAGGGGAGGGCAACCGAGCCCCTTATAAACATTGCCAACCAGGGCTTGGCCCTCCAAGTCACGGGGGCCCTATGGGCCCTGTGGGCCCCGGAGGGCCCGGGCCTCCCAAGCCTTCCTAGCTTCCATATCCCTTTAGTGCATGGGCCGGAATAGTGCTGGGATAATAATCTAATAGTCCAAGTGCGTTTCCCCGGCTCTTTTCTTTGCAACGGCCGGGTGCCCGAAGCACCTAAAACGAGGCCGTTGCCCGTACGGCCCTCTTGGAGGCCGCCCTCGTCGATGTTCCAGCGGTATTAGGGAGCAATCCCTTTAATTTCCGGTATTTCGAAGTGGTGCCACCACTCCTTGATTACAACCGTTGTAGCCCCGTCAACGCGTTCCCTCCCCACGCCCCGGCCTCTGTGGATTTGGATTTCCGGATGCCGCTGCAAAAAAGCCGCCGGCCAACGTTTCCCCAAAGGCGTAGAGTCGCCGGCGGCTTTACGGATCTCTTGCGCGTAATAGCGTAACTCTCCATGCGTTGGAGGAAGCCCCAGAGCGGCTTGCAGGCGTACCCAAGTAGCTAAATGCTTCTCTTATACACCGGAAAGCCGTTGCCGTGGTTCTTTTGCTTGCCGGATAGCTTCCGCGCCGTAAACCCGGCCCCGGAGGGTGGACTCCGGGATCGCCATCCCCCGGGCGGCACCACGGATTGACCACCCCTGGCGGAGTGAATCGAAAGCTTCATTGATATTTTCTTCTGTATAACGAACGGCCATCTTCCCGCCTACAAGATGCACCAAAAACTAGATCAAACGGATGAAAATTGATCGAACGGTGGAAATAAATTGTGTGCGCGTTGCACCGGTGGTGGAGGTACGCCCGTGCGCGGTCATGGGGGTGCGCGGTCATGGGGTGTTCCGACTTATGTATGGCAAAGTTCCGACCACTTATTCGGCAAAATACCAACGGCCTGGGTAGGGCACGCCATTTGGCCGACTCGAAACCAGCATTTTTCCATTACATCCCCTTGTTACAGGACGCCTATAGAGCCGCGTGCTCGCAATGATCCTTTACTTCCTGCAGCAAGTTCACAGGCTTTATCACGCCCACCACCATGAAAGAAGTTATCCCCCCCTACCTACATCGCTTCCATCCTGGCAAAAATATAAATTGAGGCCTTTTCCAAACAAGCAAACACTAGAGTGTATGAAGACGACCGCACTTCAGTTAACATTGCATTCCGGTCTCAATGCCGATACCTTGTCGCTATTCGACTAATATGGACCGTCCAAATCGCCATTAAACAAAGGGACTACAGGTTACTCCGTCAACTTATTCCCCAATTTGTCTTATTTTTCCATGGATCCAAGGCCAGAAATTCGGGACGGAAATTGTTGTATTATTAATCCGGCATTATTGCAACATTGTTTTGGCGCATGCACTTGAAGGATTGGAAGCCAGGAGGGCCTGGGGGGCCCCGTCACCTGGAGGGCTAAGCTCTATTGGCGATGTATATAAGGGCTTGGTTGCCCTCCCCCTTTGGCATATAGGTTCCTTTCCTTTTTAGATCGATCTTCTGATATAAAGCACCGTTGTTCACCCCGATTGGAGATCTCCGTGCCCACAGGAGTATATACTCCTACCAACAGTCATGCTATATTTGACATGGCCCCTCCACCCAGATATTACAGATGAACTTTTGAGGACAGGGATGTTAAGAAGCGGTTTTGTTCGACGTTACGACACCAGGAAGCGGCTATAAGCCAGCGGAGCTTGCTATTAAACATATCAACCGGGGTTTGCGGCCGACATCAAAAACGCGATTTGATGCACAACGATGTTAACAATTACGCCTGCAAGCTCTTACGGGACAGCTGGGCGTCACGTCAACAATATGTGTGGGCAACTGTTGACTGGGACGCCCCGGACCTTAAAAACAGGATGGGTTACCATTCAAGTGGGAGTGTCGAAGTTTTCCCCTATGGTGATCAGGCCGCGCTATCTCACGGAATATGTCACAGGGGACGAAAGTGATAGCGAGGACGGGACCCGGGAGCAGACTGGGGTTATCAATAACAAAGGTGACAGGGAGTTTGCGGGAGGGGTGCATTATCTGGCGTGAGCGACTGTGAGGACAGTAACGCTGGTTGGCTGTAGCTACATGCCAGTGCCCAATACTTATCAATTGATCATCGGTGTAGCGGAGATAATCTGCGTTTGAGATGGCCACAGAACCTTATTGGATATGTTGCGGGAACGGCCGCTGCTGATTCGTGGGGAAAATGGGGCGTGAAGAAATGGATGTCTCTATTCCACCTGCCTCCTTGCGCACCTTGTATTGCTTATAGCAATAAAAACAGGGGCCGGCAGAAAAGATGTAGTGCCCATGAGACTACTTGGAAACCACGCGTAATGGTTCCCGTGGGCATCATACCTGGAAACTAACTACTCTACATGCCACAAGTCCCAGGCAAACCAGAAGTTCAAACCTCACCAGCCTGTGTCGCCCTCTGCTTCTCCAGCCGAACCTTCTTGGCAGACAGCTCACCCGGCTTCGCAGGGCCCCTCTTGCGCTTCTTCGGCGTCGTGAGGTCGGTGTCGCCTCCGTTCTCACCGCTATCTTCCTTGTCACCATCTTGCTTTCGCTCCATCTCCACTGGACAACCAAAGGCCTTCGGGTTGTTAGGCACCACGACGTCAGAGAAGTCATGGCTTCGGATGTCTTCGGGAGTGTCGCCCTCAGACTGCATGGACAGATTCGGGGCCGAGCCGAAATGGCGCTCCGGTGCTCCGATGTAGGGAGCTTTGTGGTGGCCCTGGTACACATCAGCATTGTCTTGTGCAAACTTCATAACGACCCGGATGTAGTCCCATGTCATGATATTCTCGATGTTGTTATCATGGACCAGGACGGTGCGGGTTGTGTCGCCAAACCGACCACCCTTTTGCTCCTGGTACGTAAGATCCACATACGCAGGGCCAAGAACATAGACGAAGTCGGTCAGGATGCGAAAAGTCTGCTCTTGATCCCCGCCAACCGGCTTGTCCGACAAGATCAGCTTGACCAGGAGGCTGTAGAACTGGCCGATGCGCATGGCACGGTCGGACACGAAATCGAGCATAGACTTCGGGGGCTCGACAACGTAGCCGAAGTAGTTGTAAGGCTGGGCGAACATCAAACGCGTGATCTCGTATGCAACCAATTTCTTCAGCAGCTGAGACGTGATGCCAGGCAGGCGGAGGCGGGAGATGAGCTCGTAAGAAAACTGGAAACGGTTAGATATGATGCCCACAAGAGTAACAAATGTCAAAATGAACCAACCTTCTCTGTCATTCTCATGTCCTGCCAGTCGAAGATGGTACCGCGCACCCGCAGAATGACCCAGAGCACTTGCTTCTTCTGACCCAGCCGAATCAGTCGACCGATGACCTGGATTAGCGTGTTGATGTTCCAGAACGTGCAGGCGATGATGCCGCGGCAGCAGGCACCATGAAGGTTGAGGCCGGCACTCGAGATGTTGGTGTTCAAGACGCAGACGTCCAGATCAGAGTCGGAATTGTTCCAGTCGGCCACCATTTTCTCCCGCTCCTGGACACCGACGCCGGACCGGATGGAAATGGTTTTGAAGCTCGCTTTGAGCAGGAGCGATGCTAGGCCACTGCGAGTGTGAATTTCACTGTTAGTCATCTGGGTAGGAGGATTTATGTGCACAAAAGTCAAAATTTGGGAGAAATGGTGCCCACGAGAGCAGAAACAGTATTCCCGTGGGCATTATATCCACCGAAAAAACTTACTATTGCATCCAAGGCATGTTCGTCATAATCAAGGTCCGGTGACCCTCCTTCTTGTTCTTGGCGACCAATTCGAATATCCGAGTCCACAGCGGGGACTTGCGAAGGAAGTAGATCAGGTGTTCCGCACGGCCAGAGGGCGGGACCACGCCGTCGATATCAACCAGAGTGGAATACATCCAGGACAGAGGACCATCGCTGGAATTCGCGATGATCGAATCGACGACCTCGGCGCCAAGCCTGGCAACCTGGGCCCCGTCGTGGAGTGACTCCTTCTGCTGAACTCGCGCACTCTTGTTCGAATGCAACGTCTTGACCGCCATGCCAGATTTGGCCAGAACGTTCTCCAGTTCGACCGAAGAAGCTTCGGTGGTGGCGTCGTTTTCGTTTAGCATTTGCCACGACGCGTAGTCCATGGCAGCGATGGTGAGAGAGCGAATCAAAGACAAGCTCATGCCTTCAGAGTGCTTGGTTCCAGGCTCGGCGGCCACCGACCCGGCTGGGGTTGCACCGACAGGACCACGACTGTCACCTGAGTCTGTCACCGACGGCATCTGCGCGGAGCCGTCTCCATCATGGACGAGGGGAGGGGAAACATTCTTCAAGATACTCTCGGTAATGTCCACCACCTCTTTCCAGCGAGTTTTGCCGTAGGCGATGTCCTCTGACACGATTTCGTGCGGCGGGATCTTTTCCCGCGGGTAAGTTTTGGTACCGTTGGCGAGGGTGACACAAGTGTCCATGCCCCGTCGAAGAGTGAAGGCGTTCGTGGCGCGGAAAATCTCATCAGACAGTTGCTGCGGGTCGTCCGAGTCGGAGATGAGCCGCTGGGCCTCGGGGTGTATCAGCCACCACTTAAAGCCGCGATCCTCCATGGAATCGAGCGTCGCCCTGACAGAGTGCGGAGTGTTCGGTCCGTACCAAGAGTTGGCACCGTCACGATCATGTTTATATCCCGGTTGCGCCATGATATCCCAGTCGAGTCCCGCGGGCTTTGTGACAAGATCAGTTAGGCCTGCAATATCCCAGATCAGGGCAGAGAACCCGATTATGTCTGTGATGCGGTTGATGGTGGGGGTCGCGGTGCAGAAGCCGCGGTTCCGAGCAGGAAACATTTTGGCGACGCGATGGTTGACGCTCGCGGGGTTGCGTGCGTTCTGGGCCTCGTCGAAAATGGCACGGGCGAAAAGGATCTCATCGGGGAAGTACATGTCGATGACATTATACTCTTTGGTCGAGGGGACATCTTTGGTTTTAGTGGTGCGACCAGTTCCTTGGTCCATGGAAGTGCGAATACTGGTATCGAATGAATGTTAGCAATTTGTAATTGAAAAGAGGCGAGAGGAGAGAAATGGTGCCCACGAGAGCAGAAAAAGCTATCCCGTGGGCATCATTTCTCTCCTATCCCGAAATGCCACTTACCGTCCATGGGGGGCTTTGGCAGCCTCGAGCTCCTCATCGAAATCGCTTTCGTCATCGGAATCGTCCACCTCGCCGAATTCCTCGTCGTCGTCGTGGTCTCCGGGCTCGCCGTCATTGCGAGGCTTCTTCTTGCCAAAATGGACGCGGTCGTAGCCTGAGCGCCCGATGGACTTGTCGAAATCAAGCTCTTGTTTCGACTGCCTCACGGCCCGCTTGATGAAGGTGTGGAACGAGGTGAAAATGACGACTCTGCCGCTCCGAGGGTCCTTGGTGCCCTTGGCGAGGCGACGCACCAGGGCATCCTACTCCCTGGGCGTCACAGTTGCCTTGGCCCGAGCAGCGTCACTGGCACAGCCAGTTTTGGTGCCGTAGTAGCAGTAGAACTCCAGACCTGGGAAATTCTGTTCTGCCTCTGCAAAGGTCTGGGCCAAGAGACTGGCCGGGACAAACACCATTGTCGGGCGATAGCGGTGATCCTTGTCCGGGTACTTGGCAGCGTTGGACTCTCGGCGATAGGCGTCGATAAGCACATTGAGCAAGTAGACGAATGTCTTGCCCGTCCCGACCTCGTTGGCAAGAAGCCAGCCGTTCCATCCCTTGTGCTCGAGCGTCATCAGGATGTAAGCATCTATTAAGCGTTAGCGTGTGTGATGCCGAGGCCATCGGGAAGTTAAGCGAGCCAGATTGGGAAAATATTGGCGAGTCTGCGATGCCAAATGGGGCTGATCATGCAGCCATGACACGGGCGCCTTTGCAGTGCAACCTGTTCAAGCAGAGTCTAGAGAAAAAAAAAACATTGCGCTCGTGGGAATGGAAAAGGACGAGGAATTATGCCCGTGAGAAAGGTGGGAATACGGAAAACTATTCCCGTGAGCACCATTTTTGGCCAGTGCTCTTCAAATCATGTTGCTTACCAATCAATTGATGAGGCAGGAAGTGCTTGCCGCTTGAGCCGTTCGTGTCCCAGTTGCCCCAGGCGTACGCCTCCTTGAATTTGTCGTAGTTCAAGACTTGACCGTCTAGATCAGGAACGCCTCGATCGGGCTTGCTGCCGTCGTACATCTGCAGCGTCTCCAGGGCTGCCTTCAGCAAGGTTGCGTCGGAATACTTGCCGACGAAAGGATGGCCCTTGTGCAGAACACTCAAGATCTGGTAGCACTTTTTGGTTTGGGCCCAAATTCGAGCCTCGGCTTGGGCGGCACTCTCGCCATCCATGACCGCGTCCTTGATCTGCGCCTCCACGATACTCATCTGTGTGGCCAAAAAGTCGTTGACATCGGTCTTGCCATCCCCAAATAGAAGTGGGAACATCTCGTCAAGGTTATCAGGAACCTTGTTCCTGATAACAGGTCGCGCGTGACCAGACTGGTACACGTCCTGGACGATCTGCTGCAAGGTCAACATGTCCAGGGGCTCCACCTTCATAGCTGCCGCGACACCCGCAGCCTTTCTCCGCTTGGAAAGACTCTTGTGACTGAACTTCTGCCACGGGTCGAGGGCGTTGAGCATGACCAGGCGGTTGTACATGGCACGATTGATGTCTTCCTCGCTCCAGTCAATCAACATCTTTTGGGTCGACGGGCGCTTGAGCAACATTCGGCTGTTGTGCAGCTGAAGATTGCCGGCGGCGACGAAGTTCTCTGGAACCACCTCCTGCTCGTCCTCTCCCAGAATACCTCCGTCCTCAATGCGAGAGAAAACGTAGGGGTCGAACGCACTGGAGCCGTCCGCGCGAGCCTCGAGAACGGTGTTGGGTCCCTGCGACCCGTCCAGCTGAACTTTGCCCTTCCGACGGAAGCCAAAGTAAATGTAGTGGGTAAACGCCCGGAACCAATCATCGGCTGCGAACCCACCATACGTGCCAGAGGGAGAGTCAGGGGCTTGGGTATAGCGGAAGTCACCAGGCTTGCCAGTGGTGCAGTTTCGAAGATAATGGAGCATGGTGGCAACCATAGTCTCTGTCGTGGCAACCATGGCCTTGTCAGTCGCCTTTTTGGCATCCGGGGCATTGACGTCACCTTTGCAGAGCCTGGGTGGTCCGGGTAGTACGGGGCCACGGGCCAAGGCTTGGAAAAGGTCTTTGGTGGCAGTATCTCGGAAGACTCTGCCCACCGCGCCGTACACCTTGTAGTAATCGCCAAAACTCAAGCTGTCGATGCCCTTTTGCTTGTGTCCGCGTTGCAGGTATGTCAGGGGGCCGAAATAATCAGCAACTTGTAAATGGTTAGCTTAATGCACAGATCATACCCACGGGAATGGTTTTGGGAGAAGAGAAATGGTGCCCACGGGAATGGTTTTGGGAGAAGAGAAATGGTGCCCACGGGAGTAGATTCGCTGCAGCGAGGCTGTTCCCGTGGGCACCATTTCCGGTAAGATGAAACGAACCTTCTGTGTCGGAGTGCTGGGCCAGCAGGGTCGTGGTGCTGTACGCCAAAATAGGCATCGCCTCGCTCAGGCTGTTCAGGCTAACGGCCATGGGATAGGCCAATGTCTGGCCGTTGATCCTGTGGGCAGCGGCCTTCTTGCCATCTGCAGACTCTGCACGACCGGGTGGGTTCGGGAGTTTGTTGCGCGCGTGGACAGCAAACCGGCCCGTGTGGACATCCCCCTTCCACCAGGAGGGATGGGGGTCAAGGTAGTCGATCTTGGCGAGATTGGCGAACCCGGCGTGCAGCTCGATCTTTTTTTTGGCAAACACGCTACCCTTGCTGCTGTTGCCGCTCTTGCTCCGCATGGTCTTCTCGACTGTGAACTCGCTGGGGGGCGGGAGCGACAAAAGTCCGAGTTGGTCAACCTGCTTGTGCTCAGGCCAGTAGGAAGGGGTGACGTCGTTGTTATTAGAGTCGGCAGCGGCCTTGTCGGCAGCGGCCTTGTCTGCAGCGGCCTTGTCGGCAGCGGCCTTGTCTGCAGCGGCCTTGTCTGCAGCGGCCTTGTCGGCAGCGGCCTTCTCTGCAGCGGCCGCGGCCTTCTTCTCTGCGGCGGCCTTCTTCTTCTCTGCAGCGGCCGCGGCCTTCTTCTCTGCGGCGGCCTTCCTCTTCTCTGCAGCGGCCGCGGCCTTCTTCTCCGCAGCCGTAACCGGCCGCGGGTCATCGTCGGAGGAAGGGGGGTCCGAAAGCTCCTCGGAATCAGAGTCGTCTACGGCGGCAGGAGTTTTTGGTGCTCTCTTTTTCGATGCGGCGCCTCCCTGCTTGGGAGGCGCCTGGGCCTTCGCAGTGGTCTGCTTGGAAGGCATAACTGCATTCGTCCCGGCCACAGTTAGTAGAATCACACAAAATGCTGAAATGGTGCCCACGGGAGCAGATTCAGTGCAGAAAAAGTATTCCCACGGGCATCATTTCTCTCGAAATGAGCCGGTAGACGTGCGCGAGCGGAAACTGTGATGCCCGTGAGAATACATCTTCTAAACACATGAAAACAAATATACGGGTGGTAGTGAAAATCACCTTGGAGTCACACGTACCTGCAATCTTCCCAGGTGACAGTGCTCGTGCGCTTTGCGAGACACAAGCGCTTAGCTACCAAGGAAGTCGAGCTGCGCCGAATCGCGTCGAGATCGGGGATATGGTGCCCACGAGAGTACTTTTTCAAGTGTCGGGGGTGAGATGATGCCAGTGGATGTCTAGCCCGCCGGGAAAGTTGTGAAAGGAAGGAAAGAAATGAAAGTCGGCAACGTTGGGAGGCGGGCAGAGGGAGGGGTTTATATATGGCCGGCTATTGGGTCCGTGCGCCATGTTGGCCCGTGCTGCTGCGTGTGGGGCTCTGCAAACATTTTTTCGAGGTGTTACCGCATTGGGAAGGGGCGTCTTCGATCTGGTATTGGGCATCACTCGTATAAATGTCGTCCTCTGAGACTATGCATACAGGGGGTGCCTCGACTTAACCACTCTCTTCCATCCCCACCGGCTGGTGGGAAAAGACGCATCTCATTTAGACGCAATGGCTACAACCTGAAATCCCGGGCATTTATTATTCGGTGCTCATCACGTGGGCGCCGCCTCCTCTGCCTACTTACTCTTCTTTCCTCGGCAAAGACTTTGATTCAGCCGTGAACAAGTTCACATCACCTTTCTCCCTTTCTACCAACCGGCCGGCGGGAGCCGGTGCGTCTCGTTTAGCCTCGTCACGTGGGCGCCGCCTCCCCTGCCTACTTACTCTTCTTTCCTCGGCAAAGACTTTGTTTTTAAACCTGAGCAAGCTCACGCCACTTTTTCCACCCTTCCACCAACCGGCCGGCGGGAGCTGATGCGTGGAGTGACCCGACAAGGTACTGTGACACCCTCTCTCCCAGACACTAACAGATTGCCGGCCACCTCTGGGTTTTCTTTTGGCTGACACGTCGCAGCCCATCATGGCGCGAGGAAAGAACAAACCTCCGCGCGGAAATCGCCAGGAAAAGCGTCCTGCGTCTCCTAGCGCCCAAGACAACCCCTCCCAGCGGCCCATAAAGAGTCGTCGCCTTGCTGGAGCCAGGCCCGCAGAAGCGCAGTCGTCGAGTGCGACTGCAGGCCCTCCTGTCGGCGGTGCAACCGCCAGTAGGCTGCCCCCGGCCACTGGCGGCGCCAGTGCTGCTGGAGCCAGCAGCGAGGAGCCGCAGTCATTAAGTGCGGTTGCCAGTGCAGTCGCTGTTGTGACCGCCAGTGGCGCAGAGCCGGGCAAGAGTGACGCTGGTGTTGCTGAAGCCAGCAGCTCGGCTGGCGGCAACGAGGGTAGCGACGGCGCTGCTGAAGCCAGCAGTTCTGTTGCTGTCCATAGCCAGCCTCTTGCCATTTCCGTTGCCGGCATGGCGCATCCGATAGATGCTGCTCGACTCCGCCGATACCAGCCAAAGGATCTCAACACCTACTCCCATAGACCTGCTGACAAACAAGGGCGCTCGAAAAACTGGCTCGTCCTCACATTCGAGGCTAAGGAGAACGATTGGGAGCGTCCCTCGACCCACCAGTACTTTCATGCTGGACCCGGCGGCAAAAACGCGTCCCTCTCCGACGCAGAGCTTGCCGCCAACAAGACATGGGCCACCGTTTGTGCCAGCTCTGGCATGATTCGCGGCAGCAATCTTAAGCTCGAGATCCACAACGAGGCCCTTAAGAACCCTGCCTTTACGCGCTGTCTCATGCGTTGGACTCCGGTAGGCATGCCGTGGTCCTGGGTTTTAACCGAAGGTTTGTTTTCCTGGTAGCTACACTTCATACCGTTCCCGCATATCTCGCTCCATCTAACCTGTTTGTTACCTTTAGGCTCCCGGCTGCTTTGCCTGCTCGGCTACATGCACAACCACAACTTTTTCCGCGACAAAAAAATGCCGCTTTTGTGGGGTGTCATATGCAAAACCATTTCCAGAATGCAATCCCTCCCACTCACCTTTCGCAACAAACTTTCCCAGCTTTCGGGAAATGATATCGCTACCCCAATCGTTATTACCGATGTGGATATGATTCCCGGGGGCAGCCCGGATATTGTACACATCGAAGGTACTATCATTGCCTACATCTTCCTCGTTTTGCTGGAAGCGCGCGTCAAATACGTCGTGGATGACGCCGAGCGCACGGGCATCGCCAGGTACTTTATACCTAATGGTGAGGGTAAAAAGTACCTCAGCTTCACAGCCTTAGACTGGACCCGCGCCACTGTCCTGGTAGGCTTTTACCTCTATGCTCGCGACAAGGACGGAAACCAGGTATGGTCTCGAGAGAAGGACCCGTTACTGCGCCCATACTGCTGGCCCATCTTTGAGGCAAGCCCGACCGACCTCGGTCACATCAGCAATGAGCCCCTGCCCGAGCACGATCTGGATCGCATCATTTCGGAATTCTCCTCGGCGCTAAATGCGCCTGAAGTTCGCCCTATCGACAACCCAAACCTGTACGCCGATCTGGCCAGTCTCAACCTGGGTCGTTTCGATCCAAAGACGACCAACCTCCCGCGCGAGCTTTACGACCCGACAGACCAGGAGGTTGCCATGCTTAAGCGCCAAGCTTTTATGTAAGTGGGAGGCTGATTTGAGCGCATGGTGCCCAGGGGAGTAGATTCGCTGCTGCGAATCTGTTCCCGTGGGCACCATTTCCGGAAAAGCACCTTCCACTAATGGTTTCATCTAAAATCTAGGTTCTCTCTGGATCCGATGGGCAACTCCCAACGTTCCAGTGCGAGCGCCAAAGGCTATTACGTAAAGAAGCAGATTGACAGGGCGACGCTCGACGCGATCGTGGAGAAGGCGCAGAAGTTTGTGGCCACGCCTCACGAGTCCAAGCCCAGACAAGCTGAAGCTATGGCTTTTCGGAATATGGCCGACCCGCAGGTGTTGAAGTCTTTTCTCGCCTCGCAGCAGCCCCTTCTCCAAGCCATGCTCGACGCCACACCGCACGACGATCGCCTCACTGTGAAGGTAGAGTTCCAGACTCGCACTACAGATGAGCTCGCCAGGAATTCGGTGATGGCCACCCAGCCCTTTCTAGACATCGACGTCCGCGCTATCTGCCATGCTCTAGGCATGGATTGGGATAAAATGGATTTCTCGTTCAATCCCGAACACACGACCACGGCTACTGGCGAGAACAATCCGGACGGCTCCGCTAAGCAAAAGCCTTACACCCTGTTCCCTCATCAGGTTGAAGGTATGTTACGCCCATTTTTGTCTTTGGTTTCCCCTTATATTTTCTCGCACACGTCCCTACCGGCCGGCAGCATCCGGTGCGGCTGCTGCAGTCTTGCGCTTCACTCAAATCACTAACCTTGCCACCATTTAGATATCGCCATCTGTTTCCAGCGACACAATTCCCCGACCCGAGGCTGTCTTATCAACTCCCCCTGTGGCTCCGGCAAAACCCCGACCCAATGGGCCTACATCGCCCTCCATCACCGGACCCAGGTCGCATTGAAGGAGTCTGGTGACGCTATCGAGTTCCATCCGACCATCGTTATCGTACCGTCCTACCTTGTAGGCGACTCCTTCAAAACGGGCATGGACATGTGTCGCGGCATCCTAGACATTTATGTCTACTACGGTAGCAAAAGCAAAACCCCCACCCCGGAGCAGCGTAACGCCACTTTGAACAAAGCCGAGTTGAATAAGCTGGCGAAGAAGTGGTACAACAACAGGTTTCACCCTGATACAGGCCGCGCTGTAGTTATCACCTCCTACGCCACAGCTCAGGCCCGCTTCCTGCGCCGGTCCAGAGAGTTTCTGTACTCGGACGGGGAGGTGACCGACATGTCCGTTTTGAAATCGCGCAATAGGAGGGGCCCGACCCAAATCAATGCCTCCAACAGCGGCACCAGCATCTTCACCTCCCGTACTGATGAGATCCTTAGCAAAGAGTACGACCAGGACATGATGGACGAACTTTGGGAGCAGGGCTTGGGAGACACCTTGGACCAGGACCCCCCAGCCGACGCCTCGTTTGGCGACGGAGGCCACGACGAAAATGCCGATGCCGCGATCTTGCAACGCGCCGAACAGCAGGAGTTGGAAACTCTTGGGTTCCAGGATGATGAGCAGCAGGACGATGATGAGACACCCAGCGCCCCGGTCTCTAAGAACGACGCCGAACACCAGCGCCTGCTGGCAGAGGGCTAGGTGCCCTTTGTCGGGGCCGGTCCCACAATGCGCGCCAAGTTGAGGCGCCCTGGCACCCTGGACCTGCCTGTCTACACCCGGGATACCTTTAACATCAAAGGTTTGCAGCCAGATGGCTGTGACCTCCGGTTCGGGCTGAAGGTTCTCGACGAGGCACAAATCGTGCGCAACACCAGCTCGACATTTAACGTCCTTGTTAAGGAGTTGCCTGCCTCCCCCGAGTGTGGCATTATCGCTTTTACGGCTACCCCTTTCCTTAATGGCACCGCGGACGCTCGTGGCTTTGTGGAGCTCATGGCAAGCAACATTAACCTGCCATTCAACCCTTGTCTTCGTGCGGCCGATGCTTTATCTCTCGTCCAGGAACCGAACTTCAACCCTTTCGACCCGCCCAAGCCTTTGCGGGATGACCCGGAGGGCTCGTCTCCCAAGCAGACTGAAGCTGCCCCTACCAGCCGCCAACACAAAGGCAAAGGGAGGGAAGGGGAAGCCCCTGAGGGGGGGGAAGAAGAAGCCCTCCTTTTTTCCCTTTGGGCCGACAATGTGGATATGTCGTCGGCTCAGATGAAGTTTTTGCGCGAATGGTGGGAGGATGACCAGCGCGATAACGGGGGGCTTATGTCCCAATTCTGGGTCTTGATGCCGTGCTTGTCTGCTAAGCTTGCTTCAAAGGACGAGGATGCCGCCTGTCTAGCGTACAAAGCTGCCAATGGCCTCTTTGTTCACAAACGGCAGATGCACACCCCCATCGAGCTTGCGGATGGCAGTATGTGCTTCCCCGGCACTGGCATCCCGCCTTGCACTTTTACCACCATCGAAGTTGGCCATTTGCTCGATAGGGATATCGTGCGCATGGACCTGGACTTTCTTCTTGACCCCTACTTTGCCAAAGCCGACTCCCAGATTGCCAGCCTCGATCACTATGCCATAGAAGACTCGGATAGGGAGGCCATCCGGGCGGAGCGCATTGATAGGATGAGCTCGGCTAAGAAACCCAATCCCAAGACCGGCAAAAAGGCTAAGGCCAAAAAGAAGAAGGCCACTCTGGCCCAGCAGGGCGTGTATCGTCTTGCCTCTCTGGTGTCCTTTGACGCCCGCACCCACACGATGCTCTTTGACGAAGAGCGTGCTAAACAGGATCCCATTGCCGCGTTATCTATGGACCAGTTGTCGGAACTGTCCAAATCCATGATAGACAGCTTATCTACATCCGAAAAGGCCATCCTTAAGCAGCGCCAAGCACGAGATAAGGGCGAGGCCCAAGCAAAGCTTGGTGTCTCCCACCTTTTGCATATGGTGGGGTTGGCCCCAATGGATGCCGGCCTTTCCTACCAGCATCTGATCACAGAGGGCCCGAGGAACCTCCCTTATACGGAGCCTTTGCAAGCTGCCGTCCGCGCTATCGGCATGTCCCCCATCATGGTCAAAACTTTCGACATCGTCCGCACTAAGATCGCAGCTGGCCGGCGTGTTCTGCTTATGGTTGAGCACCCCTATTGCCTTTTGTAAGTTCCACCCACCCTTTTATCCCCGCTTATCCCAGTTAGCGTGGGACCTTTTTTCCAGGGGCCGGTGAATTTTTTTTTTTTAACCAATTCCTTATTTTAAAAGGGTGATGTACGCTGCCCTGCTCGTGGCAGGCGTCCGGGTCGTCGCTATCGCCTCCGCCACCCCGCCGGCTGAGCGTGAAGTGCGAAGCGATATGTTTAACGATGAGGAATCAAACGTCGATGTCCTTATTTCGTCCACCGCCATTGCCAGCTATGGCATAAACTTCCACAAAGCCTGCTCGGACGGGGTGCTATTGCAGTCTGGCTGGAACGTGCCAAATATGAAACAAATATTTGGCCGTCTTCCTCGTCATGGGCAAAAGCAGTTTGTGGAATGGACCATCCTTGTCAACATGGAATCGTTTGACGGGTATCAGTCCATCGTTCGCAGCTTGAAATGGCTTCGGCAATGGCGTGCTGAAGGCTCACTCCCTCCTTGCCTGCATTTAGCCCCGAAGCTATTTGAGGTGGCAAACTCTTCTGAGGCGTTTATGAACGTGCTTGGGTACGAGCTCCTTCGCCACGATATCCGAATGCCGTTTAACATGTTCGCTTTCGAGCTGTTCCCCTCGGGCTGCACCGAAGAATTCGGCGACAATTTCCATCGTCATGTGGGAGAGTTTTGCAGCATTGTGGCAAATGCCATCATCGGGTTGAAGCTGACACCTGACGACCTTTCCGACCCGGACTCTCCTTTCGGTTCAGCCGTCTCCCTTGCTACCGAAATCATTCTCGCTTGGGAGAAGCGGGGTGCCGCCGCCTGCATGCATTGGCTTCTTATCCGCAAAAATGTGGAGGATTATTGTGAAGGTGGCGTCAAATGGGACCTGGGGAGGGTTCTCGATATGTTGCAGGGCCGGCCCCCTGCTGGCTATGACGAGGTTTTGGGTCACCCGAACGTCGATGGCCCAGAGAGCCTTGAGGCCTTTCTTGACATCCACAACGCGGCCCGTTCCCTTGACATTTACAGGCGCAAAGAGAGCTACTACCAACGCCGCTTTGTGGGGGTCACAACGCATGAGAAGTCGCTTCCTACATCTCTGAAGGGTCGCGAAAAGGCCATCACTACCCGCCTGCACTCAACCATTGCCCGGACCAAAGCTATGGCCAACACCACCTATGGAAGGCGCCTCCGCGATACCGCGTCTGACATAGAGATGGAGGACGCGGATTCATCGGACGTCGATGTGGAAATGAGCGACGTTCTGGCCACACCAACCAAAGGCAAGTCCTACACGCCGGCCCATAGGAGCGCCCTAGCCGCCCGAGCTGCCACCGAGTCCCGTCGAGCCCAGCGTGCGGGAGAAGGCGCTGTTAGGCGGCTATTTAGCTCACAGCTTCAATTCGTACCCGACGACCAAGATGTGGCTGGTCGGTTGGATGATGTATTTGGTATCAGCAGTCCTGCTTTGCCACTTGGCGACAATGGTTCGCTTGCGGGAATCGGCCGCTCTATTGACGACTCGATTGATGCACTCTTCCAAGGATTGGAGCAGCAGGAGCCACAGCAGGAGGAGGAGCACCAGCAGGAGGAGGAGCGCCAGCTACAGGAGGAGGAGCCACAGCCACAGGAGCCGCAGGAGCCACAGCAGGAGGAGCACCAGCAGGAAGAGGAGCCACAGCCACAGGAGCAGCAGCAGCAGCAGGAGCAGGAGCCACAGCAGCAGCAGGAACCGCGGCCACAGGAGCCACAGCAGCAGGAGCCACAGCAGCAGGAGCACCAACCCCCCGCCGCGCCTGAGCCCAACGTTTAGGTTGCGCCCGAGTTAGCTAAGGCGAATGGTAGTGGGAATAGTGGTGAGGAGGAGGGGGTTAAGTCCCAGGAGGGGGATGATGGGTTAACTTTTGAAGATCGGCGGTTTTTGGAGGCATTTAGGTTGGCGGGCGAACGGGACCCAAACTGGATGGCATCAATTAATTGGTAAGCCGCCCAACTGTATCCATATAAATCGCGGAATTCAAAATTCCACTCTGCCCTAGCTACCTGATTTTATAGTATGTAAAAAGAATAACAATCTGTGTCGGATCATTCACACCTTGTGCAGGCAACAAAAGGGGCCAGAGGGTCCTGGGGCACGGGGCCTTCAGGGCCCGGTGCCAAGGATCAGGAAAAGGCCCGTCCTCTGCTTTCAGATGTGTATATATGGAGGTCGAGTTCTCCTTCCCTTAGAGATAGATTCCTTTCCATCTTTATGCACAATACAGAGACACTTCTACAGATTGTACAAGCATTGTTCATCACCTATGGAGATCTCCGTGCCTACAGGAATACCATTCCTACCAACAATCTGAAATTTTCATGCTTATAATATATTTCTTTTTTAAAGATGAAATAGAAAAAAGTAACGCACCTATTCCCACCCGCTGGTTGACCAAGATTTTTTTTTTAAATTAACCCCCTTTTTTCCCCAACTAGCCGGTTGTAAAAGGTGCTTTTCGCGGCTAGTATTGGAAATATCCAGCCGTTTTCTTTCTTATTTTTAAACCCCTTTCTCTAGCCGTTTTTGTTTTCCTCTTTAATCTTTTCATTCCACAACCCAGCTCCTCTATTCTCACCGGCCGGTTGCAAGAGGTCCTTTTTACGGTTAGTAATATCCAACAGTTTTTTTAAGACTTTTTTTCAACCGTTTTTCGTTATCTTTTCTAACATTTTTCATTACACAACCCAGCTCATCTATTCCCACCAGCCGGTTGCTAGAGGTGCTTTTCACGGTTAGTGTTTGAAATATCCAGCCGTTTTTTTTTCTTTTTTAACCTTTTTTTAGACCTATTTTTTTTTCGTTCCTCTCTTTAACCTTTTTATTACACAAACTAGCTTGTCTATTCCCACCAGACAGTTGCAAAAGGTGTTACTAACTTAATTTACTTTAATATTTTTTATCACCTTTTACTTTAGGATATAATTACTAACCTTATTTTATAAAGAAAAATAGGGATTAACCCACAAATCAACATACGCCACCCGCGGAAAGAGTCTGCTTGGAAATGAGCAGCACGGCCGGCGACCAGAATGGCGCCACCTCCCCGCACTTGTAAGTGGTTAAACCCGTAATACTTAAATTAAATATTAACCAATTATGCCTAGCGTCTACTCTGGAAATGCCAGTTGTGTGCAGTGCCTTGCAGAGATGGCGTTTGCCGAATCTCCCTTGGGCAGGTGCAGAATCGACCATCGTATGATTCAGAAACCTGTTAACTTTTTCTATTTATTTTTTTTTTTATTTTTTTTTTACAAATTTGGTGCTAATGAATTCAGACCTAAGTCAACCCAGGTGCGAGCGTTGTGCTATCTCGAACAAGCCCCGATGCAGACCGCTAGTGCCTGGAACCAAGCTGGAGGAGATTGGCCATGCGTTGGACCATTCTGCCAAATGGCTTACCGAGATGAAGAGCGATTTGGCCAACCCTGCCGCGTCATACGAGGCGCGTGGAACCCGCGACTGGTGTTTCCTATTCGACGAAGGCGTTGAGTATGGCGGAGAAGGCCACATGACTGTCGAGGTAGGTTTCCTTCTAGTAGAAACTGGCACTCGGTTAAAAAAAAAAACTAATATTATTATACAGTTTTGGGCAATGTGGCTTGGCGTTTGTGTTGCCGGTCTGGAGTTCAATTTCCAGCTCCAATGTCATGCCTTCTGCCAGGAGCTGGTCGCTACTCAAGGCGGTCCTCTCGCGCAATAAATCGGCTTTAAGTCGACATTGGTCAATGTGGCTTTAAGTAGTTGTCGGGGTTTAACCTATTGGCTTTAAAATTAAGGTTATAACCAATATTCGACACTCGGTTATGGAAAAGCGTTACACTACAGGAGGCATTTAATCGCCATTAGGGTTTATATTACGTGGCATGCTTTTCCTTTTTTTTTTTATTCTGCGGTCCCTTTTTTGCCGTAAAGGGTTTACGCGCTGATTTATGCTCCTTTCTTTTTCAAAAATAGGAAATAAATGCCCTTTTTCCGCCATTTCAAGTTAAATATCTAATATTTTAAAGTGAAAACAAGGAATGTGTAAATCATTTAAATAAAATAATGTGGACATAGTTTTTACTCCCAGGCTCCGGAGCGGGGGCGACACGCACCCGAGGACGAGTTCAAGGGTTTTTACATGTAAATACTACATAGTAGAGGCACCGAGGTCTTTTACAGACATAACGGACGTATGAATATATATATAAATAAAATAATGTGGTTTATCACCGAGTCGGACACATCAGCGAGCCGGACAACGGAAAACACACCGTAAACCCGTTTTTTTTTAATTAAATAAGTCGCCCAATTTACCGCCAAATGTCACCGAAAGTTAAACAGTTATATACAATTATATAAAAAAATTGATTTTGTTGGTAGGAGTGGTACTCCTGTTGGGCTCGGAGATCTCCAGGGAAGGTGAACAATGATCCTTTATATCAGAGGATCAATCTATTCTTGTGCACGAAGAGGAAAGGAATCTATCTGCCAGAGAGGGAGCAGGAGGAGGGCTATATATACACGATCCGGATCACCAAAGGGCCGTTCCCCTGCTCCCAGCCTCCGCGGGCTTGCGGGTCCTCGGATCCCGTGATCAGAGATCACAGGACCAGAGGATCCGGCCCTCTCTGAGCTCTGCCGATTGCCTGCACAGGCCAGTGCAATCCAACATTTTTCTTATTTATTTTGTACACCTTTTTTTTCTCTTCTTCTCCTATAACCTTCCCACCTCCCACCACACTTTTCTTTATTTTTCTATTCCCAATCGCCCGTTGAAAAAGTTGTGGTATAGCTAACCTTTTTCCTGTTGTTTTTCTCCCAGATTGTGGGAACAGGTGGAATTCCCCTGCCTCGCAAGCCGGCTTTAGAATTCAGGTTTTTACACCAAGCTTCCTTACAACTATGGCTGCAACCGACCTTGTCCCCGGCCCGCCTGGCGACGCTCCTGTCGAGGTCTCGGCGTCCACCTCTGGCCCCAATCTGCCGGCAACCAACGGATTTGCGACTCCGCCATCCGATTTCCCCCTGTAAGGATATAAATAAATAAAATGTTTATTATAATTTGTTTTTATTATCACGAACGTTATGGAAAAACCAAAAAACCGGAATAGTATTGAACAGGCCCGGTGGCTTCGAAAATGGGCCAGCAATAGGGGCGGTAGGACGGGTCCCTCCGGCGATTCCACACATTCTCCACCTCGCCGCCACGCAGATAAAGGAAGGAGCCCACCAACGAAATCGCGCGGGTCCAATCGAGAGCCGAGAAGTCAAAGCACTTTTTGCCAGGACCGGAATGCGTGGCAAAGTACTTTGGGACGCCCGCACGTGCCGCATCGTCCTGGACGTATTCGACGCGCATCTCCGTCAATAGTCGGTACCCGTACGCAACTATGATGCCTTCCACATTGAGCTCTCGGGAGCTGCCGCTTAGAGCCATGTCCGCTTGTGTGATGCAGATGGGTATGTTGAGAGCGTCGAATGGGACTTGCGAAAGCTTTTTTTAAAAAGTGGGGGATTGGTCTTCCAAGTTGGATATGCGGTTGAAGACGGCATTCCATTTCAGCGTCGCTTTCCCGGTATGGAAAAAGCCGTGTAAATGCATATAGCCAACCAGGCTAAGGAGTCGAGATCCTGAAGTGTGAAAGGCGTCAATTGGCAAGCTTCAAATAACAGGGTGTGTATTGGGCACGGGTGGTCACGAACCTTCGGTGGCAAGCCAGGACCAGGCGGTGCCAATGTTCCACTTCATCAAACACCGAATGAAAGCAATGTTCCTGAGCGAAACGTTTCCGATGTCGTTTTTTAGATTGCTGCCGCGGACCACCCCTGAGCGAGCAGCCGTGGTAGCCCAGACCTCGTTTGCTCGGCGTTCGGCCGCTTCCAAGCCAGCATCACCGGCTTTACTGCCTGGGCCAGCTAGTTGGTAGCTGTGGGTATGTGGTCGCTCCCAGTCACGTTCGTTCTCTTCGAATTTGAGAGTGAGCCAATCCTTGTCCGTATTGTCAGCTCTTGCTGAATGTAGCGGTAGGTGCTAAGCACCATCGGCTCCAGCTTCCGCAGTACCTGGCTGTGAAACCGCGTGTTTTGGGCAGGGACAACGTTGGCAAAGGGATCTATGCCGGGAGCAGAAGAGCCGCTGGCTGCAGCGGTGTCATCATCTTGCGCGGGGGCAGAGCCGCTGGCTGCAGCAGTGTCATCATCTGGCGCGGGGGCAGAGCTGCTGGCTGCGCCAGCATTTTCACCCCTCCTCGATGAGCGGCGGGGGGGTTCAGCAGCCGCAGAGTCTTTTTTTTGCCCTGGGTCGCTTGCGCTTGGGGGATTTATCCCTATCCCCGGCAGGCGCCGCACGCTTACGGGGCTGCATGCCTGGTGGAAGGCGTCAAATGGACGACAGGTCGGAAGCTCATCTGTTTCGTCGGGCTTTCTGAACGCTGTATGTTTGCTGAGTTAGATCAATTAGCCTTTGTTCCAGGCGGTTATTTCACCGAGTAGAGCGGAAGTGGTTGTGAATGCGTGAAGTTTGAAAGGGGGGAGAGTCGGACCAGACAAGGGCAGTGGATACGAGGGCGATGCGGCCACGTCACAAAGGGGTAACACCCAAATGCAGATGGACGGGGCGGAGGTTCACCCCTTTCGTCGGGCACGCTGAACATACAAGGTGGGAACGTTGTGTGGAAAAGTGTAAGTTGGAAAAGGAGAGATGCAGTGTCGAGGCGGAGTTAAAGGGTTCACGCTGGTGTGGTCAGTGCGCTTAAAGTGCCTGGTATTTCGGATTAGAGCTCAAAATGACAAATGGCAGTTTCACCTTATTCAGCAAACGGTTTGAGTATTTAGGAGGGGGTGATTTGGGGACAGAGTCAGGTCAATAACAACGTCGCAGAAAGGACGTGCTTTCCGTCTCAACTGGTCCAGACCCGAAACAGCCTGCTCTATTCGTTTATTTTTTTCCCAGCGCGGCTATAATATCGCTACTGTTCCCGATAAATCCGTTTAAATCACTGTTGTACCGGACCATTTGCTCCGCGTACCAAGGGCTGATGGTGGCGGCGCAGTCGGGCACGTAGATCATGTCGAAGCCCTTGTAGTAGCCGTCCAAGAGCGTGCCCCAAACGCACTGGTCGCTGTTAACGCCGCCGATGAACAGCGTGGTAATACCGCTTTCTTGCAAGTACAATCCGAGCGGCGTTTGGGCGCCCCAAAGACCCGAAATCCGATCTGGACGACAAAAGTTAGTTGTGGTAACAAAGAAATTTTTTCCCTTGCAAACATGCGCCTGGGCTTACTTTTGTTGAAGTACAGATCCGTCCCTTTTTCGATGCCTTGCACCATTTCGGCATCCAGGTCCCCGTACGGCCTCGCGTTCCAGGCTCCCCGGCACAGCTTTTTCCCCAGCTGCACCGTTTTCCCGTCCGCATCCGTCATCGACCCCATATCGGAGCAGAAGCTTGTGGCCCGAGTGCTGTTTAGAGAGAAGGAGTCTAAATCGGCTGGCGGCGAAATTACCAAGTCGTGGTCGTCAAATCCCTGTGGTTCTCGGGTCAGTCTTGCCGGAGGCTGAGGTTCTGGAGTGGGAGGAACTTGATGGGCTTACCCAGTTGGTCCAGAGGATCTTCATCCCGTTCTCACGGAAAGCCCGGATCATGTTGATGGTGGGGCCGACGGCGGCGCGGCCGAGCGAGGCGGAAGGGGTCATGTTGGGGTGCAGGAAGAAGTTTTGCATGTCGACGATGATGAAGGCGGAGCGCGAGGGCTCAATGATGGCAGACTCGCGCCGGCCGATCATGGGGATTTTCTTTGGGTTGGGCGTGGGCAGCCGGGCGGACCGTGTCAGGTCCCACGACGTCTTCCTCGACGTCTCGTTCCTGGAAAGGAGGACCCAGTGGTTGTAGTGGTTCCCCATCAGAGCCGGGTCGGTCGAGTTGGCGTTGCCGGCGATGGCGTTAAAGGTGGAGTAGGTGCCGTAGACCTGGCCAAGGACGGGAGTCGCCGCCGCGACGAGAGCCACAGCCAAGGGCTGCCACGACTGGGAGAGACGCATGGTGAAGAACTGGCCTGGTTGCTTGTGGCAGAGGGGAGTTGAAGGCACGGTCGGTGGGTGGCCGGATCACCGAACTCCTGGGCAGATAGCGGGCGCGCGCTGGTAACTATATAAGTGCCGTCCTCGGTCAGATCACACTCTACCCCTGGCAACTGCCAGCCCTAGCTGATGAATCGGTCATCTCGTTGCTCGTTGCATACGGCGCACAGCATGACTTGGCTTTGCCGCGCGAGATGGTGCTGCTTTAAATTAATGGCTCACCTCCCTGATTTTCACGGTCCGAACAATGACTCCAATCCCTGCTGCCCTGGACCTTTACTCCGCGAATTCCCCCTTATCCTCCTCTCCGGGGGTCAATGCACGGCAGCGGCAAGGAACTCCCCCGTCTGCTACCACGCTGAGAAAGGAGATTTATTTAAGCTTCGCATGGGCACCCGGGTTTCCCACTGCCGGCCGTCACAGGGATTGAGCGCAGCAAGCATCAGCCCTGTGTCCTGACGACATCGATACATTTCTGCCCTTTTTGGTAGCCCGCGGAACAAAAAGGGGCTGTCCTGCCGTCACCCCGCATGCACTCTTTTTCCTCCCATAGCTAGGCGCCCAAAAATAAGCGGCGTTTTAAGCACGCACAACCAGGCTGCTGCTGCTCCTGGCTTTGTTGGTTTCTTCCACCCGGCAACTCCGACTTCGCGGTGCGCACGGCGACTTTTCCTGTCGCCGACAGCTGCTAGGCGGAATGCTGAGTAGAGGTCAACGCACGACATGACGCACACACGCCTAGCCGGGAAACTACCAGTCAGGCCGTTGCAACAAATCGGCAAGCACGTGTGTCGAGACCAGCTATCCTCCTTGACGGGCTGTGGGGGAAACTATTAATTAAGTTCAAGTGGATTTTTATTCGGCCTGGGAACCAACCTAACCAGGCCAATAAAGCAGATTTTTGCTGCAGGTGCAAAAACGCGGGCCGGCTGCTGTCTAGGGTACATATGTATCATACAAACGGTATCATAATTTCATACCATCTTCATACCCGCATTTGTCTTAATTTCTGATGAAAAGTGAGAAAAGTCAGGAAAAGAGAAAAAAAAAGAAAAAGGGGGGGAAGGGAGAAATGAAGTACGACAAGCCCGGACGGGCGAACAGGGGCACGGAGACTAATCTCCATCACAATCACTGCCACCTTGGCTTCTTCTTCACCTGCTCCTTCTGCGGCGAATTATCTGTCGACGGCAGATCGAATGCCTGCGTGACAGGGGGGTCCAGAGTATACCTCGAAACATGTGTCCGTCGGCCAGAGGCGTCGGCCGAACCCGTAGTTGCTCCTGTTTCCGGCGATGGCTGGAACGCCTGGGCGGACAGCCTCGCCGATCGACGAGGGCCTGACAATTTGTCGGGCAGCGCCAGCGACTGTCGCCCGCCACTGCGCCGGGGCGTTTTGGCACGCGGGGGGGTCCGCCGGCGTGGCCGGGGTGTCGGACGTGCCGCTGTCCCTGAGAAAGGCCGAGGGCAATCGCGGGCGGGAGGGGCGAGCTCGGCCAGCGCTGCTGCTCGTAGGACGAAGATATCCAAGGCGCTTGGTGCCCTGTGGCATACATAGAATTATTAGTTAATATCTATCTGGCATAATATTATTCAGTAGGCTGGCAAGACCGAAACTAACCTTCTTGGGAGGACCTGACGAGGAGGCCGCTGCCGCTCTGTCCGGCTCGCTGTCCTCAATGGTAGATTCCCGTAACCCCGCTGTATGTCATCGACATTTGCAGAGCGGGATGCAGTGGCGGACCGGCGAGGCGGAATGTGGAGGGAATGCTGCCTCGGGCTGCCGACAGACGACGGGTCTTCGCTGTCTGCACGCTGTGATTGGCTGCTTGCAACCAGTTCATTAACCCTCTTCTTGGCCGCGAGTCCCGGTGCTAGCTCGGCCGCGCGCTCCTACCGGAATCGCTCGAGCGTGTCGTCAAGTTCACTCTGCGATGCATCGACAGCGGCGTCTTGCTGGGTCGCGACAATCTGCCGATTAATGCCAGGTAGCCTGTGCGTCTCTTGGACAGCTTCGTCCCACAGGTCCACAAGCTTCTCGCCCTGCGAAAGCCGATCGGCGATGGTAAGATCATGCTTCGCGATCTCGTCGAGCAAGTCTGCCACAGCGGATGGACAGGGTGTGTGGCCGCCTGGGTGGGGGTGCGGAAGTCGTGCGGAGTTTGGCAGGGGGCGAGGCTGCCGACTGCGAAAGCGAGCCGCGATGGAGGTCGGTACTCTTATCCGCTCTGGCCCTGAGAGCAGATTCTTTTGGATGCATGGCCTCGAGTTCATTGGCGGCCTTCTTGCGCCACTCATTTTGCTCCTGTGGGGTGGCACAACGGAGCGCTTCGGCCATGTACCTGTCGGCAGTCTGAGGTCACTGGGGGTGTAAGGGTTTGTTTGTTTCCCGTTGCTTTCTTGTGAACTAACCCTCTGGCTGTTTATTTCTAAGCTTGTCTTGCTTAGCAAGCATAACTAAGGCGGCCCTGCTTGGGGCTCGAAGATCTCCAAGTTAAAATCTTCTCGAAGTGCGGAAAGGTGGCCGGCTTTATATATACCATGGGTAGCAAAGGGCTGGTGGGCTGGTGGATTTGGCCTCGAGAAAGTGGCACAGGAGGTGGAACAATGCCTGGTTTAAAAAAGAATACCTCCGATAGGGTTTTAAAGGATTTTCCAAAGGTTTAGGAGTCCGTTTGATTCGTGAATCAGCTAGAAAACAAGCGGTCAACGGGATTAGTGTGTATAAACAAAAAAAAAAAAAAAAAACAATGAGAGAAACAAACACGCCCCAACATGTCCAGCTTCTCGGCGGTTTGTTTGATTTGAAAGAGCAAGATCTCCAAGCATCACGGCGATCCTGTTAACGTGTTTATTAACGGTTAATCAGATTTGTATGCAGCGGTAAACAGATAAACAGAGTGCTGAAAGGACGGTCTCAGTTTCGCCATTCTTAATGAACCGGCCACGGTCGCGGAGGCTGCTTTCCCCTCCTTTACACGACCTTACCCTTCCCAATCCTGCACCTTTGCATAACACTTTTTCTGTTGGATTGCACTGGCCTGTGCAGGCAATCGGCAGAGCCCAGAGAGAGTCGGATCCTCCGGTCCCGTGATCAGAGATCACGGGATCCGAGGACCCGCAAGCCTGCGGAGGCTGGGAGCAGGGGAAGGCCCCTTTGGTGATCAGGATCGTGTATATATAGCCTCCCTTCTGCTCCCTCTCTGGCAGATAGGTTCCTTTCCTCTTCGTGCACAATAGATTATGATTCCTTTAATATAAGGGATCATTGTTCACCCTGTTTTAGAAATCTTCGAGCCCACAGGAGTACATACTCCTACCAACACTGATCAGTGTTGCTTTAGGGCAACACAAATAAGCAAGGTAAAGGGTTTTTTCGAAAGCCCCGACCTGCTAGCAGGCCAAAGCGGTTTTCTAAAGGACCTGGAGCAGGAGACCCCAAACCTCCCGCTCGGTAGCGCATTCGAGGAAAACCGGTAAAACTCTCCTAAAAGCCCCGACCTGCCAGCAGGCCAAAGCGGCTTTTGGTTAAGAGATTTGACGATTTTCGCGGAGGGCGTTGCGTAATCCCCGAAAGCCCCGACCTGCTAGCAGGCCAAAGCGGCTTTTGGACTAGAAAATCACAGGGCAATACTTTTTGCCAACCCCGACAACATGCCCGGATCAGCCAAACCGAACGCGGGGAGCAAAGGATCCTAAATCAGGAGCTCCTAAATGCCTTCGTCGATTTCGGTTTGCCGAAAACTGTCCTCGCCGTATACGACCGGCAATTTTACGACGAGCAGAATTTCACTTTAGGATGCTTACCGAACGACGTATCCAACGAGCGCCGCAACACCTGGATTATTAAAACGATAATCGCAAACAGGTTATACGAAAGCGAAAACCTATTTGTTGCTTATTTCGAGGATTTTAAAGGATGGACCCAGTAACATTTTTGTAATAAACCGGACTACGGGTTGGCCGCCGGTAGGGGTTATAGTAATGTTATTCTGGAAGATGAGGAGGAGGAAGAGAGGAACTATAAGGAAGGTTGTGAGGCTCCTATATATACACGAGTTAGCTCAGGGGCCACCCTTAAACTACTACTTCCGTACCCTAAACACGGAATTATAACATAGCCGCCTCTTCCGGGCTCGGCCCCTTAGTTGCTCCGTAACTTCTTCGTCTTTGGTTCATTTTAATATCGCGGGTAGTCCGTCAATTAAAAAGCTTCGTGCTATAGTAGGTGTTACTCAACTCCAGGTTGGCTTCGGGGTAGGCGCTTGCGTTTTCCGTAGCTCGGCTTGGGCGTGCCTTCCCTTTTTATTAGCGGGGGCGGCTCGCTTCCTTGTTGCCTCGTAGCTTTTAGCTACCTCGCTCCTTCCTTTTTTTCGTTATGTTTGCCTGCGTAACTCGCCTGGCTTTTTTGCGGTCCCGTTACTGCCTGTAAAATTTTCCCTCCCCGCCGTCGTTTCGTCTCCTATCTTTTTTTTTCCCAATTCCGGCTTTTTTCCACCCTCCTTCCTAGGTATTAACCGACAATTTCCGTTTTCCGACCGTCGCGGCTTCGTTCTCGTTTTATTTCGTCGCTATTTTTTTACGCGGTTGCTCCCTTTTTTGGCATTTCTTTCCTTTTGTTCCGGCTTTTTTCCGGTATTAACTTTTTTCCCGATTAGCGCGATCCCCACGATATCTGCTGCCGCTGCCGCTCCTCCTCCGCCTCCCGGAAGCGGTAGCGACGATCCGTTTAGTCGTATAAATCTTTTCGCTCCCGCTTATTGTCCGTGTCTAACCTATAGCGTGGCCTAATACTAGCGCGATAAAGGCCGTCGCTGTCACAGTGCTGCACCTAGGTTTTGGGAAAAGAGCTTATTGTTGCGCGAGGAAGGAAAGAAGGACTCCCGTCTACCAGGTGGCGAGAGGCCGTCTATATACACGTTGGCCTTAGCCCGGGCGTTACTCCGTAACAATACCCCCGCCTAAAACCGCAGTTATCCTTAACTGCCCAATAATGGTGATCTCCGTCGGGTATAGCTCCTGCCTCGCTAACGTCACCCTGGTAGTTCGCCATTAGGGCGCCGTGGTAATCCTTGTAACCGTCCGTCTTTCTTTTTTGTCATGTGATGCCGCGTTCTAAGTCCTGGTCAAATCGCGCCGCTATCCCTAACGTCGCATCCCGGCTAGTATAGCTTTTTTATTACCTGGCTGTCACTTTTCCCCCGCCCTCGTTAGGTCGTTCCTTCCCTTTGTATCGTTATCCGCCGCGTGCAGCCATACCCCGCCTTCCTCCTTTATTTTCCTACTTTATTAGCTTTAACGCGTTTACTTACCAATTTCTCTCCTCCTTAACGCCACCTTTTAACCAACGTCCCGTTACGATCCGGGTTTTAATCGTAGCAGCATATCGTTTCGTTATTTACCCTTTTCCTATCAGCCTTCCTATTTCCGTTTATCCACCGACTTTCCGACACCCCGCTCGCCTAACTCATCCGGATTTCGTTTCAAACCGTCGTTTCCCTATCGGCATTATAGCGCCTATCTTTTCGAAGCCCGGGGATGTATTCGGCGGTAACGCTTTGCGCGCCCGCATTTGCATCTTCTGCATACGCACTACTTTCGAAACTATACGCCGCTTAATTGTCGCTCGTACCCCGCCGTTTATCGAATAAATACTCGACGCTATCAAATTCCGTTATCGCTAAATAGGCGCCGGCAAACGGAATAGCTAATCCGATTTTTGTAACCAGTGCAATAATCGCAATAAAGGTTACAGTAATGTACGCGTCCCTTCCCCGGTTTGCCGTTTGCTCGTCGCTAACGTTCCTCCATTTAGCCGTTTCCGTTTTTACGTAGCGATTTTAACGACCTGGTTTGCCTGTTCGCTATCGGAAAGTCGTTTTTCCAACGGGCCTCCGTCCATTATATATCGTATTACCAGTGGGATATTGGCGCCTATAAATACGAGGACGAGCCCGACCGAAACGACGTTAACCCCGAGGACTTTTTTTTATTCGACGAGCAGGTTTGCCGTATCGCCTTTAAGGAGTTGTACCGCCTATTTAACGGTTTTACGCGAGCGAATATACAAAGCGGCAAATAGCGCGGCACTTAAGGCGCGAAAAGCGCTCGTAACGTAAGTGTTTTCCTATTTACCCGCCGTTAAGCCTCCGTCGTTAACCGCGTTTGTTTCCGCGTAAAAAACTCGCATTAAACGCGAGCTCGCTTTTACCCGGGACGAGGCGAGGGAGGTGGCGAACTCCCTTATCCTTATGGATGACCGCTTAGCCAACCGTGCCCGTTAGCAATCCTTCCGTTTGGTAAGTGCAAGCGACGTTACCCTATCGGGGGACCGGTAACCTAACGTATTATTGCTATAGCTACGCTTCCGGGACACCGACAATAGGTTCCGCGTTTAGGACCTCGCGCGTCGCATATTCCGCGATAACATTTTGGACTATTAGTTCGCCTAGCAACAAAAGAACATCCAGCGTTTCCCTGCCTTTACGCGGGCGTAGGTCCGTCGAAAAGGCGTTGCCCGCGGCGCTCGCCACACCGCTGCGCTCGATCACATAATCGAAATTTACAATTACTACAATGGGGAAGCCCGCTACCTAGTCGATAGCTTCCCGGAAATGCTTTAATAGGAAGCCGAGGACGATAAACGGGTTTAGCGCTTCGCTCGCCCGGAATCCGACTTAAATAACTCGATATCGGATTCCGCCGCGGACTCCAGCGACTTTTCGTCGTCCAATAGTAGTAACTTTAAATTATCGGAAGCGGGACCCGCTTTATTGGGAACGGGATCCTCTTCCGATAATAGTGCTAACGGTGGTGGCTTTATAGCTGGAAATATCGATGACGATAGTAATATCGTTAGTGGTAGTTGGGCTATTTAAGCTTGTAGTTTCCCCGTGCGACCGCTATGGTTCCGATAGCGTATCGCTCGCGTCCCCCTAGCTCCCTGTTATTTTTGGTCCCCTCCCTTCTTTGTTTTTGTATTTTAGGGAAAGAATAAACAATGGAATTTTCGTTACTAGCGGCGCGGCTTGCCTCGCCGCCTTTTAGGTGGCTCCTTTTAGCGTATTCGTTATATAAAACCGGGTATTCCCCTGCCTGCCGCCGGTTTTTTAGCTAAGGGTCGCCATTATATCGGTAGCCCTAACTTTTTTAGGTGCTTTACGTGGAATTCCGCGATTTTGTCGTCGGCGCTTTCCGCGTTACGGGAATCCTCCCAAATGGGCGTATATGGTACTGCCTATTTAATCCGGTATTTAAGGTTTTGTAGCGTACCCTTAAAGTTTAAAATGGCGTTAAAATGCCATTCGGTCGCTAGCTTTTCGCCTGCTTCGTTGGGGTGTTCAGCTAGGACTGCTCCGTCGGCTTTCCCCCAGTAACCTTTATTAATTTCCTTTTATCCCGGTAGTTCGCTTTCGTACCTAATAATTAAAAACAGGTGGAAAACGGGGAAGATCTTGTATTAAGCTGGCAATTCGACGGCTAAAGCCTTTAAATATACTTTCGTTATTGGAAACGGGCCGATCCATTTGTCGCTTAATTTCGGGGTCGGGCGTAACGTGGTTATATATTTAGTATTTACCCAAACGAAATCTCCTTCGGAAAACGTCCCTGCGTTTTATTTGTAACGATTCGCCGCCTCCTCGTATCTTTCTTTCGAAATCTCCGCTAGCGTTTTCACGTATGCGAGTACTCTTTCGATCCTATCTGCCACTATAGTAGCGTTATACATTTCCCGTTAAATCGCTGGTATCCCGCTCGCGGGCCGCTCGGTTTTCGGTTCCGTTCCCATGTGTGGGTGCCAGCCGTAGTTTGCGAAAAACGGTATTACGCCGGTCGTTTCCGATATTTGGTTGTTGCTAGCGAACTCCCCCAAAAGCAGCCAATCCACCCAATCGTCCTAGTAAAAGGAGCAAAAGGCTTTAAGGTATTATTCCATATAAACGTTGATTATTTCGGTTTGCCCGTTTGATTTTGGGTGGTGGGACGATAACGTCCTTAAAGTAACTCCCAAACGCTTCAACAGTTCCTTCCAAAAGGCGGAAACGAATTACGCGCTTTTATTTAATACTATCGTATCGGGTGTGCCGTGGAGTTTATAAACCGACGAAACGAAAGCGTTTGTTAGGCGTCCCGCGTTAGTGTCGTCGATTGGAATGTAATGTTTCATTTTCGTTAACCGGTCGACGACCACTAAAACGTTTTCGTATTCGACGCCGTTCCGTTCGCATTTTGGTAGTGGTCCTACGAAATCCATTAAAATGTTTGCTTAAAGGCGGAAAAGGACAGGCAAGGGTTCGAATAGCCCGTTCGGCGACCCCTTTCCTCCTTTCGTCATCCTACACAGGTAACAGCCCTTTACGAAAATGCTTACGTCCCGCCACAATCCCGGCTATATGTACGTTTTGTGGGTAAAATCGTATATTTTTATCCGGCCCGGGTGGCCGCCCGGCGGTAAGCTATGGGTTTTATAAAGGATTTGCAATCGTAGGTTATCGTTAAACGGGACCTATAGCTTATCGTTAATAAAAACGCGGCTACGCACTGCTCGGCAATCGGCTTTAGCGATTTTGTACTTTTTAACCGGTAAAGGGAAGTGTTAGGTTGCTGGGTCCTATAAAGCTTCCAGCATTGCTTGCGTAACCTCGCAAATGGAGTAGGCGTTGTCGATAAAGGTATTAATAGGTTTGGTAACGTCCAGTTGGTACAAAAGGGCTAGCCCCGCCGCTAATAAATCGCCGGCCATCCCCTTTAGGTCCGTTTTTTATACGCTTGGTGGGAATAAGGTCCGCTAGCGAAGCGCGATCCTATCGTTTGCCGTATCTTGTGTGTTCGCTAGGCGGTCGCTAGGTAAACGCGAAAAAGCGTTTAGTACCACGGCTGATTTTCCCGGTTTATAAATGATTTGGAACCTAAAATCGCTAAAGAACTCCGACCACCTTACCTGCCGTTAGTTTAACAGTTTGGTGCTAGCAAAATACTGGAGATTTTTGTGGTCCGACTAAACCTCCACCGGCTATTCGGCTCTTTACAACTCTGGTCGCCGTTCCTCGAATGCTTTAATAATAGCGAAAAGTTTTTTATTATATATTTCGTAATTGCATTCCGCCGGAGAATGCTTCGACGAAAAAAAGGCGACCGGTCGTCGAACCCCCGTTTCGTTAACTTACGAAAGCACGCCCCCCGCCGCCTAATCCGAAGCGTCCGTTTCGACGATTGTTTTCCTAATGGGGTCGTAAAACGCGAATGTAAGTGTCGAAGTGAATGCGTCTTTTAGCTGTTAAAACGCCGTAGAAGCGCTAGCGGGTAAATGTCCCGGCCAGCTTTTTTCGCTTATTAATATCGTAAATGGTTAGGCAATTAATAAAAAACCTTTAACGAAACCGACGAATCGTTAAAAGTTGCGTAATGTGCGGGGTTTTCGCCATTCTTTTATTACCGTAACTTTCCCGAGGTCTATGCGTATCCCGTTAATCGATACGATCAGACCGAGGTATTTAGTCTCTTGTACGCTGAATTCGCATTTTCGGATGTCGATCGTTAAGCCGGCGTCCGCGAGCTTTTTTACCATTTCATTTACGTGTCGCCGGTGTTCCGCCCGCGTTTCGCTATAAATAAAAACGTCGTCGAGGTAAGCCGTTACGAACCTATTTAAAGCGTCGCCTAATGTATGGTTAATATAGTGCTAAAACGAACTAGGCGCTCCTGTTATGCCAAAGTTTGCAACTAGGCATTCGAATAGGCCGAATCTAGTAATAAACGCTATTTTCCATTCGTCCCCGGGGGCGATTCGCAAGCGGTTAAATACTGCGGTAATATCCAATTTCGTATACCACCGTGCTTTGGATAACGCGTTAAAGGTTTCCCTAATTAGTGGGATAGGGTATTTGTTTTTAACGGTGATATTGTTTAATCCTTTGTAATCGACGCATACGCGGACGCCTCCGCCGGGTTTTCGTACGAAAAGCACCGGTGCTGCTGCCGGTAATTAGCTGGCCCGGATAAACCCTTTATTTAAATGTTCGTTTAAGTACTTTCGTATTACGCGGAGCTCCCCCGGCGATATGGCTTTATTATAGTGGTACGGCGGCGTTTGGCCGGCGAGGAGCTCGATTTTGTGGTTAAATGGTTTGTATGGTGGCAACGTATTTGCGTTTTTCGGGAGGAAACATTCGGCTAAATCCTTTAATTCGTTAAGCAGTTTTTCAAATATCTTTTGTATAGTGGCTAGTAGTTTCCCTTTTAAATATTTTTCAATATCTTCGTCGGAAATTCGTTAAAGGTGCGGCGCTTCGTTTATCCACTGCTTAAACGCACGTAGCCGGGGTGGAAATTTGCTAATTTCCGGCGCTTCCTTTAAAGTAAAAATAGAACGAAGGAGTGCTGTTAGCGTTTCGTTGGCGATTCGGTCGGAGCTTTTTATATTGGCTAAGCGCTCCTTTAATATCTTTGCAAAAAATCGTCCCAATATAGTTCTTTCTATTTATACCCCGGGTTATTTACAAAACGCTATAAAGTTCGTCGCGCTTAGGATCCTAACTTTTAAATTTAGGGTGGCGTTATCGTTTTCCGCGATCGTAATACCGTTAATACATAAGGTGCCTATTTTCCAATCGATCGTTAAGTTATAGTAGCGGAGCTAAAGCAATCCTAAAATAACGTTAGGGCCCCCTAAATGCCAATAATATAACGTTAATTCCTCCTCAATATCGGCGAACCTATATCGCATTCGGACGTATTCGGTAATACGGCCGGCTAGTTTTCCGTTTGCGAGTCGCAAAGGTTTGGGTTGGGGAAGCGTATGGCGGTAGAGCTAGTATTTATGCGCGAAAAACTCGTTAACGAATGCCCAAAATATGCATCCCGTATCAACAAATAATCGACAAATAATCGCTAGGTTATCGTTTGGCAAAAGGTATATAAAAAAGGAAAATATGGTATTAGGGCTTATAAAGTGCAGGTACATCTCGTTTTCCGTTGCTTTTTACTAATCCCTCCAGGAGCCTTGTACGCGGCTAGGCACAAAGCTTACTCTTTTTTCGCCGGCGTAATGGTTTTAGCCGGGCATCCTCGGAATATATGGCCTCCCTTCCTACAATAAAAGCAAAGCCCTTCCGTTATTCGTTTATTCCTTTCTGCTAAAGTAATTGCTAGGCGTCCGCCGGTAGTTACTTTATTCAAGTCCATAAAATCGCCGTCGTTTGCAAATTAGCTCCCCTACTAGCTACCCGTTTATCGGTTCCATAGCGGTTAATTATAGTTTCGTTAGCGGTAGGCGTAGTCCGCGATATTGTTAAAAAGGTCCCGGAACAGTGCCACCCATTTGTCAAACGCGTCTGGTACCGGGCGGAATAACGGGAAGATAAGCCTTAACAGCCCGCTAAATTCGCCGTTAATTTTCTCCTTTAACGCCTCCACCAATTGCGTATTCGTTATATCACACAAATCGGCCAATCGGTGGAATTCGTTAATAAAATCCCCGAAAGAGCTTTTCTTTTATTTAAGGTTGGCGAAATGCCATCGGGCGGCCTAAGCCGCATCGGCTGTAATGTAAACCGGGTCCAATGCTTAGAACAAATCCCCGACGGTACGTAGCTAGCGTCCTAACGTGCTACCTTCGGTAGGCATCCTACTCCTAACCAAGCTAAATGCTTATCCCGCTAAAAACTGTCCCGCGTACAAAACTTTCTCCTCGGGTTTCGGGAAGGCTTATCCGTCCAGGGCGAATTTGGTTTAAAATTGGGCTTTCCATAATTCGTAAACCTTTTAGCGTGTTTTAGATAACTGCTGTTCCCTTATAAACGTAAGCGGATTATAGGCTCGGGGTTTAAAAGCCGTCGGGTCGCTGGCTATGGGCAGTGGTACCGAAAGGGTTAGGTTGGGGTTTTCCAAATGCGCCGGTATCGGGGCTTTGGTAGTAGCTGGTGTTAGTACGCCCGTATTTAGGCTTAGGAGTAACCCCTAGCTAACCGCTTACTAGGCGCCGGCGTTCCGCAATTCCGCTTCCAAAATCGTAACCCGGTCCTGGCTGCGTTAGAACTGGGTTATCATAAATCTTTCGAAATCGTTTGCTTTTTATTTTTCCTATTATAATTTAGCCGACCTAGCTATTTCCCGTCGGAAATCTACTAACGCGGCTTAATGTCTTTTGGAAACTTTATTTAATTAGGTTTCAGTCGCTTCGGCTCGGGTAATTATAGCTTCCACCCCGTTGTTAAATAGGGTTAAAATGCCGCTTATTTAAAAGTTGGCTCCCGGGGAGGCGGTAACCGCTATTACCAGTAATGTCACATCCTCGTTTTCGTAGTTTTTAATCAATTGTGTCAGCCCCCGGTATTTGGTAAGCGTTGGGCCGAGGAGCTTAACGGTCTCCTCCGTTTGTCCGTTGGGTATGTTGGAGCCGGCCATAGTGTTTATAGTGCCTACCCGGCGGATGGCCGTCGGGTTGTCGTAGGATCGTAGTGTTCGTAGTATTTACCCGGTGGATGGTCGGGTTGTCGTGGGATCGTAGTGTTCCTAGCGTCGAGGTGCAGCTTTTAAAGTCGTAGGGGAAGCGTCCGGTTTTACTGGCCGTCGGTTCCCGAAAAATTAGCGCAACAAACTGCTACAGTGCTGCACCTAGGTCTTGGGAAAAGAGCTTATTGTTGCGCGAGGAAGGAAAAAAGGACTCCCGTTTACCAGGTGGCGAGAGGCCGTTTATATACACGTTGGCCTTGGCCCGGGCGTTGCTCCGTGACAGTCGCGCTGCTAACGCAATTAATTTAACGGGCGATTTGTCGGATAAAAAGCATACGGCTCCCGTCCATTAAAAGTACGAGTGTGACGCGTATTTCGGCAAATCCAAAATTACTAGAGTTGTGGCTTGCAAAAAATACCGGCCTAGTTAGGTTTGTAACCGTTGCCGTCGTAGGAAAACGGCGGGTTGCAATACCTTTAATGCTATTTACGCTTTAAATCCTGCCTTACGCCGTACTTAACGCGACCTTTTCGCTTTAACGATTAGCGACCG
Organism: Falciphora oryzae; assembly: GCA_000733355.1. NCBI lineage: Eukaryota > Fungi > Ascomycota > Sordariomycetes > Magnaporthales > Magnaporthaceae > Falciphora > Falciphora oryzae. The sequence goes on from JNVV01000030.1 coordinate 394,582, forward strand.
TTATATTACCAAACCTGGTATCCTTTCCGGCAAAAGCTCGCGTTCTATTTTTACTCGCAAATACCTACTCGCCTATTAGTACTAGTTGCGGTTCCTTAACGAAACCAATACGAATTTTAACCGTTAATATATCCAAAACGCTAACCCTGCGGGCAACGCTTTGGTTCTTAACAACGCGGTTAGCATTCCCTTTCGTCGCGGCAACCAGAGCCAGCAGTTTATGGATACGCTTGTCCGCGGCTTCGGTTTTATACAAATAGCTAGCCCTTTTTTCCATATTTCGCGTAGCGGCGCCGCTAACCTTTTATAGCGAGCCTAAATGGAAGCGGAGCGTTGCGCCGAAGCGCGTAACGCCCGGTTTATTAACGCTATTAATTAAGTGGCCGCTAACAACCGTATCTAATCCAATAGCGATTCGGAACGTCGTCGCCTCATTTACCGTTCTAAATCGCGTCGTCGTTCGCCTTCGCCTTTTTTTCGTGCTATTTGATACCGTAAAAAGCGTTATCGTCGTCGGAACATCTACTACAGCGGTAGCAGTTCCTTTTCCCGTTAATTCCGTTCCCTTTCCATATTTAAGGAAAAAACGTTTGCCGACGATAATAGTAAAGGTAAAAACTAGTTTCGGCTTTTTTTCGTATTTTATGTGCGGGGTTTTTAATTCGGGGTTAAGTATTAGGCGTAGTGGCAGCTTGTCGTATTAGGTTTTTATTTTTCGTTAAAGTAGGGGGTCGTACTACTCCGCGTTTTAAACGGCTATTTCCGTTCGCTTACCGGCTTTCTTTTAATTCGAGGTAATATAGCTTTCGTAATGCGTCCTTTTTGTTTTTAAGCTGCGGCGGTTTATTTCCTTTTGTTTCGCAATTCGGGGCCGTTCTGGGTGTATGCATCCCCCTATTGGGCTTCGAATTCCTTTATCGCTATTATATCTTTAACTTTTTTTAATGGTTTTTACGTTATTTTATCGTATTTTACTTATTTTATTAATGTTTATCTTTTCCCCCATCCTTTAGCGTTTTTTATAGCTAGGATTTTTTTTACGAGCTATTTTTCGTGGAGTTCGCTATTTTTCGGTAATAGGATTAAAATAGGTTTTGGACGTGTGTTTGTGTTCGTTTGTGACGGGAACGGGTCGTTTGCTGCCTATTCCATTAGTTTGATGTGGAAGTTAAAGTAAATGCTTTTAGGTACATTTAGCGTAATATTGAGGGGATTGGGGACCGTAACCATTTCGAATTTATCCGCCACCTAATTTAGCTTTTTGTTAGGCCGGTTTATTTTGATATTACGGAAGGATAGCTACATTTTGTCGCTTATTTTGTATTTTTCGGTTGGGCGGCGGAATTTATTAGCTTATAACTTTTATTGTTATTGTATAAATGCCGCAGCTATAATAGCCAATTCCAATCTTTCCCGTAAGTAAACTAAAAAAGCGGAAGCACGCCTTTTTTCATTTGCTTTAAGTACGTTATTTGGCGGTAGGTATGTTGGGATTGGGTTGATGTTAAAACCTAATAGCAAACGGTTGGGGCTGTATCCCGTAATGGTTAAGTCTTTGTTATTAAGCGCGAGTTGGTAGGCGTCGAGGTGTTGCGACCAGTTGGTTTGTGCGAAGGTAATAAAGTAGCGCAAATAGTGTTGGACTTTCTGGTTCGCTTTTTTTGTGCCCCCGTCTGTTTCCGGGTGAAAAGAGGTAAAAAGCAGCTATTAAATTTGTATTTGGGAGTATAATTCCGTCCAGAATTTTTTTACCTAGTTCGAGCCCTTATTGGAGATAATGCTGTCCGGAAAGCTACGGAATCGCTATTATGTTAATCGGAACCGTGCTACGCATTTTTTCACTCCCATAAAGTGCATGGCTTCGAGCTGGATGTATTTCGATAGCTTATCGGTAATAACTATTAAATATTCCGGCCTTTTTTTGGTCGCGGAAAATTTTGTTATAAAGTTTATCGAAATGTTTTTTTAAAATTGGTCCGGTACCGGGAGGGGGCGTAGTAGCCTTTGTTTGTGCCGTCGAAACGGGCGGGATTTGCGGCAAATGTCGTAATTGCGGATAAACCGAGCTATATCTCGTAATATCCCGTCCTAATGGTAATTGCGGCATAAAACGGCGAATATGTTATTCCGTTCCGTATAGCCCACGATTGGAAAAACGTGCATTTTTTGCGTTAAAGTGGTCGTTAATGGCTTTTAAATTAAAAACTATAGTCGTTTTTTATATTAAAGCGCTTTTTGTGTATTAATGTTATAATCCGTTATTTGTGTTTTGGTGTTAGCTTTTAGGGGAAAATTCCGCGCGTTTTGTTGGACCGTTGCAAATTTCCGATTATATATTTCGTCGTAGCGTAATGTTTTATTCCATAATTCCGTTAATATTTGTTTGCGGAAAATAGTAGCTTCCGTTAAAAAGGCCGTAATGTGGTCGTAGTTTGCTTTTCGTAGTTGAGTTAAGTTTAGTAGTAGGGGCTTTTTCGTAGTTGGCGTGGCTTTGTTGTTAGACCATTCCGGGGGTTGGTCGGCTATCGATACGGAGTTGATATAAACTTCCGTAAGCGCTATACGTTAAATGGGTTGTACCGGTTGCAGTAGTGTCGCTTTGCGTGCGCCTTTTTTTTCGTTTTGTTCCTTTCGGGATAGCGCGTCCGGTAGTACCGCGTGTTTCCCCGGTTGGTATTGCAAATTGTAATCGAATTTAGCTAGTGTTTTTGCCCAGCGCATTTGTTTTTCGGTTACTTTTCGAAACTTCGAAAAATATTTTAAAGTTTTATAGTTCGTAAGGATTAAAAACGGTTTGGATACGTTTTGGAGTTTTGCGTTTTAAGCTTTTAAACATTTTACTACCGCGAGGAGCTTTTTATCGTGGATGGTATAATTGCGTTAGGCGTCGTTTAGTTTAGCGGAGTGGTAAGCGATTGGCCGCTATAAGCTATTTTTTTTTATTGGGACAAGCAGCCTTTTAAAGCCGTTCCGAAATAGTTTGTTTCCAATTTTATATCCCGTTTTAGGTTCTATTGTGCTAGCACCGGTGCTTATATAAAAGCTAGTTTAAACCGCTTGAAAGTTTCGTTAACTTCGGAATTTTACCGGTACGGGGTTCCTTTTTTGGTTAAAGCTTGCAATGGTGCCGTTAGCTTTGAGTATTTGTCGATAAATTTTCGGTAAAAGTTGGCGAACCTTAGGAATTCGCGGACCCCTTTAAGTTTTTTCGGTGCTTTCTAATCGCGGATGGCGCGGATTTTTTCCGGGTCGGTTTGGACCCCTTTTCCCGTTTTAACGATAAACCCTAGGTATTTTACTTTTTGTATAGCGAAATCGCTTTTTTCCAGGTTTAGATTTAATCCGGCGTTTTTTAACCGGCGAAGGACCATTTTCACCTTTTCCCAATGGTTTTTGCGGGACCTCGAAAAAAAAAAAAATACGTCGTTTAAATAAACCGATACGAAATCGTTAAAAATATCGCTTAAAATACCGTTAATGTAGCGTTAGAAGGTTGTTAGGGCTTTTGCTAACCCGAATGGGTAAACTAGCTATTTAAATAACCCGAACCGAGTTCGGAATGCTGTTAGGTGCTTGTCGCTTTGTGCTATTTTGATTTTATAAAAAGCGGTTCGGACGTCCATTTTGGTGAACTATTTCGCTTTTAATAGGGAACGGGGTGTTTTTTTTATAAGTGGTAAAGGGTAGCGGTTTTGGAGTGTAATCGCGTTAAACGCGCGGTAGTTCACGTATAAACGCCATCCTTTTAACTGTTTGCGAATTATAAGGACGGGTGTTACCGCTAGTAATAAATTGGCGCGAATTTACTTTTTATCCATTAGTTCGGTAATTTGTTTTCGTAACTTTAGGAGTTGTTTTTTCGGTATGCTATATAAACGCTTTTAGGGGAGGTCCGGTATAAAACCGTCGTCGTTTTTTTTTTAATTTAATGTAATGGTCCAGGTTCCCCCGGTGTGGAGGCAAACCTAACGCTTTAGCTTTATCGAAAAGGTCGGCGAATTCCGCTAGCTTTTTAAGTAGCTTAGGTTTTAGTCGTTTCGGGGAAGGCATTTCGGCTGTAAATTAAAGGATTCGTGTTATTTCTTTTAAAAAGGTAGCCGCGAATTTATAGCCTTGTTGCGGGTCCCGCCGTTATTTCCGGCAGGCCGCGGCAAAAATGCTGCCGATTATTACCGAAAGCTTTTCCGAAATTGGCCGAACTTTCGCTTTTTTTATTACGAATTAGCCGGTTTCTCCTATTCGTAAGCAATCCGAGGCCGCGTTAAAAGTAACTTGTTCGTTTTTCATTTACGGAAATTTTAAAACAACGTTTTTAAGCATTCCCGGGATAATATAAAACAGGACGGGTTTAACCCACCCGTTTATATCTATTTCGCATTTAGCAAAGTACCTAATAGCTATTAGAATCCTACTTAAGATAGTTTTAAGTTACCGAGGTTTATAAAGTCGTATTTTTTTAATTCGATTCCTTATTGCGAAGTTTTCGCTTATTACCGCGTAATATTAGCAACTTAAATCCATTTGTGCATTGATAAATTAGGAAAAATTAAGCAGTATTGGCACTAAAAACGGGGAGCCGTCCATACTGCGTTCGATTTCCTCTAACTTATCTTTCCACTTTTTTTTAAATAGTCCTTTAGTTATAATTTGTATCCGCTGCCGCAATTTCCCCCCCTAGCTAAATCTTTCGTTAAAGGCTACTTTTTTCCTTTTTCGGTACCGATGTTTTAGGTGGCGGCCACCTTGGTTTTTTTAGGGTTGGTTGCGTTCCGGTAGCGGCAAACCCGTCGCTCGTATTTTTTGCTACCGCAATTTAAACATGCTTTTATATCCCGGCGCCGCTAAAACTTTTTTTAAAACATTTATAGGGCGTGTAGTTTGCGTAAAGGGTACGTATCGGTATGGGCTGCGTTAACGCCTATTATCGGGGTGTCTTCCGTATCTTTTCCGGGGTAAATAGGGGTAGGGGATTATAACGATTTTTTACTGAATTTATTATTTAAATCGATCGTTTCTAATGCTTAGGCAATACGTTTATATACCGTTACCATTTCCTAATAGAAATTAGCGTCGTAATAGCCCGTTACCGCCGCTAAGCGGATGCGGTTAAAAATACGGAAGCGAAAGTAATTAATTTTTATTTCGTTGGCCCAAACCAACCTTCCGGCAAACGCTAGTAGTATTTCGAACTTGGTATGGAACTAAATAAATGTTTGTCCGGACTTTATTCGGTATATTTCCAATTTCGCTAAAGCTTGGGCCTTTTTGTAAGGGTTATTAAAAATAGTGCCGAAGTAAAAGATGAATGCTTTTAGGTCGTACAAGCTATTGGAGCCCCCGATTTCGTAATACGATCGTACTATATCTTGGATGTTCGGAGCTAGGCTAGACCATACGTATTCGAATTGGTCGCGGTGGTTCCCGATAAAGTCCTCGTTACGGGCGAGCTTATATTTGATCGCGTTTTTTTCCGCGTTAAAACCTTTTCCGTTGCTAATGTAAAGTATCAGATTTTTAAGGGGGAGTCGTTTGGGTGGGTTAAGCGCTACGTGGGCTGTTAGAAGCTGGTTTTTCTGCTTCGCTATTATTTTTAAAGTATTTTTGCGATAAGCGACGAAAAGCTTGTTGGTACTGGCTTGGAATTCCTATTGCTATTGCTCGGTTGCGGCTAATCGTTTTTAAAGGCTCGCGATGGTTTCGAAAAGAATGTTTCGGGGGAAGGGTGTTAGCGCGCCGGACGTGGCAGGAGTTAAGCCCCCGTTACCGTCCCCGGCGTTTGGGGTTGCCATTGTTATAATCCCTTGGTAAGGGAAAAGATTTTCCAAAAATGTAATAAACCGGATTACGGGTTAGCCGCCGGTAGGGGTTATAGTGATGTTATTCTGGAAAATGAGGAGGAGGAAGAGAGGAATTATGAGGAAGGTTGTAAGGCTCCTATATATATACGAGTTGGCTCAGGGGCCACCTTTGAGCTACTACTTCCGTGCCCCAAGCACGGAACTATGACAATTTTAAGGATTTAGATATCCGGATTACACGAGCGTTTAAAGCCTTTTTAGCCAAACGAGGGATTACCCTCCTAGGCTATGCAACGTTTAAAGTTACCATCCGCTTCGCAAAATTCCTTACAAAAACAAAGGCATAAAACGCGGCGATCGAAGGAATACGTTAACCCCTTTCCCATAATTACAAACTGATAGAAAAGGCTTCGGCTAAAAAGCAGCCCGAAGCAGGAATTTTGGCTTAAGCGCCCCTTTCGCCCCCTTCGCCTTTTTCTTTGTAAGGGAGTGCGCCAGAGTTTACCCACTCGACTACATGGACTAAAAGATCCAACAGTTCAATCACTCCGTGATTGAACCCTCTGGCACCACTGTATATCAAGCCCCGGAGTCCCTGCAGGCGACGCTGCAGGCAACCCCGTTACATTCTTTAACTCGCAAACGATTAACAAACGAAACGACGCGCTTACGATCCCCTAAACGGGATCGCGGTAATCTGACGCCAAACGGGACAGGCCTACCATCAGGCCTACCATTAGGCCTACCAACAAGCTTACCGCCACCCCGACCGTTAGGGCTGAACACCTACTCGTGGTTAGCTCCGCCGCCTTTGCCGCTAAAGGAAAAAAGGTTTGCAAATTTTAATAATTTCAAAAATTCCTTTCTAAAGCTACCGACGACCACCGCGGCGCCTACCCAAGCAATAGGGCGCCACCACTAAACCTACTTTAAAGCCCAACAAGCGCGGCCAACGGACGAAACATTACGCTAACGATTTCGCTTCGAAACCCCAGTCCCAGCCCGGTACGAAATAACACCTCCCCCACTATCGGACTACCGGAAGCTCCCACCTATCGAAATACCTAATGCTATAATCGATACGAGCATAATAAAAGCATTTAAACAGGCATAGGACAAGGCCCACAATTACACCGGGGAACAATACGATATTTTTAACGATAAGGTCCTATTTTTTACAAACACGTACGAAATGCTTGGAATACCCTTTTTACAGCTCCATGCGCTATTCCCATTAACCCTCTAAGGCCGTGCCGTTTAGTATTTTACCTTTAAAATAGGTAAAGGCTAAACCTTTAAAGCATTATACCTGGCCTTTTAAAAGCATTTCGATACGGAAATTAATAAATAGCAGTACTATATGGATTGGAGCTCGATCACTTTCCAAATTGTACGTTCCGAAAGCGAAAACGCAGGAAAATCTAATATAAAGATCCTGCAAACCCTCTTCGACAAACTACAAATTTGTTAACGAACGTTGAGTCCGGTATATTAAAAGGACCACCAGCTTGTAACGAGCACCCTCCGGGCAGTTTAAAAAGTTCCCGAATTTAAAATGGCTTTTTTTAGGCTAAAAAAAACCTTTAAAGCTTTGGCCTCCTAGCTTAAAAGCACGATGCAAATAGAAAAAAACGTTAACGCCTTAGGCATCCATTTCGTAAAGCGCCGGTTCGGAAACGCTGCTCGTTTCGATTAGCGGATAGGTAACCGTACCGGTAATAGTACCAGCAAACCATAAAAACGCAAATTGGAGTATTGGATTTGCGGAAAGCCTAATTACCGCTCCAAAAATCATACGCCCCAAAAATAAAAAATATTTAAAACGTTATAAAAATGTAAGGAGGCCCGTCGCGATAGAGAGGGTCGCCAGAGGAGGGTTTCAGCCTCCCTGGTAGGGCTGCGCCCTGTGGAGGCCTGAGATACCCAGGCACGTGACGGGGCCCAAGGGGCCATGCTACTTAGGCGGCTTGGTTGAGGCAATCCGACGATTGCTACAACCAAGTTGAAGTTGTCGTATCTACCCTATAGCAATATAGGATTTCTACCCCCTGATTACCGTTTAGCATTATCGTAATCACCTCGTACAGGCCTTCGGTTTACCCCGTGACATTCTTTAGCTTTTACACCCTTTTTAGGAGTACGAGCCGATTACTATAATCCAAAACGGTTAATCGGACGCGATACCCGGAGAGCCAGCCCCGACGGGGTCACGCCCTCCGGCGACGACGGCAATAAGGCCTATAACGCGCTTATAAACGGCACGTCGTGAGCCGGCACCCCCGCCCGCCGAAACCGCGTCCAACTAACTCGAGCAGGACCTACGAAACCTTATACAGGAAAGGGGCAGCGGCGCCTTCCGCGATTTCCTGGATCGCGTTAGCCGCCACTCGCAAAAGCGAACCCGACCCGCTAGTTAGGCTTCCGCCCTTACCTACGACCCCGATTCCGAAAAAGACGTCGATTACGTATACGAGAACCGACGTAACCTCGTTGGTCGTCGCAAAAAGGAGCCCCTGCGCAAAAAATACGGTCCCCCGAAACCCGAGCATAGGGAAAGACGGTATTAGAGATACCGACAAAAGGAATTAACGATGCGAGGAGCCCGATTTCCAAAGCGCGACGAACCCCAATCCCGTAGCCTTTCCAGCTACGGATCCAGGGACATTTCCCGCAACTTACGATCTTTTTATTACACGTACCGCATAAGGTTAAACTAATCGCGCGCTTTAATTCGACGCTCCGAATCCCCCGGACCGGACGACCGCCGCCTTATAAGGGAACACCGCGACGGAAGCACGGCCCAAATGATAAAACTTTTTCGAAAAATCCTGTTATCCAAATCCCGAAACCACGCCTTTATACCGCGTTATAACAAACCCCCGAAATATAGCGTTAATACTTTTAAAGCTAACGCTACCCCTTCGGAAGTAAGGAATTGGGTCTAAGGCATTAAAAAAGGGAATGCGTTATACGATAGCGCCCCCGATTAGGTGCAAGTAATTTAGGCAATGCTTTCGTTACATTACGAAATAGCCGCTAACTAAAGGACTTACGCCAAAAGGCTGTACGGCTTAATTAAGTCCCATTAGTAACTATAAACGGATTTCGTTAACTACTTCGAAAAGGGACGAGTCGACCCAACTATCCAAATCCACTATAGCTGGATTAGCTATAAGCAGCTACATTAAAGTTATTAAAAATCCCCGGTGTCGTTCCTTACCAAATAGCAAATATCAGCACAAAAAATTGAACCTAAAGCTTCGTAAACGGACCCTTAGCAGCTATTTCGCCTATCGAAAAAGTTTTCCTTTTATTTGCAAAATTAGTTATAGGATAAGCTGGTAGCCGACGCGCAAACCAATTGGGATACCTTTAGGGACGTTACCAACGCAGCCGAAAGGAAATAGGCTGTTAAAAAGGGCAAGCTTTCCGGCAGAACGTTTAAGCATCGCTAATCCCAAAAGCTTTACAGGAACTAGCGCTTTTCGGGATACTACTCCCGAGGAAGGGACGGACGAAAAGGACGGCCTAACCGGTAAAATAACCGCCGGCCTAACGGCCGTAATAACTCGCGCCGTTTCGACTCCAAACGGCAGGACTCCCGCCGTTATAAAAAAAGGTCGTGAAACCATCAGTTCCCTAAATCCAGCACGCTTTAAGCAAAAAAGCCATTAAGCTACGACGGTAAAGCTAAGCGAATGGACTATACGGGACCGAAACCCGGGATATGCCACAATTGTGGAAAAACGGGTTACTAGGCCGCTAATTGCTTTGCTAAATTTAAGGAGGTAAAGGCAATCGACGCCTAATACCCTAAAAACGACGAATTCGATTACGACCGTGGAAGTAACGGCAACGGCGAAAACGAGCATGCCTTAGCTCGAAACGACCGTTATTATTCCTAAGCAAAGTATAACGATAAGTCGGGAAACGAAAACAGCCGCTAAACGACCCCTACCTTTCAGGTTTTAATATCCTTAATATAAAAGGCTATAGCCGTTCCTTTAGGACGGGTATAAACGTTTAAACGATAAAACGACAAATTAAGGTGCTAATAAACTTGGACATAAGCACCGCAACGAATATAGTAAGCCATAGGTTTATTAGAAAGTTTAAACTTCCCGCGGCCTCCGAGCCGATCCTCGAGCTTATCGGAGTCCAAAGCGCACCTATTAAATGTTATAGGGCTTATTACATTACTTTAAAAGCCCAAAATCGGAAGGGCCAAAAGCGAACTATTACCGCGCTGTTTTACGCCATCCGCAAAAATGCGGACGCATTAAATATCCTTATTAAGCATCCCACGATGGCCTAAAAAGGTATCAACTTATTTAACGCCGACCAATTTTAGGAGTTTAGGACGATACGCGTCCCTAACCTAAGTAATTGGGCGGCCGCCGTTGTTTCGGGCTCGCTAGCATACCAAATGCAGCTAACGAGGGCCGTTATCGGGCATGTTACGGTAACGTATTACTAGCTTAATGTCACACGGAAGAACCCGTGGACCTAACTAGTCGGCATCACGAGTCGGCCTCACGGAGGGTCGAAGACCCGCATAGGCGGTTAACGGCCCTAAGGCCAAGCGGTAAAGGTCGGAAGGCAGTGTGAATCATGTATTCGATACTTCGCACGGATTACAAAGGGTTTATATAAACCCTGCCATCTCCTATGTCCTTTACGAAAGATTCTTTCCTCTTTAAGCATCTTTTAAGCCCATAAAAAGATTATCTGCAATCTAAAGATTCTTTCTCCAAGCCGTTTTTAACCCCTTGTTACAAATAATCTTTCTACGCTTTGCCCCCTGACGGAAGCCTCACTATCTTTCCTCCTAAGCTTTGGAGAGGCCCTGTCAGTCGGTACCCCTAAGCCCCAACTGTTGCCTTTTTTAGCGAATAAAACCTTGGGGCCACACCACAAACACTTTGACTGTCACCGGTGTTTTCGAACGGGTGAAAGCGAAAAGAATATACAAAAGGGTCGTTTCACCCTCCCAATCGCCCTAGCGAAATCACGGGACTCCAAAAAAGGCCGGAAAATCTCCTTTATACTTTTGGGACTTTACGTTGCCCAGGAATACAAGGAACCGGACCCCCTCATTTCGTTTGCAACGACATCTCCTTTTTTACCAAGCGATTTTGGCATGTCGGCCGTGGAATTAACGGAATCCCTTTTTTTGCCTAGCGATTCCGGTATGCCTGCCGATACTATGCCGGCCCAATTTGGGAAAGCGGCCGGAAAAGCCCCCGAAAGCCCCTCCCGGTCTGCACCGAAAGAACGTCAAAATACCCCTATGCTTAACGATCAGGGGGCACTTATCCTTTATTCGGCACCCCCCTTCAACATAGCCCTCGAACAACAAGCCCTTATATCCGTAGGACGCCTTTAGGATCCCCCGGGCTGGATGACCGAAATCCAGCGGGAATTCATCAGTACGTACAAAGCAATTTCGGCCCTATCCCGAAATGTAAGCCAGGAAATTCTCGCCGATCGGGAACAAATCCGCGAAATCGGGACCCATTACGACCGCATCACCTACGCGTACCATACCGTCGTCTCTTTATATAAGGAAGGCCTAATCGCTTCCGCCGATCAACAAAAGGCATTCCGGCAACGGATCATCGGAAAAAGCCAGGCATTTGCACAACAAGTCTGAGCCACGGTCGCCACTTTGGCCGAAGAGCAACAAATCCGTTCGGAGGCCCTAATTTAGCTCCGGGACGTTACTCGGGCCTAACAAACCCACCTGCAAAACCTATAAGCACAACTTTCCACCTTCGAAAAGGGAGTTTCCAACTAAGCCGTTAATAAAGATGCCCAAATCCAAGATCTCTTAACCAAGGAGCATGTTTCGCCCGAGGCCCTTACCGAAACCGAGCGACGCATATTAGTTCAAACTTACCAGCTTGTTAAAGACGCCGTACGGGAAAGCCGGCGGCTTACAGCACAAGGAAAGCGGCCTAAATCAGCTACTATACTTTCGGCCCTGCAACGATCGTCTCAACAACCCGGATCAAACCGAAGCTTTCCTTAGGACGTACCCGTCCCTATTAGGGAAGACAGAGCCGAAGTTGATACCGATATACTTCCGCCTTCAGCTTTTAAACAAACAAGCTCGATGGCGCGGGAACGGATCGTCGGATCGAACGCCGGCTTGCTGGCCGCACAAATGGAAAGGACCCTAAAGGATTTATAAACCCAAGCAAACCAGGCCCGCACAAGCATTACGCCGGGACGGACACAGGGACAACCCGCCGGTAATCCGGACTTTTCGGACTTTTCGGAATCGGATGATAGCGATAATAACTTGCCACCGCGACCTCCTAACCGAAAGCTACGGCTGTTCCGATCACCCTCTCCGCCAGGCGATAGGGCTTCGCAACCCCCTAGGGGAACTCCCCAAAGCACGGTTTTTATAGTCAACCCCGTGCAACTTAAAGCCCCTAGCGCTTTCGAAAGGGATCGCACCAAATTTAAAAACTAGTGGTTCGTGGTATAGGCTTATATAAACGCCTGCCCCCAAAGCTTCACTAGTGACCCACACCGCATCACTTAGGTCGGGTCCCTTTTAAAAGGAGCCGCTTTCCAATGGCACGTAGCTAGGGCACGTTTATTGGAATTTATAAACGTTTAAGATTTTTGGAAAGGATACGTTTCGTCGCTGGAGGAGCACTATAAGGACCCTAACGAGGAACGAATTGATGCTAAAAAGCTCCGGTTTTTAAAGTATAACGGCGATATCGTCGGCTACCTAACGGAGCTGGGGCAGTATAATATTATTACCCGATGGACCGGTACGACCTTCCGGGATTTCGTCCGATCCTCGCTACCCGAAGGTATCGCCGATTTGGTATATGCTAATAAAGGTCGAATCCCTACGGACGACGCCGAATTTTTCGAAGCCTTCCAGGAGGCAGGGATCATTTACGAGCAAAAGCTCGCAAATAAAGCCTCCATTAAGGCTTTGATGCAAAAAACGGGCCAAAAGGAAAAGGGAAAAGACGAGCCCGCTTCGAATCAGGAGCGCTCGAACGCGGGCCGTCGCCGCGGCAAAGGCTCCAATAGGAACCCAAGTCCATCCTTAAGCTCCCGTTCCGGAAAGAAAGCCAACGATAAGGCTGCCAATAAAAAAAGTAACGTTTGGACTACGACCAAACTGGCATTCGAAGGGGTCGAATAACGCGATATCGACGCACGAAAGTTGGCCAAAGCCGACTGCTAGCGCTATGGAAGAGAAGGGCACCACACGTTGGAATGCTACGCTATAAAGGACACCAACGGCAAGGAACTCCCTCCTGCACCGGCAAAGACGGCCGGCGCCAAGTTTATCTTTAAACGCTTTGCGACGGACGAATAAGAGGAACAGCCACAGGCTAAAAGGGCCAAAATTGCAGGCCTCGTTTCGGAAGCCCCAAACGAAACACGAATCTTTAAATTGTCAAATTCAGAATCGGACGATAACTGTTAACAACCATCGACTATCGCTGCTGCCCGAAGGCCCTTAACGGATAAAAAGCTCGTAAAGCCGATCCTCCGTATGTATATACGGGCAAAGGGATTAAAGGAGATACCTGTTCGGGTCCTTTTGGACGGAGGTAGCGATACAAAGGTTACTTCGGACAAAATAGCTAAACAGTTTCCAAGGCATTTGGTCGATAAAGCTATTCCCCGCATTATAACTACCTTTTTAGGGGCGGTTGAACCAAAAGCCGGAAAGCAACTAGTGGTCGACGTTACCCTCCGGCATAAAACGCACTATTTTACGGAAACGTTCGAAATTAGTCCTACGGATCCAGATTGCGACGTTATCCTACCCTTGGCATGGCAAAGGCAACACCCACCGTTGGGCTTATTGGATCGCGACCTTCGGGATATCCGCATGGATTCGGACAAGTGCCGGAAGTGCAACAAGCCCCGGGCCCGGAAGCCACAGGACTTACGGCCCCTAAAAGGCTTACGCCTTTAAGAGGATATAAAAACGGTCGAACCCGTAGTTATTGCAGCCATTAAGTACGGGCATGGTATTCCTTCCCTTAAGGAAGTGGCCAAAGCAGATTCGGACGGCTTCGAATCGGTACCAGAAAAGTTTAGGGAGTTCCTTCCTATTATGACGGAAGCGGCCGCTACCCGTTTTCCCGATTATTAGCTTTAGGACCACGAAATTCACCTAAAAGAAGGAGCTTAATTAAACCATAACCCCTTATACCAAATGAGCCAAAGGGAGCTGGACGTTTTAAAGCCTTAGCTGGAAAAGTATATGCGAACCGGCAAGGTTAGGCTATGCAAAATTGCCAACAGTTCGCCCTTTATGTTCGCAGAAAAGAAAAACCCCTTCGATCCCTTAAAGGTAGTGGTCGATTATAAGGACGTAAACGCTAAAACGATTCCGATTCGGTGCCCTATCCCGCTTATTACGGAGCTCTAAGATCGATTTCGGAATGCCAAATGGAAAACGAAAATCAACCTTAAAACCGGGTTTAACCTAATTCGGATGAAAAAAGGGCACGAATAGCTTACGGCCTTCCGTTGCAAATACGGCGTCTTCGAATTTACGGTTATGCCTATAGGCTTTATCAACGCCCCCGCCACTTTCTAAAGCATGATGAACCATATTTTTATGGACCTTATCGATACCGGGCTCCTCGTATATTTGAATGACCTTTTAATATACGCAAAAACCAAGGAATAATACGATAGTTTAGTAAAGGAGGTGCTTCGCCGCTTTACTAAACACAACCTAGCCGTAGCCCCTCGCAAATGCGTTTAGGGGGTGCACGAGGTCGAGTTTTTTGGTCACATAATAGGACCCGAGGGCATCGCAATGTCCAAAGATAAGGTTAATGCTATTATCTAATGGGAGGCCCCTAACTGCCTTAAGGACTCCCAGTCGTTTATCGGCTTTGCCAACTTTTACAGGAGGTTTATTAAAAGGTTTTTAAGAATCGTTAGGCCTATAACGACGGCTAACGCCCTGCCTAAAAGCCAATGGCGATGGACCCCCGAAATGGAACAGGCCTTCGAAGCCTTTAAAGTCGCTTTCGTTTCGCCTCCGATACTCCGGCATTTCGATCCGTTTTTCCCAGCGCAAATCGAGGTAGACGCTTTGGACTTTGCCCTTGGAGGGGTGCTATCCCAAAGGGACCCCGAAACCAACAAACTGCACCCCGTTGCCTTCCATTCACGCAAAATGTCACCTGCCGAAATCAACTACGAAATCCACGATAAAGAGCTTTTAGCAGTCGTCGATTGTTTCGCTAGGTGGAGGCATTACCTCGAAGGGGCAAAGCACCGGATAGAGGTTTATACGGATCACCGGAACCTCGAATATTTCCTAACGGCTAAAGTCTTTAATCGAAGGCAAGCTAAATGGGCACAACAACTGGCTGGTTATTGGTTTATAATTAACTACCGGCCAAAAAAGCAAAATAAAAAGGCTAATATGCTGTCGAAATTACCCCAGCACAAGCCTAAAAAAGGGGGGAGTGAGGATCAGCCGATTACGACGATCCTGCAAAAAAAACACTTCCTAACAAAAATTTCGGCCTTAAAAGGATAAAAAGATAACCCTATGGAAGAAGCTTTGCCGCAAAGAGCACCTTTTTTCCTCCTATCCCCAGGCCGGCTTTGTAGTATTCCAATCCTAAAGTGGGTTACGGAATTTACTAACAAAGTTAAACAAGCTGGTATATCGGATTCCGAATACTAAGGCCGCCTTTAAAAGCCCGAAAAGGGTGAAAAAATTAAGGATAGCTTCCTTTATTATAAGGAAAGGCTGTGGGTGCTAACGGAGGCCCTGCAAAAGGAAGTCCTCGAATCCGAACATAACACAAAAGTCGCTAGATATATAGGCATAGACAAAACCCTGGAATTGATCATACGACATTTCTGGTGGCCCAACATCGAGGCAAAAGTCCGGGAATACGTAAGGGGATGCCTGGAGTGCTAACGCAATAAGGCCCCAAGGTATGCCCCCTTTGGACCCCTACAACCTATAGAGCTGCATTACCAGCCCTGGAAAACGGTAGCTATAAACTTCATTACGGACCTCCCTTTAAGCGATGGGTGCGATTCAATCTGGGTAATGGTAAACCCCTTTACCAAAATGGCGCATTTCGTCCCCTTTAAAGTCGAGGGTAAGAAGTCGGATGACCTTATCCGCATTTTCGCCAAAGAATACTAGCGACTGCACGGTGTGCCTTTGGATATTATCTCTAATAGAGATTCCAGATTTACGAGCCATTTGTGGAAAGATTTCCTCCGTTTGGTAGGCATTAAGCCAAAAATAAGCACTGCCTTCCATCCCCAAACGGATGGACAAACCGAAAGGCTTAACCAAAGCCTGAAGGCCTACCTTAAATCTTTCGTAAATTACGAAATGACTAATTGGGTCGAGCTGTTACCCACGGCGGAATTTGCTTATAATAATACATTTTCGGCAAGTACTTCCATTACTCCCTTTTTCGCCAACTACGGGTACCACCCAGCTTCTAATAATCCCCCTCTCCTAAGACGAGTACGCAATCCAGCAAGCCAACTTTACCGGCATTAAATGACCCAGGTGCACGAAAAAGCCAAACGGCACCTCGAGAAAGCCCGGGAACGGATGAAGCATTAGGCCGATAAAAAAAAAGGCCCTTCGCCGGTCCTTACCGAAAAACAACTTGTTATACTAAACGCCCGGCACATAAAAACCCGTCGCCCTACCAAGAAACTCGATGCCAAAATGCTCGGGCCCTTCCAAATCCTTAAGGTTATCTCTCCCACGGCGGTACGGCTGGCTTTGCCTAAAACCTGGAAGATCCATAACGCTTTCCACGTATCCCTCATCAAGCCCTACCGCTTTAGCATTCAAGCACGACCTAACCCTAACCAGGTATTGCAAAAAGCCCCCTCGGTTGTAGGAGATTTCGTTATAAAAAAGGTTATGGACTCCATGGATACAGGAGGAAAGGTTCGTTACTTTATCCAGTAGGAGGATTACCCACGCAAAAAGGACTGGACGTAGGAACCTTAGGAGCATTTCGATACCGACGGATCTAAGCAGCACGTTATTGCTTTTCATCAGCTTAACCCCGACAAGCCTAGGGACCCCCGCGTGCTACAAAACATAAGCACGGCCGCATCCCTTAAACGGGCCTCGGAAGGTTTCGAAACGCGCCTTAGGAAGAGGAGGATAGTGTTACACGGAAGAACCCGTGGACCTAACTAATCGGCATCACGAGTCGGCCTTACGGAGGGTCGAAGACCCGCATAGGCGGTCAACGGCCCTAAAGCCAAGCGGTAAAGGTCGGAAGGCAGTGTGAATCATGTACTCGATACTTCGCACGGATCACAAAGGGTCTATATAAACCCTGCCATCTCCTATGTCCTTCACGAAAGATTCCTTCCTCCTCAAGCATCTTTTGAGCCCATAGAAAGATTATCTGCAATCTAGAGATTCTTTCTCCAGGCCGTCTTTAACCCCTTGTTACACTTAATGCATACGAACTTACGGTCTCCTCATTTAATAATAAGGACGAAAAAAAGCTGGCCGAACCCTTCAACCCGCGCTTCCAAGCCTATGCCGACGTGTTTTCGAGCCGACGGGCCAAAGCACTTCCATTGTTGGAAAAAACGGAATACGCTATCGAATTGGAAAAAGGGACTAAACCCCTAATGGGCGCCCTGTACCCAATTTCAAAAAAGCAAGCAATAGCGTTAAAGGAATACCTTTAAAAGAACCTGGCTTTAGGAAAGGTTAACCCCTCCGAGGCCGACGCAGGATCCCCCGTGTTGTTCGTCCTTAAAAAGGACGGCACGTTGCGTTTATACGTCAATTACCGCGCTTTTAACCGAATTACTTGCAAAAACCGATATTCCCTGCCGCTTATCTTTGATTTAATAGATAGGTTGGCAAAAGCGAAATGGTTTTCCAAGCTGGATTTAAGGGACGCATACCATCGCATCCGAATTAAAAAGCAAAATCAATAGAAAATAGCTTTCTGTACCAAATACGGGTTATTTGAATATATTGTTATGCCTTTCGGATTAACTAACGCCCCGTTAACGTTCCAAGCTTACATGCATCGAGCGCTGGCAAAGCTAATAAACCACATTTGCGTAATGTATTTCGACGATATCATCGTGTTTTTTTAAATTAAAAAGGAGTACGAAATGCATGTAAAGCAAATTTTAAAACGATTCCGGTTGTACGAGCTATACGCAAAGCAATTCAAATGCGAATTTTTCCAGAACTACGTCGAATTCCTGGGCTTCCGGGTTTTTAAGGAAGGCATTTTTATGGACTTTAATCGTACAAAGGCTATTTAGAAGTAGCAACCACCCGAATCCTATAGGGATATCTAAATGTTTTTAAGCTTCGCTAACTTTTACCGCAAGTTTATCCCCGGCTATTCGCGCGTGGTCGCACTTATAACCGAGCTATTTAAACGCAGCTAAAACGGCAAAAAAGGGGATATTCGACTAGCCGCCGTCGGCAGCTAAGGCATTCGAAGGATTAAAGGAAGCTTTTGGGAACGCCACTATCCTAAAATATTGGGACCCGACCAAGGAAATACGAATGGAAATAAACGCTTTTACGAAAGCTATTTCTGGCATTTTATCGCAACTAATAAATAGCAAATGGCACCCTATGGCTTTTTATTCCCGCAAATTAACCGACGCGAAGTAAAAATGGGCTACGGGCTAGCAGGAGTTGCTGGCGATTATCAAATCGCTGGAACACTAGCGATAGTGCCTGGAAGGAGCTTCCAAAGTGTTTACAGTACTAACGGACCATTAAGCCCTAAAGTGTAACAAGGGGTTAAAGACGGCTTGGAGAAAGAATCTCTAGATTGCAGATAATTTTTTTATGGGCTTAAGAGATGCTTAAGGAGGAAGGAATCTTTCGTGAAGGACATAGGAGATGGCAGGGTTTATATAAACCCTTTATGATCCGTGCGAAATATCGAGTACATGATTCACATTGCCTTCCGACCTTCACCGCTTAGCCTTAGGGCCGTTGACCGCCTATGCGGGTTTTCGACCCTCCGTAAGGCCGACTCGTGATGCTAACTAGTTAGGTCCACGGGTTCTTCCGTGTGACACTATCCTCCTTTTTTTAGGGCGCGTTTCGAAACCTTCCGAGGCCCGTTTAAGGGATGCGGCCGTGCCTATGTCTTATGGCACGCGGGGGTCTTTAGGTTTGTCGGGGTTAAACCGATAAAAAGCAATAACGTACTGCTTAGATCCGTCGGTATCGAAATGCTCCCAAAGTTCCTACGTCCAGTCCTTTTTGCGTGGGTAATCCTCCTATTGGATAAGGTAACGAACTTTCCCGCTTGTATCCATGGAATCTATAACTTTTTTTATAACGAAATCTTTTATAACCGAAGGGGCTTCCCGTAGTACCTGGTCAGGGTTAGGTCGTGCTTAAATGCTAAAGCGGTAGGGTTCGATAAGGGATACGTGGAAAGCGTTATAGATTTTCCAGGTTTTAGGCAGGGCTAATCGTACCGCCGTAAGAGAGATAACCTTAAAGATCCGGAAGGGCCCGAGCATTTTGGCATCGAGTTTTTTGGCGGGGCGACGGGTTTTTATGTGCCGGGCGTTTAATATAACGAATTGTCTTTCGGTAAGGACCGGCAAGGGGCTTTTCCTTTTGTCGGCCTAATGCTTTATTCGTTCCCGGGCTTTTTCGAGGTATCGTTTAGCTTTTTCGTGCACCTGGGTCATCCAATGCCGGTAAAGTTAGCTTGCTGGATTGCGTACTCGTTCTAAGAAAAGGGGATTATTAGAAGTTGGGTGGTACCCGTAGTTGGCGAAAAAGGGAGTAATGGAGGTATTTGCCGAAGATATATTATTATAAGCAAATTCCGCTGTAGGTAATAGCTTAACCCAATTGGTTATTTCGTAATTTACGAAAGACCTAAGGTAGGCTTCCAAGCTTTGGTTAAGCCTTTCGGTTTGTCTATCCGTTTGGGGATGGAAGGCAGTGCTTATTTTTGGCTTAATGCTTACCAAACGGAGGAAATCTTTCCATAAGTGGCTTGTAAATCTGAAATTTCTATCAAAGATAATATCCAAAGGCATACCGTGCAATCGCTAGTATTTTTTTAGCGAAAATGCGGATAAGGTTATCCGATTTTTTACCCTCGATTTTAAGGGGGACGAAATGCGCCATTTTGGTAAAGGGGTTTACTATTACCCAGATTGAATCGCACCTATCGTTTAAAGGGAGGTCCGTAATGAAGTCCATAGCTACCGTTTTCCAGGGCTGGTAATGCAGCTCTATAGGTTATAGGGGTCCAAAGGGGGCATGCTTTATGGCCTTATTGCGTTGGTACTCCAGGCATCCCCTTACGTATTCCCGGATTTTCGCTTCGATATTGGGCTATTAAAAGTGCCGAGTAATTAATTTGAGGGTTTTATCTATACCTATATGTCCAGCGACTTTTGTATTATGTTCGAATTCGAAGATTTCCTTTTGTAGGGCCTCCGTTGGCACTTACAATCTTTCCTTATAATAAAGGAGGCTATCTTTAACTTTTTTTACCTTTTTCGGGCTTTTAAAAGCGGCTTTGGTATTCGGAATCCGATATACCAGCTTGCTTAACTTTGTTAGTAAATTCCGTAGCCCATTTTAGAACTGGAATATTGCAAAGCCGGTTTAGGGATAGGAGGAAAAAAGGTGCTCCTTACGGCAAAGCTTTTTTTATAGGGTTATTTTTTTGTTTTTCTAGGGCCGAAATTTTTGTTGGGAAGTGTTTTTTTTGCAGGATCGTTGTAATCGGCTGATTTTTACTCCCCCTTTTTTTAGGCTTGTGCTAGGGTAATTTCGATAGTACATCGGCCTTTTTATTTTGCTTTCCTAGCCGGTAGTTGATTATAAACTAATAATTAGCTAGTTGTTATGCCCATTTGGCTTGCTTTTAATTAAGGATTTTGGCCGTTAGGAAATATTCGAGGTTCCGGTGATCCGTATAAACTTTTATCTGGTGCTTTGCCTTTTCGAGGTAATGCCTCCACCTAGCGAAACAGTTGACGACCGCTAAAAGTTCCTTATCGTGAATTTTATAGTTGATTTCGGCGGGTGACATTTTGCGCGAATAGAAGGTAACGGGGTGCAGTTTGTTAGTTTCGGGGTCTTTTTGGGATAGCACCCTTCTAAAGGTAAAGTCCGAAGCGTTTATTTCGATTTGCGTTGGGAGAAACGGATTGAAATGCCGGAGTATCGGAGGTAAAACGAAAGCGACTTTAAAAGCCTTAAAGGCCTGGTCCATCTTGGGGGTCTATCGCCATTGGCTTTTAGGCAGGGCGTTGGCCGTCGTTATAGGCCTAACGATTTCGGAAAACCTTTTGATAAACCTTTTGTAAAAGTTGGCGAAGCTATTAAAGGATTGGGAGTTTTTAAGGCATTTGGGGGCTTTTTATTGCACAATGGCGTTTACTTTATCCTTAGATATTGCGATGCTATTGGGTCCTATTATGTGATTAAGGAATTCGACTTCGTGCACCCCCTAAACGCATTTGCGAGGGGCTACGGCTAAATTGTGTTTAGTAAGGCGGCGAAGCACCTCCTTTACCAAATCGTCGTGTTGTTCCTTGGTTTCGGCGTATATTAGGAGGTCATCCAAATATACAAAGAGCCCGGCATCGATAAGGTTTATAAAGATATGGTTTATTATGCTTTGGAAGGTGGCGGGGGCGTTGATAAGGCCTATGGGCATAACCGTGAATTCGAAGACTCCGTATTTGCAACGAAAAGCTGTAAGCCATTCGTAGCCTTCTTTTATTCGAATCAGGTTAAACCCGGTTTTAAGGTTGATTTTCGTCATCCATTTGGCATTTCGAAGTCGATTTTGGAGTTTCGTAATAAGCGGGATAGGGCACCAAATCGGGATCGTTTTAGCGTTAACGTCCCTATAGTCGACCACTACCCTTAAAGGATTAAGGGGGTTTTTCTTTTATGCGAACATAAGGGGCGAACTGTTGGTAGTTTTGTATGGCCTAACTTTGCCGGTTCGCATATACTTTCCCAGCCAAAGCTTTAAAACGTCCAGCTCCTTTTAGCTTATTTAGTATAGGGGTTTATAAGTTAATTGGGCTCTTTCCTTTAGGTGAATTTCGTGGTCCCAGGGCTGATGATCGGGAAAGCGTGTAGCGGCCGTTTCCGTTATAATAGGAAGGAATTCCTTAAACTTTTTTGGTACCGATTCGAGGCCGTTTAAATCTGCTTTGGCCACGTCTTTAGGGGAAGGAATACTATGCCTGTATTTAATGGCGGTAATAGTCGCAGGCTCGACTGTTTTTATATTTTCCCGAAGGCGTAAGCCTTTAGGTGGCCGTAAATCCGGCGGCTTTCGGGCCCGGGGCTTGTTGCATTTCCGGCATTTGTCCGAATCCATGCGGATATCCCGAAGGTCGCGATCCAATAAGCCCAACGGTGGGTGTTGCCTTTGTTATGCGAAGGGTAGGATAACGTCGCAATCTGGATCCGTAGGATTAACTTCGAACGTTTCCGTGGAATAATGCGTTTTGTGCCGAAGGGTAACGTCGACTACTAGTTGCTTTCCGGCCTTTGGTTCGACCGCCCCTGAAAAGGTAGTTATAATACGGGGAATAGCTTTGTTGATTAAATGCCCTGGAAGCTGCTTAGCTATTTTGTCCGAAATAACCTTCGTATCGCTGCCTTCGTCCAAAAGGACCCGAATAGGTATCTCTTTTGATCCCTTTGCCCGTATATATATACGGAGAATTGGCTTTGCGAGCTTTTTATCCGTTAGGGGCCTTCGGGCAGCAGCGACGGTCGATGGTTGTCAACAGTCTTCGTCCGATTCCGAATTTGATAGCTTGAAGATTCGGGATCCGGTAAGGGCGTTTCCTTCCAAGGCTTCCGAAACGAGGCCGGCGATTTTGGCCTTTTTGGCCTGTGGCTGTTCCTCCTATTCGTTCGTTGCAGGGCGTTTAGGGATGGATTTGGCGCCGGCCGTTTTTACAGGTGCAGGAGGAAGTTCCGTGCCGTTAGTGTCCTTTTTGGCGTAGCATTCTAACGTATGGTGCCTTTCTTTCCCGCAGCGCCAGCAGTCGGTTTTAGCTAACTTTCGTGCGTCGATATCGCGTTGTTCGACCCCTTCGAATGCTAGTTTAGTCGTAGTCCAAACGTTACTTTTTTTGTCGGCTTTATCGTTGGCCTTTTTTCCAGAACGGGAGCTTGAGGATGGATTTTGGCTCTTGTTTTTGGAGCCTTTGCTTTGGCGACGGCCCGCGTTCGAACGCTCCGAAGTCGAAACGGGCTCGTTTTTTCCCTTATCCTTCAGGGTTAGCCCAGGGTCTTGAAGCATAACCTCGTGGATTTTGACGGCTTTTTAGATTGCGGCGAGGAATTTTTCGTCCGTATTAAGAACTCCTCCGTAACGGGAATATATTAATTTAGTAATTTCCTTTGGAAAGGTGCGGGAAATGTGCTCCCTAAATATAACGCCGGACCATTGGACCGCTTCGTTAAGGTTAAGGAGCTTAGTAAGGTACTAAACGGTATCTCCTTTGTATTTAAGCTCCCGCATTTTTTTAGCGTTGCGGTGGTATTCGGTGGCGTCCCGGAAGCGTTCCTGTAGGGCCGCCGAATAGGCCCGCCAGTTGTTTTCGAGCTGCGCGCTTCGAAGGGACCGAAAGCGTTAATAGTGCTAAATTTGTGCGTTTTCCGTAAGTAGGGACCCGACCCAGTTGATTTTAACTGTATCGTTAGGAAAGCTTTCGACGTAGGTTTTTATATAGGAGGTAACGCGAAGCCACTATAGCTTAAATTTAGCCAGGTCTTTGCCGTCGTAACTAGGTGGCTTGTTAAGCTGGATTGGGTTAATGACGGCCGTAAGGATCGGATTACGCGGGCAAGCAATTCCCTATTGGATGGCTTTGATAAAGTCCCGCAAATCGGGGTCTTTGGAAGCCCGTCCGTTATTTTCGGGGGCATCGTTTTCCGAAAAGGTGTTCGAAGGTTTTAAAGGTTCCAAAGGAATAGCAATATGTTTGGGAGGTTCGTTAAGTGGCCTTTGGGGAGGCCTTTAAAGAGGTTTTTCGAGGCTTCCGGAGTGCCTGGGACCTGCCGTTGCGGACCTGTACTATTGTTAGGCAGCGGAGGCAGTAGCCCGAACTTGTTGCCGTCGGAGGTTATCGGATAATAAGGGGTTCTAAAAACCCTAGCGTGATGATGCCGACGTTTTAAGCGCCGATTGGGGTAGCGGTTTCTCCGTAAAAGGGACGGGTTTTTCCCTTTCTAGAGTGCTTTGACGTGAGCCCGGTGGAAGGGACGACCTTTGGAGGGCCGAAAGTACCGTAGCTGATCTAGGCCGCTTTCCTTGTGCTGCAAGCCGCCGGCTTTCCCGTACGGCGTCTTTAACAAGCTGGTGAGTTTGGGCCAATATGCGTCGCTCGGCTTCGGTGAGGGCCTCGGGCGAAACATGCTCCTTGGTTAGGAGATCCTGGATCTGGGCATCC
>JNVV01000030.1:418891-457390 GCA_000733355.1 Falciphora oryzae
TGTATCGTTAGGAAAGCTTTCGACGTAGGTTTTTATATAGGAGGTAACGCGAAGCCACTATAGCTTAAATTTAGCCAGGTCTTTGCCGTCGTAACTAGGTGGCTTGTTAAGCTGGATTGGGTTAATGACGGCCGTAAGGATCGGATTACGCGGGCAAGCAATTCCCTATTGGATGGCTTTGATAAAGTCCCGCAAATCGGGGTCTTTGGAAGCCCGTCCGTTATTTTCGGGGGCATCGTTTTCCGAAAAGGTGTTCGAAGGTTTTAAAGGTTCCAAAGGAATAGCAATATGTTTGGGAGGTTCGTTAAGTGGCCTTTGGGGAGGCCTTTAAAGAGGTTTTTCGAGGCTTCCGGAGTGCCTGGGACCTGCCGTTGCGGACCTGTACTATTGTTAGGCAGCGGAGGCAGTAGCCCGAACTTGTTGCCGTCGGAGGTTATCGGATAATAAGGGGTTCTAAAAACCCTAGCGTGATGATGCCGACGTTTTAAGCGCCGATTGGGGTAGCGGTTTCTCCGTAAAAGGGACGGGTTTTTCCCTTTCTAGAGTGCTTTGACGTGAGCCCGGTGGAAGGGACGACCTTTGGAGGGCCGAAAGTACCGTAGCTGATTTAGGCCGCCTTTTTTGTGCCGCAAGTCGCCGGCTTTCCCGTACGGCGTCCCTAACGAGCTAATGCGTTTAGGCCAATATGCGCCGTTCGGTATTAGTAAAGGCTTCGGGCGATACGTACTCCTTAATTAAGAGATCCTGGATTTGGGCATCTTTATTGACGGCCTAGTTAGTAACTCCTTTTTCGAAGGTGGAAAGTCGTGTTTGTAAGTCCTGTAAGTGGTTTTGTTGGGCTCGAGTAACGTCCCGGAGCTAAATTAGGGCCTCCGAACGGATTTGTTGCTTTTCGGCCAAAGTGGCGACCGTGGCCTAAATTTGTTGTGCAAATGCCTGGCTTTTTCCGATAATCCGTTGCCGGAATGCCTTTTGTTAATCGGCGGAAGCGATTAGGCCTTTTTTATATAAAGAAACGACGGTATAGTACGCGTGGGTGATGCGGTCGTAATGGGTCCTAATTTCGCGGATTTGTTCCCGATTGGCGAGGATTTCCTGGCTCACACCTCGGGATAGGGCTGAAATTGCTTCGTGCGTACTGATGAATTCCCGCTGGATTTCGGTCATCCAGCCCGGGGGGTTTTGAAGGCGTCCTACGGATATAAGGGCTTGTTATTCGAGGGCTATATCGAAAGGGGGTGCCGAATAAAGGATAAGTGCTTCCTGATCGTCGAGCATAGGGGTATCCTAACGTTCTTCCAGTGCAGACCGGGAGGGGCCTTCGGGGGCTTTTCCGGCCGCTTTTTTAAATTGGGCTGGCATGGTATCGGCAGGTATACCGGAATCGCTAGGCAAAAAAGGGGATTTTATAGCCGGCATGCTAAAGTCGCTTGGTAGGGAAGGAGATGTCGTTATAGACGAGATGAGGGGGTCCGGTTCCCTGTATTCCTGGGCAGCGTAAAATCTTAAAGGTACAAGGGAGAATTTCTGGCCTTTTTTGGAATCCCGTAGTTTTTCCAGGGCGATTGAGAGGGTGAAACGACCTTCTTGTATATTCTTTTCGCTTTTACCCGTTCGAAAATACCGGTGACAGTTAAAATGTTTGTGGTGTGGCCCCAGGGTTTTATTCGCTAAAGAAGGCAACAGTTGGAGTTTGCGAATGCCGATTGACAGGGCCTTTCTAGAGCTTAGGAGGAAAGATAGTGAGGCTTCCGTTAGGGGGCAGAGCGTAGAAAGATTATTTGTAATAAGGGGTTAAAGACGGTTTGGAGAAAGAATCTTTAGATTGCAGATAATTTTTTTATGGGCTTAAGAGATGCTTGAAGAGGAAGGAATCTTTCGTGAAGGACATAGGAGATGGCAGGGTTTATATAGACCCTTTGTGATCCGTGCGAAGTATCGAGTACATGATTTACACTGCCTTCCGACCTTCACCGTTTGGCCTTAGGGCCGTTGACCGCCTATGCGGGTCTTCGACCCTCCGTGAGGCCGATTCGTGATGCTGATTAGTTAGGTCCACGGGTTCTTCCGTGTGACATAAAGGGAGTGATTTAAACACCCGCAAAAAACTTCCGCGGGAAGCTGGCACGCTAGGTATACAAGCTGTCGCAATTTAATTTTAACATCGAACATAAAGCAAACAAAACTAACCCCGCTGATGGTTTGTTTAAAAGGCCAGATTACATAGGGGGAAAAATTATATACGAGGACGTCGTCCCGTTTTTAGCAGCTAAATTGAATTTGCTGTCGTATTTGCCAAATAAATTAACATAACAAATAGCTATATTAACGATTTAAAAGAACTGTTTAGATATTGTAAAGCAATATGTGCAAGCTGCAAAAAAGATTCCGATTCGGGTTCGCGACCTAAAGAAAAGGCAACGCGCCCGCTTAAAAAGGAATAGTTATGGCGTCGACCTTTTAAATTATTTTACCCGAATCGATGCCCTTATAAAAAAAAAACGAAAAACAAATGCCGTTAAGGCCTCGCCTAAAACGGGCACGTTCGGAGGTCGCCGAAAGTAACCAATCTTTACGGTTTGGGCTGCAAATGGCTATGTAAATCCCTATCGCAGCCTTTATTCGTAACAAAAAACGAAAGTGGCAGGCAAAGCCTGGCCTAAAGGGTAACCCAAAAAGGTTCGCGACGGTTTAGCCCCGGGCAAAAGAAAAACTGCTGGCAGAGGAGCTTGGAATTGGGAGCGTTGTTTATAACCAATTGCTTCCTCGCTGTCACATGGAAGAACCCGTGGACCTAACTAGTCGGCATCACGAGTCGGCCTCACGGAGGGTCGAAGACCCGCATAGGCGGTCAACGGCCCTAAGGCCAAGCGGTGAAGGTCGGAAGGCAGTGTGAATCATGTACTCGATACTTCGCACGGATCACAAAGGGTCTATATAAACCCTGCCATCTCCTATGTCCTTCACGAAAGATTCCTTCCTCCTCAAGCATCTCTTAAGCCCATAGAAAGATTATCTGCAATCTAGAGATCCTTTCTCCAAGCCGTCTTTGACCCCTTGTTACACTCGCCCTGTTATTATCGAATTAATAAAGGACGAAACGGCCAAAGCCGATAAACCAGGCCAAGCAACATACCAATTAGTTAGGCGGTTGCAAACGTAGGATTAAAAGGTTGTCGCATTGCGTGCTTTGGTAAAAGATAGCGCCGGGATCTAAAAAGATTAGCCCGTTAGGATAAGCGTGGCCGCTTAAAAACGCGATGCCGCGTAAAAACGCGATGCCGCAAAAAGCGATGCTATATAGAGATATGATGCCGTGCAGAGATACGATGCCATATAGAGATATAATGCCGTGTAGAGACGCGATGCCATGCAGAGATATGATGCCGTATAGAGATACGATGCCGCGTAAAGACGCGATGCCGTTAAAAGCGATGCCGCCGAGGAAGGCGATGCCGCGCAAAGACGCGATGCCGTTGGAAGCGATACCGCGCGGAAACGCGATGCCGCCGAAGAAGGCGATGCCGCTAGAAGCGATACCGCGCGGAAACGCGATGCCGCCAAAGGAAGCGATACCGCGTAAAGCCGCGATGCCGCTAGGGAAAGCGATGCCGCTGGAAGCGATACCGCTAAAGGAAGCGATGCCGCACCCAAACGCGATGCCGCCGGAAGAAGCGATGCCGCCTAAAGAGGCTATATGGCTAGGAAAAGCTAAACCACCTACAAAGGATATTATGTGAACGAAAACGGAATTTTGTATTTCCGGGGACGTTTGGTAGTACCTGCTTAAAGAGCGTTAAAAGCCCAAATTATAGCTTAATACCACGACGACCCCCGGGCCGGACATTTCGGAGTTTACAAAATAATAAAACATATTAAACGCAAATTTCATTAGGAAAATTTTGGATAAAAATATAATAGCTTACGTTAAATCGTACTAGGTATGCTAGGGAGCTAAAGTGCTTAAATATAAACCCTATAGCGAACTGCAACCGCTCCCATTACCGGAGCATCCATTCCAAAAAATTAACCTAAATTTTATTACAGGGCTGCCCGAATGCCTAACTTTTACAGGATAAACGTATAATGCCGTGCTTGTAGTAATTGACCGCTTTACCAAATACGCCAAATTTATCCCAATGCGTAAAACCATTTCGGCGTTTAGGTTGGCCTAAATGCTATAGCGGTATATTAAATGCTAGTTTGGCACCCTAAAAGGTATCGTTAGCGATAAAAACTCGCTGCTAATAAGTTATTTCTAAGCGAAGTACCGAAAAGCTTTGCATTTAGCCCGACGATTATTTACGGCGTTTTATTTTTAAACCGATAGCTAAATAAAACGCACCCATTAAATACTAACGCATTACTTACAGACGTTTATTAACCGAAAAAAGTACGGTTGGGTAGTAGTGTTGCATAAAGCCGAATTTGCGTATAATAACGCCAAATACGAAACCATTGGCGTTAATCCTTTTAAAATACTATATGGGTTTAACCCTCGCATATATAAAATTGTAGTTAACCCTAAAAAAACCAAAGTCCAAAAAGTGCTGGAACGGTTATACTATATCCGCAGGATCCGAGCCGATATGCGGACCAACTATGCCCGTACTATGGAAGCCTAACGTCGGTACTACAACTAACGGAAACAACCTTAGGAATACCAAAAGGGACAGGTCGTTAGCTTATCCATAAGGAATTTCCGGTTTAAAATAGGGACCCGCAAAATGGCACCTACTTACATCCGGGTACCTATTATAAAAAAGGGTTAGCAGTTTAGCATACGAAATACAACTGCCGGAAAAATATAGCCATTTATATAACGTTTTTTCCGTAACGTTATTAAAACTTTAAAACGATTCCCGTCCGCAACCTCCTAACTTTGCTTTCCCGGAATTGGAAAAGGAAATAGAAAAGTGGGAAATGGAAAACGTCGTTAATATACGCGAATAAAAAGGATCCCGATCTTTCCTGGTTAAATAGGTAAAATAGCTAGTGGAATATAATACGTGGAAGCCAAAGGAACATTTAAAAAACGCACGCAAACTAGTTAATGCCTATTTAAAAAAAAAACGCAAAACGTACCGCAAATGGGATAACTTTATCCTAAGCCCGGAAAAGGGGAAATTGCCAAAAAATTTAACAAAATAAGCCCGAAAAAAAAAGAAAAAAACAGTATTAACTAGGATTTGCGATTTCTTTACTAATTAGGAGCTCGCTTTCCATTTGCACTATCCTTACCTGGTAAAATCGAGCAACAAAACGATATGCTTAAGCCAATCCTTTGCTTTTTCCTCCGTCGTACTATCGCTTACGAAGCCGGCGTTGGAAACTTCCTTTTAAAAACCTATAAAGCTTAAAAGACGGATCCGATACGCGGGCCCGGCCTACTCGAAATCGAAAAAATGCAAAAGGCGATTGGTATAATTTACGTAAATTATTACCGAAGCACGGTTCCGGAAAGCAGGCTAACTTAAGTCGGCCAAACGCGCGTTAACCAGGCCGAGCTCGCGAAAAAAAAGGGTCCGAATATGCATATGCGGACGTTCGACGAAGCTCCAATAACCGCCGGCGATGCGCTCTTCGTACCGGATAGATACCAGCAAATCGCGAGGAATCGGGAGGAAATAAAACAAATGCGTTAGCTTTTAAAAAAACACCAGCTAATCGGAATGCACTAGGGTTAAAACCGCTACGTTCGCAAAAGTCCGTCCCCCGTTAACAGCCGAAAACAGTAAATTACGACGAGCATTAAAGTAGGTGGTAACGGAAAATTTATGTAAATTTTCTTATAAAAGCAGGTTGTAAACGGCCCGGAAACGCAAAACTTCGATAGCCGGAAAAAGCAGCCCGCTACGCACCCACCAGGCTATTTCCAATAGGGTGCGGTCCACGCTAAACGGGTATACGCGAAGCTTAAAAAATTATATAAGCTAGGAGCATAATAATATCGGACCGGAAAAGGAACTTATAAGGGATAATAAACCCAACCGCGCCGAGCATACTAATAGCAGCGACCCGCTTCGAAAAAACCGACGGCATATACCAAATTATGCTCGTTATGCTCGCCGCCCCGGAAAAAGTCGGCAACATAGCAATTCCCGCAAAAAAATAAACGCCGGTTATCGTAAAAATTAAGCGGACCGGCAATCGGTACGATTGTCGCCTAGCAACGGTCTTTTTCAGCAAAGAGCCGAAAAGCAAGCAGCTGCTTATCGTTGGAAAAATCTGTAAAATCGCGCAACCTTTAAAAAAGGCCAGCGGGATATACAAGCAGCTAAAGCGTCGGATAAGGCCAAGCCGGAGCCACCCTAGGAAAAGGAATAGCGAGTTGGAAATAAACGCGCACGCGTACGTTCGGAACCGCAAACAGGTTCCGGACTACCGTTTGCTTATTATCGGCGAAATCGAAAAGCTAACGCCGGATAGCGGCGTTATCCTCGTAATCGTAAAATATAACTTAAAAAAGGTTAGCCTACGCCCGAAACGAGCGTGTTAAGGGAAGGGACGAAAACGTACGAATAAGCGTGCGGTTAATAACGAGCGCCAACGACGAGGGCGCATACGATAGGAATAAGGTCGCAAGTACGAATCGAGTGGACGTTTAGTTACGCGAGCGCCAAAGAGCAGGGAAAAAAGGAGCGCGAACGTAAGACTAATGCAAACAACGTTAAAACAAACGCAAACGAGCAAATAAATTAAAACGTTCGCGTAAACCCAAACGCGAGCTAAAGCAAAAAAGGCAAGCTGGGTAAAATAATAACAAGTTAAAAGGTTATTATTGTTAAGGAAAGGAAAAGGTGAAAGGTCGCCGGGCCGGAAGGGAATTGGATACCCACCGGGCCAGCTGCACCTGCCGCCGCCGTAGCCGGGACCTACCGGACCCCCGCACCTGCCGTTGCCCGAGCCCCACCGGAAGTCACTAAGGACTCGCTGTAGCCCCAAAAGTAAAGCTATTTAAAACTTACGCCACGCTAAATTCGACATCTCCGGTCAAATTGCTACCTCCACCAATAACCCAATCTCAAAACAGCAGATCGAAGCTGTTTAGGAAGGGCACCGCTACATCCCTACCAGTAAGCGCTGCCGAAACGTTAGCGCCTTAGAGGGGGGATAGTGTAAGGAGGCCCGTCGCGATAGAGAGGGTCGCCAGAGGAGGGTTTTAGCTTCCCTGGTAGGGCTGCGCCCTGTGGAGGCCTGAGATACCCAGACACGTGACGGGGCTTAAGGGGCTATGCTATTTAGGCGGCTTGGTTGAGGCAATCCGACGATTGCTACAACCAAGTTGAAGTTGTCGTATCTACCCTATAGCAATATAGGACTTCTACTCCCTGATTACCGTTTAGCATTATCGTAATCACCTCGTACAGGCCTTCGGCTTACCCCGTGACAAAAAACGAGGGTAAAAAGCTTATAAAAAGTTAAAAAAAGGATATACCTAATTCCTCGCAATTTACGAGCCCGGCAGCAGCGACGAAGAAAACACGGAAGTTACGGACGAATACGATTTCGATTAAACAACAAATAACAAGTTTGATTTGGCGAGCATTTATTTTATAACACCGGCTATAGCAACGTACCTCGCCGACGAGGCCTTCCTGCACCGACTGCATCCCGAAACTTTGGGATTAGCTAAAAGGGAACCCACCGCGCTAACAAAGCAGGTATTTGTTTAGTACATGCTTACAACCACCGACAAATGGTACGGCATTATTCCAAATACCGGAGCGGCAAAAGTTTTAATTGCGGGAATAACCCAATTTTGAACCTTATAACGCTATCTGCCTAATTTCGGCCTAAATATTAGCAAAAAAAAACGTATGCGCTTTGGATTAGGAAAAGCCATTTCTAACGTTGGAAAAATCACTTTTTCGACCCCGATAAGCTTTATTACGTTCCATATGGTGCTTACGCCTATACCGTTCCTCCTTTGCATTAATAATATGGACGCGCTCGGGGTTTATTTCGATAATACCCGCAACGAGCTAGTAACTAAGCTCGGTAAGCGCGTGCCGATTATGCGACGCTACGGCCACCCCTGGTTTTTCCTTAACGACGTTAGCTATGTAATAATAAGCGTATCGTTTATAACGGAATTAAAAAGCGTGGGAGCAGCCGTTTTAACAGAAACTAAACTTAAACGCGTGCACAAACGCTTTGGCTACCCTTCCGTCGAAAAGCTTTGGATTGTTTTATAACGGGTAAGCTATAAAATTAATTGCAACGTTTTGGAAATAATCAATCGCGTGTGCTATTACTGTCAAATTAAAGCACCCGCACCATAACGTTTTTAATTTACGTTTAAAAACGATTTCGATTTTAATTACAAGGTCGTTACTAACGTAATGCAACTAAATAGCAAACTAATATTTTATATAATTGATGCGAATATAGCATTTAATACCGTAACGTTTTTAAAGGATATAAGCGCAAAAAAGATTTAGGAAGCTTTTAAACGCTACTGGTTAAATACCTATTTGGGGCCCCCAAATGTGCTATTTTACGACGCAAGTACCAATTTTACCGCGAGCGAATTTCAAACGAAAACAAAGCTTTTTGGGATTACTTACAACCAGGTCCCAATAAAAGCGCATTAATTGATAAGCAAAATGGAAAGGTACCACGGACCATTCCGCCGAGCCTATAAAATAATCTGAAAAGAATGTCCTAATTTACACTCCAACTCCGCGCTCCAAAAAGCTATTAAAGCTATAAACGACACGGCAGGCCCTAACGGCCTTATCCTTATGCTGCTCGTTTCTAAAGCCATACTACGTATTAATAATAACTCCCTTTTAACGAAAAGCCAAATTTAAAAAGCGGTAACGTGGTTCATCAGTAAGCGACACACATCAGCGAGCGACACACCAAACGCGTCAACGCGACACACATTCTTTCGCGATCAATTCCTCCACCAACAAACATGGCAGAACCAAATAAAAAAAGCCGAATGATCCTTGCTCTTCAAACATTACAACGGGACCCAAATTTAAACATCCGGACTGCTGCAAAAATCTACGACGTCGCGTTTGCCAATCTCGCGCATCGAAAGCGCGGCCAACCTGCTCGACGCGACTGCATACCCAAAACACGGAAACTAACGGAATCCGAAAAGGAGGCGCTTGTCAAATACATACTCGAGCTGGATTCCCGCGCATTTCCTCCCCGGCCTTCTGGTATTAAAGATATGGCCAACCGATTGCTCGCCAAACGCGACGCGGGCACCGTCGGCAAATGCTGGGTCGAAAAGTTCGTCAAACGCCGCGCAAAGCTCGGCACGCGTTGGATTCGAAAATACGACTACCAAAGGGCCAAATGCGAAAATCCCAAGCTCGTTTCTGCGTAGTTCGACCTTATACGGAACACTATAGCCAAATATGGCATCCTAAATGACGATATCTACAACTTCGACGAAACCGGCTTCCTAATGGGCATAATCGCGGCCGCCATGGTTATTACAACATCGGAAAGCCGTAGCAAAGCAAAGCTGGTCCAGCCTGGCAATCGGGAATGGGCTACAGTCATCCAAAAGGTTAACTATTGCGGTTAGGCGATCCCCCCTTTCATCATCGTCAAAAGGCAGTACCACCTAACCAATTGGTATTCGGAAACCGACCTCCCACGCAATTGGGTCATCGCAACAAATTCCAACGGGTGGACTACGAACGAGCTCGGCTTAAAATGGATCCAGCATTTCGACAAACACACTACGTCGCGTACGAAAGGCCCCTATCGTTTGTTAGTGCTAAACGGACACGAAAGCCACCACTCGACGGATTTCGAGCTCTACTGCCAAAAACACAATATCATTACGCTTTGCATGCCTCCGCATTCGTCTCACTTCCTTCAGCCGCTTAACGTTAGGTGCTTCAGCCCAATAAAAAAAGCGTACGGTCGACAAATCGAGGACCTAATAAGGTCGCACGTTAACCACGTAACCAAGGTCGAGTTCCTTTCGGCGTTCAAAGCGGCATTTTTTAACTCTATAACCGAAAAAAACATTCGAAAAGGCTTTCGAAGGGCTGGCCTTGCCCCTTTCAATCCGGATTCGGTTTTGGAAAAGCTGGATGTAAGGTTACGGACTCCAACTCCCCCAAAAACGCCCTTAAACGACCCCGAACCTTAAACCTCCAAAACGCCCCGGACGGCTAGGGAAGCAACTTCGCAATCCGAACACATCAAAACTCGGATTTCCAATTACCAAAACAACTCTCCAACTCCTATTCATACGGCTATAAACCAAATTGCAAAGGGGGCGAAAGCGATAATGCATAAAGTGGCCCTTCTCCGAGCCGAAGTATCCACGTTTAAAAAAGCGAACGAAGCACTAAGCAAACGCCGGAGGGCCAAAAAAACACGTGTCCGACTTGGAGGGTCACTTACCATCGACAAGGTACGAAATATTCTGGACCAGCAGGAGCTGGATGGACAGCTACAGCAAAAAATGCGCGATTATGGGGGTCAAAAAAGGAGGGCGACGACGACTCGTCGGCGATATGGCACTTACGGCAAAACCGGACACAATGCGCGCACCTGTTAGGAAAAAGTAGAAATGTCCGATATATACAATTCCGAATAGTTTAAATGGATTCCTAGCGTTATTGGGTCGGAATGCGAGTCGATTGTGCGGAGGTCGGGTCCGGGTATGTCGCTCGCTGATGTATGTCGCTCACTGATGAACCACGTTAGCGATTACTAAAACTATAAGTAAGCTCCGAAAGCTTTACGCCAAACGCAAAGTATAAAACGCATTAAACATACGCAACGGGCCAAGCACGGAAAGCACGTTACCTAAAGCGCTGGCTTTAAGAACAAAGGTATTAGTGCATAGGGAAGACGGCGAGTGGAAAGGACCGTATAAAGTCCTTTGGGTAGCAAATAACGAAGTAACGATCGAAACTGTTAACGGCCCTTTAACGTTCCGGAACACTGCCTGCAAACCATACCATAAAGCGCAGGAGCAGGAAACTGCAAATACGGAAAAGCAACCAGCCCCGTTTAAATATCCGCCATAAACGGAACCAAAACGGAAAAGGAAACCGCCAAAAATTACGAAAACGGTAACGGTAAGCGCGTTTAGCGACAGCGAAGCCCTTTCCGAAATCGAAATTGCACCCGCACCCGTACCCACCAGGCCCGGTAAACCACGGAAGGCACCTGCCTAAAAGGCACCGGCACTAACGGCACCCGAAGCACCAGCCCCCAAACGACGAGAACGACCCCCGCGCCAAATAGCAACGGCATTCCTAACCCCAAAAAAGAAGGAATCCCTACGTTTAGCGCTCTAATACCGACAGGAGGGCAAAATCAAAGCTTCCAAACGCCCATTTAAAAAGTCCGACTAGTTTAAAATCGAGGCATTCCTCGCCGCCGGAGTGATCAAACCGATTAAATTAAGCGGCATTGGCAGCGCGAAAGTTTTTGGGTCCCGCTTTGTTAAAAAAGTTAAAAGCATTAACTCGATCCCTTATAAAAAATCGAAATTTATGGTGCAAAAATATAGCGATTGGGAAAAAAAAAGCCTTTTTACCCAATCCCTAACGATTATACGATACAACCAACGCCTAATCCTCGCGATTAGCCCGTCTTTTATAAAACGAAGCTTTATATTAATAATTAAAAACATTAGCCAAACGTACACCCAATTTGAAACAAAGCTACAAAAGGAAGTTATTTTGCGCCTTCCTAAGGAGTTAAAACATCGGTACCTAAAAGGCACGGCCTTTTAACTAATTAAACCGCTTTACGGATTGGCCGAAGCAAGGCTGCACTAGTTCGTCACGTACCAAAAACACCATAAAAAACGCTTAAACTATTCTATTTCGAAATATAATCCGTATTTGCTTGTTTTAAAAATCGGTTAAAGCTTTGGAATAGTTGGCATACAAACTAACGACATTTTGAACCTGGGTAACGCCGAATTTATGCAAAGGGAGGAAATAGCGCTTTAAAAAGCCGGGTTTAAAGCGAAACCGAAATCGATCCTGCACCCTGGAAACGAAAGCAACTTTAACGGGTGCAAAATTTTGGTCAAACAAAACGCTATTACTATACAGCAAAAGGGACAGGCAAATCGTTTGGAGCTGGTAATTATTGGATTAAACGATACCTAATAGCAATACGTCGTACAACGCGCACGAGGGGCATATATAAGCTTGATATACCAACTAAAAGCCGCTTTCAACTACTTTATAGCTGCATAAGCCAAAAATCCTGCAAATACAAACGTATTTAAGCTTAACAAAAGGATCTAATAGCAAATCGATAACGCAAACAAAAGTCTAAACTACGTACAGTTAAATCTGCAAACAGCCAGCTTATATATAACGTGGTTCATCACCGAGTGGGTCATATTAGCGAATGGGTTACGACACCCCGACCTTTGGACAATTAACTCGCATGCCAACCCAACAACGCCAGCAATCCATTTAAACTATTCGGAACTGTATATATTAGACATTTTTACTTCCTCCTGACAGGTGCGCGCGTTATGTCCGGTCTTGCCGCACGTGCCACATCGCCGACGAGTTGTTGTCGCCCTTTTTTTTTGACCCCTATGGTCGCGCATTTTTTGCTGTAGCTGGTTATCCAACTCCTGCTGGTTCAGAACATTTCGTATTTCGTCGATAGTAAGTAACCTTCCAAGTCGGACACGTGTTTTTTTGGCCTTTCGGCGTTTGTTTAGTGCTTCGTTCGCTTTTCGAAGCGTAGATACTTCGGTTCGGAGAAGGGCCATTTCGTGCATTATCGCTTTCGTCCCTTTTGCAATTTGGTTTATAGCCGCTAGCATAGGTGTCGGAGAGCTGCTTTGGTGATTGGTGATTCGAGTTTTAATATGTTCGGATTGCGCAGTTGCTTCCCTGGCTGTCCGGGGCGTTTTGGAAGTCTAAGGTTCGGGGTCGTTTAGGGGCGTTTTTGGGGGAGTTGGAATCCGTAGCCTTATATCCAGCTTTTCTAGAACCGAATCCGGATTGAAAGGAGCAAGGCCAGCTTTTCGAAAGCCTTTTCGGATGTTTCTTTCGGTTATGGAGTTAAAAAATGCCGCTTTAAACGCGGAAAGGAACTCGACTTTGGTTACGTGGTTAACGTGCGACTTTATCAGGTTTTCGATTTATCGACCATACGCCCGCTTTATTGGGCCGAAGCACCTAACGTTAAGCGGTTAAAGGAAGTGAAACGAATGCGGAGGCATGCAAAGCGTAATAATGTTGTGTTCCTGGCAGTAGAGCTTGAAATCCGTTAAGTGGTGGCTTTCGTGTCCGTCCAGTACTAACAAACGATAGGGGCCTTTCGTACGCGACGCAGTGTGTTTGTCGAAATGTTGAATCCATTCCAAGCCGAGCTCGTTCGTAGTCTACCCGTTGGAATTTGTTGCGATAACCTAATTACGTGGGAGGTCGGTTTCCGAGTACCAATTGGCTAGGTGGTACTGCCTTTTAACGATAATAAAAGGGGAAATCGCCTAACCGTAACAATTAACCCTTTGGATAATTGTAGCCTATTCCCGGTTGCCAGGCTAAACCAGCTTTGCTTTGCTACGGCCTTCCGATGTTGTAATAACCATAACGGCGGCGATCATGCCTATAAGGAAGCCGGTTTCGTTGA
Organism: Falciphora oryzae; assembly: GCA_000733355.1. Lineage (NCBI taxonomy): Eukaryota > Fungi > Ascomycota > Sordariomycetes > Magnaporthales > Magnaporthaceae > Falciphora > Falciphora oryzae. The sequence continues at coordinate 432,497 of JNVV01000030.1, forward strand.
AATTGTAGATATCGTTATCCAGGATGCTATATTTGGCTACAATGTTCCGCATAAGGTCGAACCACGCGGAAATGAGCTTAGGATTTTCGCATTTGGCCTTTTGGTAGTTGTACTTTCGAATCCAGCGCGTGCTAAGCTTTACGCGGCGTTTGACGAACCTTTCGACCTAGCATTTGCCGATAATGCCCGCGTCGCGTTTGGCAAGCAGTCGGTTGGCTATAGTTTTAATACCAGAAAGCCGGGGAGGAAATGCGCGAAAATCCAGCTTAAGTATGTACTTAACAAGCGCCTCCTCTTCGGATTCCGTCAATTTCCGAGAGTTGGGTATGCTGTCGCGTCGAGCAGGTTGGCCGCGCTTTCGACGCTGTAAAGTCGAGTTCGCGACCTCGTAAATTTTTGCAGCCTCCCGTACACTTAATTTTAAGTTGGATTGCAAAGCCCGAAGGGCAAGAATTACCCAGCTTTCGTCGTTTTCCGTTGGCATTGTTGTTGGTGGAGGAATTGGTTGCGAAAGAAGAAGTGTCGCGTGGTCGCGTGTTTTGACCCATTCGCTGATATGACCCACTCGGTAATGAACCACGTTATTTATAAACGGGTTTTTCGCTAATAATAAAAACTTTAATTTACAAATCGGCTTTATAATCGTCCTAAACAACGAAAAAGCTACAAAATAAAAAAACAGCTTCCGGGTTACCGGCAACATCCTGCACTAAAGTTTTGTAAAATGCAAAAAGGTTACAAAAAGCGTTTTAGCGAGCGAAATTTACGGCATGGTTAACGGCTTCGATACTGGCTATATCCTAAAAACAACGCTCGCAACGATTTGTAAAAAGCTGGATCTGCCCCCCCGCAAATTAATCATTTGCACCAACAGCTTTTCGCTTTATTAATGCTTTATTCAATTTGGGACTACCACGGAAAAACGCTTTATAATAGATATTATAGCTTTCCGCGAATCCTACGAAACGCGCGAAATCGACGAAATTAAATAAATCGCAAAAGCGGATAACCCGGCCGACGCTATAACAAAAAAGCTGCTAAACAAAGTTTTAAAGGACTTTGTAAGCAGCAATTCAACTACCGTAAAAGTGGAAAAATAAATAAAGCGGGATTATAAATAAAAAAAAGCTAAGGAATGCACATAAAATCCTTTTCCATAATACCAAAACGCCAAAATCCCTAAAAACAACGCAAAAATCGACAAAACAAAAATGCTCAAATCAAAAAAGCAACAAACGACCATACCGAAATAACAAACGATTTTACAACCAAACTTTTCCAAATATCCCGTTAAAACCCTCCTTTACTCCTCCTCCTCATCATCTTTGCCATTTCCCAACCAAACAATTTCGTACATTCTTAAAGCGGCCGCGCGGCCCGCCGCTTTCCGCTTTAATCGCGACATTATTAGGAGGTCGGCATTAGCATCCTCCTAACCCTCCCCATCCTTAGCTGCCAACTGCAACATGCATTTAATAGCGATACGCTATTTATTAAAGGTTTAAGGATTACAAAAAACACGTTAGCAAGCGCACGCAAAGCACTAAACTGGGAAAATAAACTTAGCTTTTTATCGCAACCATCGCGACCCCATTCCACCATAAACTTAAGCGCCGAACGTAACGCGATCGAAGGATTGGAGGATAGTTAAAATAAGCTTTAAAAAAAATAAGGGAAAATCGAAATGCTTACATAGGCTAACAAATATGGCCCGACGCGCACAGCCAATAGCGCTTTTTAACCGGGACTATATCCCGACAGCCATCGCCCTCCTTCATTTTGCCGGCGAAAGCGGACTTTAGGCAACCCAAATAAAGGACAGCGCGCAAGGCGCCCTTTCCACCGCGCGGACCCGGTGCAAAAACCGTTTTGCCACCAACAGCAAGCCTAACGATCTTAATAGCCGCCTTTTTCTTCTTATCCAACGGAGCAAGCGCAGAATCGGCGTTCTCGAAATCGAAATCATTATCGAACGGGTCGAGGAACTAATCGACAGCGGCGTCGGCAGCCGCGGGCGCAAGCGCGACTAGAGGTGCAAAAATGGCCATCGCAAAATCGAAAGCCTCAGCGGCAAAGCCTTAAAGCCGCTTTAAGGATCTGCTACCGCTACGCACGACAAATCGAGGCTTCCGAGCCTTTTTAGCGACCACACCAGACTTAGTATCGCCCTTTTTATTGCCCATAGTGACAAAAGCGATCGAAAGGTCAACTGACAAAAAACTAATCGAACAAAGCGGGTAAAAGATGCTGCAAACAAAGGGCAATACAGGCGGACGATCTGGATCAACGAGGTTTACCAGATCAAATTGCCCGACCTCTCAAGGGCCGGAAGGAAGGCTTTTTATAAAGCCTGGACCCGGCCTGCAAAAAGTCCTTAATCTGCGTTCCTATTGTCCCGCATTAAATCACAACCTAAATAGCCCGTTAAGGTTATTCACTGCTATTGTGCTTTCTAATTGCACCACCCACCGCTTTGCCCGCGCACCGCAAACCAAATCCGGTGGACCCCATCACGTCATCGTTCCTATTGTCGCTATTAAAAGCGACGAGCCGCTTTAAAAGCGGCTATTCACTCTTTTCCTGATCCGGACTACTTGGTCCGGAAATTCCCTTTATTATTTACCTTACAAAATCCAATAAAGCTTGGATTACGGGATCTATCACGTGAAAGGATCTCCCAATTGCCTGCATAAAAAAAAGAGTTGCCGGTGTTGGATTGCACTGGCCTATGCAGGCAATCGGCAGAGCCCAGAAAGAGTCGGATCCTCCGGTCCCGTGATCTCTAATCACGGGATCCGAGGACCCGCAAGCCTGCGGAGGCTGGGAGCAGGGGAAGGCCCCTTTGGTGATCAGGATCGTATATATATAGCCTCCCTTCTGCTCCCTCTCTGGCAGATAGGTTCCTTTCCTCTTCGTGCACAATAAATTATGATTCCTCTGATATAAGGGATCATTGTTCACCCTGTTTTGGAGATCTCCGAGCCCACAGGAGTACATACTCCTACCAACATTTTCTACGTTATTTTCAACAGGCCTGTGGAAAAGGGTGCACTCTTCCCTTTCTCTCCTAACCGGCTTATTGAAAGTGGTATCTCCGATCCTCTAACCGACCTGGTGGCCTTAATCGCCAGGCACCTAAGCCGCACGTGACTGCCGCTTATGTTCATTTTGTCTGTTATATCTTTTGTCTCTTTCACCCAACCTTCCCACCAAACCTGGGTCTTTACACAACACTTTCTTTTTTCCCTACTTCCAACCGGCCTGGTGAAACAGGTGCACCAACCATTTGGCCGTAGCAACGACAGCTTGAAAAGCCAGGTACCAGATGCCCTGCCGCTAGCCACGTGGTCGTTTTTCAGCCGCGATATTTGACTTCTTGGACGCGAATTTTCGGTTTCAAACCTAAACCACTTCACGACACTTTTTCTCTACTCTGTTCACCTTGCCCATTGAAAGGGTTAACTCCTTAGCCCGTCCAGTGGCGTTCAACTGGCCAGGTGAACCCCTTCATAACCAGAATCGTCACGGATCCACAGGTATTGTATGATTTTCTTTTGCCTGCAATCGCTTGTCCACAATCTATTACCGCCTCCAGCAGTTTATGCACACTTACGTTCCCTTTCAGAATGCTTGCCGAAATGGATGTAGTCTCTCCCCGTCTTTTATTCACGACTTTTCTTTTCCATAGTTCAACCGGTCTGTTGAATATGGTGCCAGCTTTTAGCTAACCCATCGCAGCCCACCATGCCGGCCAAGAAAAAGGACATGGGCGCCGCTCTCAAGCGGCCTGCGTCTTCCGGGGCTCAAGATAACTCCCCAAAACGTGCCAGGAAGATCCCCAACCTCCCTGCAGCCAGCGGCGGCCAAGCGCGGTCGTTAGGTGCGGCTACGGCCCCTGCCCACGGCCAACCCGACAGCTACACAAAACCGACTAAAAACGACGCCAGTGCTACTGAAGCCAGCAGCTCCGCCCCCGCGCGGAATGATGGGAATGCTGAAGTCAACAGCTCGACTCGTGTCGAAGGCGGCGGCCATGACGATGCCCAGGTCGGTACTTCTGCTGCTGTAGTCAGCCGGCCTCTTGTCGCCTTCATTCTCGGCAAGGAACATCGGATTGATGCCGATCTGCTCCGCAAATACCAGCCTAAAGATCTCGGCACCTACCGCTGCAGAACTGACAAACAGCGGCGCCCCAAAAACTGGCTCAGTGTCACATTTGAGGCGAAGGAAGACGATTGGGAGCGTCCCGCGACCCACCAGTACTTGCATGCTGGACCCGGTGGCAAGTCCCTCTCCGACGCAGAGCTCGCCGCCAACAAGATCTGGGGCACTGTTTGTGGCAGCTCTGGTATGATTCGCGGCAACAATCTCAAGCTCGATATCCACAACGACTCCCTCAGGAACCCTGCCTTTACACGCTGTCTTATGCGTTGGACCCCAGTGGGCATGCCATGGTCCTGGCTTGTGACCGAAGGTTTGTTGTCCACATGCAATCCCTTTTTCCGCACATCGCCATCTGACATGTCTGGCACACCTAGGCTCCCGGCTGCTTCACCTGCTCGCCTACATGCACAAGCTCGAGTTTTTCTACGACAAAAAGAAGCCGCTGCTGTGGCTACTGTGTGCAAGACCATTTCCAGAATGACTGCCCTCCCAGCCGCTTTTCGCAACAAACTTTCCCAGCTCTCGGCTGAGGACGCCAAGAACCCAATCGTCATTGCCGAAAAGGACATGGTTGCCGGCGGCAGCCCGGATATAATCCATGTCGAAGGTACCGTTATTGCCTACATCTATCTCGTGTTGCTGGAGATGCGCGTCAAGTACGTTGTGGACGAAAACGAGCGCGCGGCCATCGCGAAGTACTTTGTGGCCCACGGCGTCGGCAAGAAGTACCTCGACTACATGGCCTTGGACTGGACCCGCGCCACTTGCCTGGTTGGCTTCTTCCTCTACACTCGCGAGGAAGCAAACAAGGTGTGGTCTTTCGACAAGGACCCGTTGTTGCGCCCACACTGCTGGCCCATCTTCGAAGCAACTGCAACCGACCTCGGCCAGATCAGCGAGGAAACTCTGACCGAGCACAGACTTGATCGCATGATTTCAGACTTTTCCCAGGCACTCCACGCCCCCGAAGTGCGCCCCGTCGACCAGCCTGCCTCGTACGCTGACCCGACCATGCTTTCCCGTGAGCTGTACGACCCGACAGACCAGGAGGTTGCGATGATCAAGCGCCAGGCTTTCATGGGCTATTTGGATCCAATGGGCACTTCCCACCGTGGCCGCGGGACCGCACGGGGCTTTTACACCAAAAAGCGGATGGATAGGGCAACACTCGACAAGATTGTGGAAGCAGCACAGAGCTTTGTGGCCACGCCTCATAAGCCCAAGCCCAGGCTGCTTGAGACGATGGCCTTTCGGAACATGGCCGACGAGTCGGTTTTGGAGGCTTTTCTCTACTCACAGAAGCCCCTTATTCAAGAGGCTCTATCCGGGAACACACCTTTTTTGCTATTGGCACACACTCTTCTCCACTTTTGGCCTGTGCACCCCCTGTGTTTTCCGATGTCGCAACCTCGCAGTACCCGCTCGGGTATCCGTGCCGGCGCCAGGCGAGATCTCTCGCAACATGAACGGGGTCCCTCCCTACAGGAGGCTGACGAGGCTGACGAGGATCAGCGCAGTACAATCCTCCGTCTCGGCACCCCCCTGTACTCAACGCCGGCCCGGGAGGTCTCTACAGCGCCCTCAGCGTCTGCGCCGCCTCCGGAGGAGTTTATTATCCTTTTGCGAGCCCCTAGCCCCCTTTGTAGCCCTAGATAGACGACCTCAACGCCGTGGCCCTGTACTTTTCCTATGTAATTTAGCGGTTCAACACCGCGTTTTTATTAATTTACCGCTTATTTGCACTTGGCGATAACTTCAATTTGGTCCTTTGGTTCGCCTTTTTATTTGCTTGCTTTGAGCCGTGCATTGAAGCCCATGTTCGTTTGGGTGCGTGCGCCATAGAAAATTACATGGGGGCCGATACCGGGGTGGAGTGTGTGCCAATAGCAAAAAGGGGGTGTTCCCGGATAGAGCCTCTTATTCAAACCATACTCGCCAGCACGCCGCCCGATGATCGCCTGATGGCAGAGCAAAAGTTCCGAAACCGAACCCACCAGGAGTTGGCCAGGAACTCGGTGATGGACACCCCGCAAGACTTCGAGATTGACGTCAGCGAAGTCTGCGATGTTCTGGGGATGGACTGGGAGAACATGGACTTTTCCTTCAATCCCAAGAACACAACGGCGCCCACCCATAGCAAGAATACGGATGGCTCTCCAGAGATGAAGCCTTACACGCTTTTCCCTCACCAAATACAAGGTATGTCACGTTCGTCGTTCTCTTTGAATTTTTAGTGATATTACCATATGAGCCAGATCCGGACAGACCACTAACATTGCTGCACCTTATTAGATGTCGCTATCTGCCACGCTCGACACCGCTCCCCCATGAAAGGCTGCATTATCAGTGAAGCTTGTGGCACTGGCAAGACTCCCACCCAATGGGCTTACATCACCTTCCATTTCCAGCGCCAGCTGCGGAAGCATCAGGCTGTTGGCGAGCCTGTCGAGTTCCGCCCAACCATTGTTTTTGTGCCTTCTCATCTCGTGGGGAACTCGTTCCAAACAGGCCAGACCATGTGTCGCGGCCTCCTCAACATCTACGTGTACTTCGGCTACAAGGAAACCGCAACCACCAGCCCCGAGCAGCGCAACGCCACGTTGTCAAAGTCTGAGTTCAGGAAGATGGCGAAGAAGTGGTACGACAATAGACATAGCCCTGACACAGGCCGCGTCGTTGTTTTGACGTCCTACGCGACAGGCCAGGCACGCCTTCTACAACGCTCCAGGGAGTTCAAGTACTCAGACGGGGAGTGGTTCGCCATGCCCGTCCGAAAGTCGCGCAACAGGGCCCGCATCAACGCCGCCAACAGCGGTACCAGCATCTACACCTCCCAAACCGACGGGATCGTCCGCAAGGAGTATGAACAGGACATGCTGGACGAGATTGCGGGGCAAGGAGGGGTAGATCCCTCGAGCCAAGACCCTCTTGTCGAGGCTCCGATCAGCGCCACAGGCCACGACGAAGATGACGATGCTGAGATCCTGCGAGAGGCTGAGAGGCAGGAGCTTGAAAACCTTGGGCTCCATGATGAGGAGGACGCGCCCAGCGACTTGGTGCCCGAGGACAACGAGCAGCAGCAATGTCTTCTGGCGGAGGGTTAGAAGCCCTTTGCGGAGACCAGCCCCCGCATCCTCGCCACGCTGAGGCGCGCAGACACGGGTGACCTTCCAAAGTACGTAAGGGACACTTACTCGATCAAAGACCTGCAGCCAGACGGCTGTGACCTCCGGTTCGGGCTGAAGGTTCTCGACGAGGCACAGATTGTGCGCAACTCTCACTCGACATTCCACATCCTCGTCAGGGATTTGCCGGCTTCCGATGACTGTGCCATCCTGGCTTTTACGGCCACCCCCTTCCTTAATGGCACAACGGACGCTCGCAGCTTTGTCGGGCTCATGGCAAGCAACATCAAGTTGCCATTCAACCCTTCGATCCGCGCGGGCCATGCGCTCTCTCTTGTCCAGGACGCCAAGTTCAACCCATTCGAGCTGCCCGCCCAGGACCCAGCCCAGACGGACCACCAAAGCGACGAGGGTGAGGTGGAGGGCTCCTCTCCCCAGGAGAACGAGGCTGCCTCTGCCAGGCGCCGGAGCAAGGGAAAGGAGAAGGAGGTGGAGGCCCCTGAGGACTCCCTACCTCTTTCCATCTGGGCCAAGGATGCGGATATGTCGTCGAACACGATGCAGGCTTTGGAGAGATGGTGGGACGACGACCAAGGGGACAGTGGCGGCGCCCTGACCCAATTCTGGTTCCTGATGCCGTGTCTGTCTGCCAAGTTGGCCTCGAAGGACGAGGAAATCGCACGCCAGGCGTACAAGGCGGCTCAGGGCTTGTTCGTTGTCAGGCGGCACCCTCAGACGCCCATCACATTGGCGGATGGCAGTCTTGCGTTCCCGAGCACCGGCATCCCGCCTTGCACCATTACAACCATCGAGGTTGGCCACAAGCACGACAAGGACCTGGTGCGCATGGACATGGACTTTCTGCTCGATCCTTACTTTTCCAAGGCGGACGCTCAGATTGCCGCCTTTGGCTGCCACGGGGCTGACGCGGCCGACCCGGAGGCCATCCGAGCAGAGCGCGCAGACAGGTTGGACTCGGCGTCTCAACGCAAAGTTGAGAAGGCAAGAAGGCCAAGAAGTCAACCCGGACACAGTCTGGCGTCTATCGCCTGTGTGCCCTAGTGTCGTTTGATGCCCGGGCGCATACCCTGCTGTTCGACGAGGAATGCGGCAAGCGGGATCCCATCGCTGCTTTGTCTGTGCACCAGCTGTCGGAGCTAGGCAAGAGCATGTTGGACAATCTGACCATTTCCGAAAAGGCCATCCTCAGGCAGCGCCACGCACGAGACCAGGGTGTGGCCCAGCCAAAGCTCGGCGTCGACCATCTTCGGCACATGATCGGGTTGGCTCCCATGGATGGCGGTCTTTCCTACCAGCACCTGCTCACGGAGGACCCCAGGAACCTCCCTTATTCGGAGCCTTTGCAGGCCGCCGTCCGAGCCATCAGCAGGTCTCCCATCATGGTCAAAACCTTCGACATTGTCCGCACCAAGATCGCAGCTGGCCGACGTGTTCTGCTCATGGTCGAGAATCCCTATTGCCTTTTGTAAGTTCCCCTTGCTCGTGGGCGCCCCTTATTCAACATGGCAGTTTTTCCTAACCAGCTCCTATCTCTACAGGGAGATCTACGCTGCCCTACTTGTGGCCGGCATTCGGGTCGTCATGATCGGCTCCGCTACCCCGGCGGCTGAGCGGGAGAGCCGTGGCGAAATGTTCGGCGACGAGACCTCCAATGTCGATGTTCTCGTCGCGTCGACGGCCATCGCTGGCTACGGCGTCAACTTTCACAAGGCCTGTTCGTATGGCGTTTTGTTGCAGTGTGGCAGCAACGTGCTAAACATGGAACACATTTTCGGCCGTCTCACCCGCCACGGACAAAAGAACTATGTGGAGTGGACCGTCCTTATCAACATGGAGTCGTTTGACGGATACCAGGCCATTGTCCGCAGCTACAGGTGGCTGCTTCAGTGGCGTGCCGAGGGCGCCCTCCCGCCCTCTCTGTCCACGAACTCGCTCCTGCGCGACTTGGCATCTGCCTCTGAGAAGTTCACGAACGTTGTTGGCTATGAGCTTCTTCGCCAGAAGCACCAGATGCCATTCAACATGTTCGCTTTTAGCTCTACCCGCCTGGTTGCACCGAGGACCTTGGTGACGACTTCCACCGTCATGTGGGGGAGTTTTGCAGCACCGTGGCCAGGTCCATCATTGGGCTGAAACTGCCAACGGCTGACGACCTTCTTGACCCTCATTCCCCTCTGCACCGCGTCGAGGCCACCGCCTCCGACATCATTCTCGCCTGGGACGAGCATGCCCACGCTGCCTGCATGCATTGGCTTCTCATTCGAAGCAAGGAGGCAGAGCATTGTCCGGGTGGTGTCAAATGGGACCTTGGGAGGGTCCTCGACATGCTGCAGGGCAGACCTCCGGCTGGCTATGACGGGAAGCTGGACCATCCGATGATCACGGGCAAGGAGAGCCTTGAGAATCATGACGACCTCCACAATGCAGCCCGCTCCCTCAAAATCTACGAGCGGAAGCAGAGCTACTACCAGCGCCGCTTTGTTGGCGTCATGACGCACGAAAAGGCGCTTCCCATGTCTCTCAAGGGCAAGGAGAAGAGCACCGCTGAGCGCCTGCAAACATACCACCACCGGGCTGGTGGCATGTTGAACACCCCTCACGGCAAGCAGCTGTCTAATGCCGATAGCGACACAGACATGGGGGATGTGGACATGGAGGACACGGATGGGAATGATGTCCCCACCGCGCCGACCAAGGGCGCCACACCGTCCAGTCGCGCTGCCACAGCAGCCACCGCCGCTGTCGAGTATCGCCAGGGCGCCCGCCAGGCCTAGAAGGATCCTGCTTCAAGGCGTCTTCCTTAAGATGGGGCGGTTCACCCCGTCCCCGACGATCAAGGCGTGTCGGGTCGTGTGGACGATGTACTCGCCAGCGCTTCTTTGCCGGAGGAACTTCAAGCGGGCCATAGGGGAGGAAACTAACAAGCGTGCGCGTGCGGATGGAAGGTTTTGGCCAGTAAAGCCGGGGCATGGAGGAGGAGCTCAATGATTTACTTTATGCGTTACGCCTCGCTATTGTATGTAGAGTAGAAATACGCATGGTGATAATACCATGGCAGGCGGAGGCTTTCAGGCCGTCGCCACGTGGACGAAAGAAGCGCTAAAGCCATGGGGGTGGCGAGGCACCTCCGCAGCCTCGCAGCAGTCAAATACGGCCCGCCAGCAGCTTCACTGCGAAAAGCAACAACCGCATGCGTTCTATCCTCTGTATCATATGCAGCAAAGGCATGGTACGACCCGAGGAAACGACAGCAGGGCCTACTGGCGGCCATCGAACGCCCGCTGGTGCATGCAGCTCGAGCAGTGCTTCCAGCCTGGAAGACAGCCCCGACAGCAGCCATCCTCCGAAACGCTAGGCTCCCGTCAGCACAAGTTGCCATGCGGCACCAACGTTTAAAATACGCATTCCATTTCCGCTTGATAGACGCAGCGTATCCGCTACATAGGCGGCAATATAAACGTATGGTAAAACGGGGCCGCAATGCCGGCCGCTTTCAAAAACGAGCTTCTAAACTGCTAGATACTAAAGTAATCTTCCCACCGCTAATCCGCATACAACTACTACCGCCCCGGTACACCCCCGGGTCCCGTAAGGACCCAACAAAAGGGAAAAGCAAAAAAAAAGCAGCAAAAAGCTTTAAAAGGCGGTATGCACGGCTCGACCCTAACGAAACGGCCGTCTTTATAAACGGGTTAAAACAATTCGACAAAAACACAGGCGAGCACCTAGTCGGATACGGATACGCTATATACAAAAACGGCCAGGAAATCGCATATAGCTATACAATATTGGGCGGACTCAGTCATATTTTCGACGCCGAAACAGTCGGTGCATTGCGTGGTCTCGAAGCAGCTGCTTTGGACCTAAAGCATAAAATATAAATATATGTGGACAGTACGTCCGTTATCTAAGGCCTTAAAGGAAACGCATTTTTGTCGTCCCAATAGGCCTACATCCGATTCCACGAGCTCGTCGGCGAACTGGAAAGCAAAAACGTAAAGGTACACATCCTTTGGTATCTTAGGCATCAGGACATAAAGGGAAACGAAAGAGCAGACCGCTTGGCAGACCAGGGAGCCAAAGGGCCAATAGACCCCGACCTTCGCGCTCAGGGCGCCACCGTTAGCGGTATCCGGTCCGAACTTCGAAAGGCCGCTTAGGAGGCCAATACGCGATGGTGGCAAGCCTAGCGGAAGTTAGATAGATATAGCCGATGGAACCTAACTTACATGCCTACAAAAGAGCTAAAGGAGCTAGGTTTTCCTCGCCAATTCCTGGGGCACTATCTGGCCATGCGGATAGGGTATGGAGACTTTTTAGGATACTACACCCGCTTTAAACACCAGGATGCACGCACGCGGTGCCCTTAGTGCGACAACAGCACGGCACCAAACCACCTGGTCCATTGCCCAAACAGCCTCAAAAAGTGGCAAAAGTGGCCAAACGGACCCAGTTGCCGCCCGGACATAACGGCTCGGCGGAAATACCTATACAAAACACTGGTACAACCCTAGGCCTTCAAGCAGTTTGTGGCCGACACCGACCACTTCATCCTCCCACCGCGTGAATAACGCTTCGCACCCGCTCTAGCGGTCACCCCTCGCCCGCAACAGCGGGCACACTAAGACGGCGTACGACGCCGTAAGCTGGTCATACCTCTGCAGGAGTATAAGTTGCAGGGCCGCAGCAGGCACCCAACCCCACACTGCCTCGGGCCCGGCCCGTGGCAGTCGATCCGCTAGATAGACTCATGTAGGCTAGAATAGCGCGCCGTGATGCCCCACGTGCGGCTGCATGCACGGAGAACCGGCTACGCCGGCGCTCCGCGCCGCCCGGCGTTAATAAACACTACTACTACTACTAATACCATGGCAGGCTCTCTCACAGCCGTTTATTACGCCGAATAAAGCGCTCGCTTTTTACAGGACGGCGAATTTTTGCTAGGTAAAAAGTGCTATACACCGGAATCCGGACGCCCGACAGTTCGCCCTATCAGTAAGCAAGCCACATTCTTAGGGGCTAATTGGCTGACGTGATCCTTTCATCCCATACAGAGGGTGCAGGGGTGGACGTTATTGAGGGCTCGGATTCCGTTTAACCCTCCGAGCCGGGAACTCGACTACGCCAGAAAACGTACCGAAAACCTCCCGACGTGTTCTGCCAAGAAGGGATATCATTTCGCAGTTAGGTTGCAGCTCCATGACATGAAGCCGAGCTTTGGGGGGAGGGCAGGAGGCTGGAGGGGGGATGACGGGCTCGGAATATATTTATTGATGCCCTGTTGTTGGTCTCCCTCATAGAGGAGCATCTTCTATAATTACCTCAAGTCTGCATCCCATTCCGGGCACCCTATGGTCTAGGTATCATTGCAAGCCCACCCACAAAGCCCCTTGAAGATATTCTCATACACGACTTCTTGATAATGGCCAGCGTTCCCCAGAGCTGCACTGTTCTAGTGGTGGGCGGCGGGCCATCGGGATCCTATGCTTCGGCGGCCCTCGCTCGAGAGGGTATCGACGTGGCCCTGCTCGAGTCTGACAAGTTCCCAAGGTTTGTTTACTATGATGCTGTCTCCAGTGGCAGTCAACGGTGTCTAACAAAAAGCCACAGATACCACATTGGCGAAAGCATGCTCCCCTCGATGCGGCACTTCCTCAAGTTCATTGACTGCTATGAAAAGTTCAACGCTCATGGGTTCAGAATCAAGGTGAGTCACAGCAAACCAGGTGGATTTGCTCATCAGACAGAGTCAGGTCAATGACAACGTTGCAGAAAGGAGGTGCTTTCCGTCTCAACTGGTCCAGACCCGAGTCTTGTAAGTCCTGATGCACACGGCGACTGTGGTTCGAAAGCAACAAAGGCAACCAAGACTGACAGTCCCTTCTCCAACTTCTAGACACGGATTTCATAGCTGCTGGCGGAGGCTACGCCTGGAACGTGGTGCGTTCCGAGGCCGACGACCTCATGTTCAAACATGCGGCTACCTGCGGCGTCAAGACGTTCGATGCGACCAAGGTGACATCGGTCGAGTTCGGCCCCCAGAGTTCTCCCGAGGAGCTGGGCCGCCCCGTGTCGGCGACCTGGAGCCGCAAGGACGGCAGCTCCGGGACCATCACCTTCGACTACCTCGTGGACGCGTCCGGCCGCGCGGGCCTGCTTAGTACCAAGTACATGAAGAACCGGCATTATAACCATGGGCTTAAGAACATTGCCAACTGGGCCTACTGGAAGGGCGGCGGCGAGCACGCAGTCGGGACGTACAAGGAGGGCGCGCCGTACTTTGAGGCCCTCCGCGACGCGACAGGGTGGGTGTGGTACATCCCGCTGCACGACGGCACCACGTCTGTCGGCGTGGTGCAGAACCAGGATGCGGCCGCCAGGAAGAAGCGCGAGATGGCCGAGCCGTCGACGCGCGGCCTCTACGAGCAGAGCCTCGACCTGGTCCCGGGCATCAGGGCGCTGCTCTCCCGGGCCGAGATGGCGTCGGACGTCAGGTCGGCGTCGGACTGGTCGTACAGCGCGTCGAGCTACGCCTTCCCGGGGGCGCGCATCGTGGGCGACGCTGGGTCCTTCATCGACCCCTTCTTCTCGTCGGGTGTGCACCTGGCGCTGTCGGGCGGCCTGGCCGCGGCGTGGCACGACAAGAAGACGGCCGAGAGCTACACGCGCTTTCTGGTGGTGGTGTCGAGCGCGCTCAAGCAGATCGGCGCCGCCGACGAGCCGGTGCTGCACGACGCGGGCGAGGAGAGCTTCGAGCGGGCGTTTGAGTTTTTCAGGCCCGTGATACAGGGCACAGTAGACTCTGACGCCGCGGGGAAGCTGACGCAGGTCGAGATCTCCAGGACGGTCGAGTTCTGCTTCCGCGCCTTCGCGGACGTGTCACCCGAGGACAAGGAGGCCCTCATGGCCAAGCTGAAGACACTGGGCCTCGGCGGCGACGCGCTCGACAAGCAGAGCGGCAGGGCGCTGGCCGAGCTCGAGCAAAAGATGTCGCCCGAGGAGCGGGCCATCCTCCACACGCTTAAGGGCCGTCGCATGGTCCGGACTGAGGAGGTCCTCAACCTTGACGACTTCAGCCTCGACTCGATCGACGGGCTCGCGCCGCGGCTGGAGCGCGGGAATCTTGGGTTGGCCCCAGCCAAGAAGGCGCAGGTCAGCCACACGGCCCAGGACAAGCTGTCGTTTATGAGCGGTGAGGCTAGGGCTGCGGGGGAGTTCATGTCGTTCCTCACAGGCGAGGGCAGGGCCGGCGGCGAGCCCGAGCAGAACGGCCACGGCGGCACCGGCGATATGTATGCAACGGCTACTGGTCAAGCGAACGGGGATAGTGATGGGCACGCCAATGGGCTCCCCTATCACAAAGAAGGCGGATATGTCCAGGAGACCAAGGCGTAGAGTGTCCTGGGACACGGACGACGGAGCGCGCCGTCGATGCGGATGCTCGGGTAAGCGTTACACCACGTCCGAGACATCCGGTGACGCGCATCCGAGTATATAGGGTCGAAGGATCTCCTACCTCCAAAGCAATTTTGTTTGTTCCGCGACCATAAATTAACGCATATAGATCTACTTCATACCTTCCTCCTTTCACTAACGCCAATGGGCATAGTACTGGACACACACCCAGGGCCTAATCTTCCAGCAACAGTGAAGATCTCCAGGGGTGCGACGAATCCCTGGAGCTCTTCACTCCGACGAGTACACCAGAAAAAACTTGACGATGTCTATACACGAGTCCACCAAGCGGCACGAGACGCCGCACAACACGCAGCTGCGCCTGCGCGGCACTAGCCAGGCCGGCAGGTAGCGTTGGTCAAGCTCGACACCGACCTGGGCACTTTCAAGTCGCTGGTCGCGAGGGATGCGCCGCTGTCGTCGGCGCAGCACGCCGACCCGGCCGGGCCACTCCCTAGTTCTGCTTTATCGAAGATTCACGGCCCAGTTGAAGCGCCCCCCGTCTCGTGGCGCAGCAGTCCCGCGAGCTCCTGTCTGGCCGCGCTGAGCTGCTCGGCCAGGAACGAGTCCCTCACGAGGTACAGCCCGCGGAGCAACGCCGACAAGGTCGTGTTGCTGCCGCTGCCGCCCTCAGGTTTTGCGCCAGACCCCTCTGGCTCAGCTGGCGCCGAGGCGGGCCGTAGAATGTCCCCCATGACCTTCTCCAGCTCCTGTAGCCTACAGTCAACGACGCGACTCACGAGCAAAGTCTCCATAGTGCCGTCTATCCTATGGCTGCCGATACTCAACGGCGCGCGCCTTAGCTCGTCCCCTGCGCGATGCTGCTGCCTGAGCTCTTTTCCGCCGCCGTGGTGGCTGTGATATGTGCTGATGACACGCCGGTAGCTGGCGATGACCTCGGCGAACGCGACCGTCAACAATAGCTGTAGCTGGGGGCCGGCGCGACACAGCGGGCAGCCGAGCAGGGCGCGCACCAGCCGCGCCGCCTCCCGCGCCGCCGAGAGTACCGAGTCCACGGACGTGGCGGTCGTCGTCGTCGTCATCGTCGTCGTGGCAGTTGGCGGCTGTGGCAACGACAACAGGGGGCGCTCGTGGCTCGCCATCAGGCAGAGAGGCGAGTGGCCGCGCACCGACCCCAATATCCTAGTGGCAATGCCGACGCAGGAGCCCTGGGGTTTGTTGGCGTTTTCGCAGACAGTGCCGGAGGCCCCAGGCGTCGTGGCATGTTCTTCTGCACTCAAGGGGGGCGTCGCCGTCACGTGGAGCGAGGGGAAGTCGGGTGAGAGCAATCCCAGCGCCGTGGCGGCCAACACATCGTGCTGTAGCCAATCGAACGACGTCTCCGTGTCTGGGTGGCCATCGGTCGCCCCTGATCCCGTCGGTGGCGTCGCTGTTGCCGCTTGCCCCAGGCCAGCATCTTGAAGCAGGAGCAGAGAGTCCCTCGTGTTATCAGTGCCCCTCGAGCTTGGCATCATGGTTGTCAGAGCGTAGGAAGGGCGAGCTCGAGTCTAGGGAAAAGCCAACGTACAGCCTGGGAAAGATGGCATACTCGTGGTCGGGCCTGGTCTTTCTCGCTAGACGTGCTACATGCCTCCACACGTAGACAGTCGGTCATGTGGGACATACCCCCGGCCCCGACACTGGGCGAAAAACCCCGGTAGTCGGAGTTCCGACCAGAAGTCGGAGTAGCACTGATGGTGTGCCCGGCCAAAGACCCAAGTCCTCCGCCTCGCGCCGGCACGACTCTAGGCTCCGCCCACACATGGCCTTGGCCGGTCCAGATGTAATCATCTGATTTCTCACCAGGCTTACCCCATCCCGCTGCTGGTGTGGCAGTTCGTGCGCCCCCACCGCGACGATAGGCTCGCAGTATTTCCCCGCCAAGCGCACAGACGTGGTTGGCCATGATCGTCGCATAACCAACACACAAGGGGGAGGAAAAGAATGGCATTCACCGCATCCGGCCTCAATACTCGCTTATGTGAGACTGACAGCTGCAGGGTACGTGCCTCTTGCCCACCTTTAAGAAGCCGGAGCGCGGGGGCGGGGTCCTCAGGATCGCTCGCGCGTTGGAAAGGATCAAATTAGGAAGCATTACAAAACGGGCAGATACAAATGGCAAGTAAATTCGACACGCAGCCACAACTGGCGGCTTGTGTGACCCTTGGCTTACTAGCTGATGGAGACAGCGCGTCACTCTCTCCTCACTCTTGCGTAAACAAAGACCGTTGCATGGCGTCAAGTGGTGGCGAGGCATCGAAAGGGAGTAGACAGCGAAACGGCTTCCATGATCGTCGACTGGATGCGGAGGTTTGCGGCACGGCAACTCCTTCCTATCGTAAAGGGTGCGGTGAGTCAGAGGTTAAACATGGAAGGGCATATCAGACTAGAAAATTCCACAAGGAGAGCGCCAGCGGCAACTAGCAACCCTTGTCCTCAATGCCCGCCGCTTTCTTTAGCTAAGGCCCTAGCTAAGACCTTGTCCACTGCTACCATGGACCCATCACTTGTGACACGCCTCTCAACCTCGCCACGTGCTTCCAGCACTATGCCCCGGCAGAAGAAGCTCAAGGACGCCTGCGACCTATGCTCGGCGTTCAAGATACGTTGTAACAAGGCCAAGCCGTCGTGCGCGCGCTGCGCGAGCCTCAGCCAGCCATGCTCGTACAGCCCGGCCCGGCGGCCCGGCCGTCCGCACAGGCTGCGGCAGAAGTATCAGCAGAGGCAAGAACAACAACGGCAGCAGCAACAACAGGAAAGCCCACTGGCGTCAGACTTTAACGACTACCGCGTCGGTGTTACCCTCGGTGATTTCGACTGGGGTAGCTACGGCTGGGCAATGGAGTCGTTGGGCGAAGGGAATCCATCAGCCGCCATTTCTCCTCAAATGACCCTGAACGCGGACCACGGGAACAAGTCAGCCACGCGAATACCATCATCAAACGGGTACATCAGCCAAAAGCTTCAAGAGCAGCCACCACCAATTATGGATACCTCTTTCCTTCTTCAGAGTGGTGAAGGCAGAACAGGAGGAGACAATGGTGACTGCGCCAGGACGGCAGCGTCCATAGTCAAGCAACTAGATCCGGGCCGCGAGGCCGCCTGCCCAGTCCCGCCTGCTGAGCCCAGCCCTAATATCACGACCGTCTGCCAGAGGCTGCTGACCATCCTGGTGTGCCCCTGCTCGGAGCAGGCGGCCGTGGCCCTGCTCGTGGCGTCGGCGTGTATCTCGCTGATGGATGCTGTTCCCCAACAGCAACAGCAACGGCACCTCCGTGCCACCGGCCCCGACCAGCAGCAAGCCCCTGACGAGGTGTTGTCGTCGTTCGCCTGGCCACTGACGCCGGCAAGCCCCCATCCTCCCCTCTCCCGGTCGTTGCCGCTGCCGGATTCCTCGAGCGGCCACTGCTCGGACCAGGGCGAATTCGAGGGTCTAGCCAAGATCGCCAAAGTCGTTCTGCGGTTCACGCAGAGATACGCGCAGGACGAGGGAGGAGCGGGGGGAGAAGCGAGGCGGGCCTTGGTGGAGCCCATCGCGATCCTGCTCCGCTCCAAGCTGCAGTCCGTCGCCGAGGAAGCCTCCGGTAGACTAGTTCAATGACTAACCATTTGCCCAAGGTACGTCGTCCTGTGAGTCCCGCGATTTGAAGAAATAGATAGGAGGAAAGGGGGGACAGGAACACTCTTTCAATATTCCAGAGACCCTCAAATATCAAATATCATCTAGCATCTTGCGGCGTGGTATTAATGCGTATCAAGCACATCCTCAAGCCCCATCACCCCGACTTCTACACCTACTGTCCTCCCAAGGCATGGCCACCGACGTAGCGCGGGAAGCCTGAAAAACTCAACCACAGCTCGCCGGTAAAGGGCGAGGTGCCGACGATCTCCTTCTCGCGGCTCTTAAGCTCGTCGACATCCCAGGCGGCGAAGACGAGCTTGCCGTTGAGGAACTTGGCCTCGGGCGACACAGCCCAAACCAGGAAATCAGCGGGGAGAGAGACTGGGGAAAAGCATAGGCAGGTAAGTGTTTGACCAATGGTATCAGCACCGAGAGGAGCGAGGCTTACTGTCGTCAAACCCAAAGGGCAGCTTGGTGGTCTTGGCCAGCTGGGCGGACATGGCCGTATCGAGAAAGCCCGGGTGGACGTGGTGGATGCGGACGCGCGGGTTCTCGGCGCCAAAGGCCTGCAGCAGCTTGACGGCGAGCATCTTGGAGCTGACGTAGGCGCCCATGCCGGGGAAGGGCGGGAACAAGATACCGGCCGTGGTGAGGTTCACCAAAGTCGTCTCTTCCTTCTCTTCCCCGTTGCCCAGCGCCAGCGTGCCGACAACTGTCGTCTTGTAGCCGTCGAGGAATGTGGCTGGGTCGGCGTCAAGCAGCGGCACCACGGGAGCCAGCACGCCGGCCGCGTGGGCCACGACGCCGACGCCGCCGTGGGCCGCAGCAACGCCGGCGAAGACGCGGCGGAGCTCGCTGCTGTCGACCAGGTCTACCGCGTGCGTCTCGACCGTGGCGGAGTGGTGGCTGGAGCGGACGAGCGCCGGCCGAGCAGCACGAGCGCCTTGGGGCCCGAGGCGGCGAACGACAGAGCCGTGGCGCGCCCGATGCCGCCCGTCGCGCCCGTGATCACCACCACCCTGCCGGCGGAGGAGAGGGCGGGCCGGGTCGCGTTGATGGCGGCGTAGGTGGCCGAGTGCGCCACCTTGGTGTACGAAGGCTGTGGTGCTACCATTGTTGATCCTGCTTTCTGTCTCGAGCTATCCGAGGGAGATGTGGGCACGGGAAGATGCCCGTGGGGAACGAAAGATTGGACGAGTGCGCGCACTTTCTGCCGCTTCTTGTATGTTCCCTTCTTGGTCGTTCATTTCCTCGCTTGTTTCCTCCTCCTATGTTCTATCACCGATGTGCTCGGACGTATCGGAGACCAGAGCTGAACCTCCGCCGCTTTCCCCCTTGCTTGAGGCCACCAACTTTCGTTATCCGGCCAATCGCTGGAGCGTGCTGCGGCGGCCTTGTGACTTTTAGGTCCATGCCTCCCTGTCCTTGACGACGTCTCTCATGCCAACAGCGCGGTTCCGCATGATGTGCCATGTCTCTTGAGCCCTCCCCTCTTCTGACCAGTCTTTCCTCGCCGTCGTCGAGGGCCTTGTCGATCTACAGCCGAAAACTCCAACGACTGACGAGATGGCGGTGTTCGGTGTCCCCTGAGGAGGAGCAAGATTCCGCAGCCGCCTGTTGTTCAAGTCCCCCGCCCCTCAACCTCGCTCACGTGTCTCTCAGCCGCCGCGTATAGTTTCCCGTCCAGTTGTGAGGCTGCCCTGCGTTGGCTGACAACTGGATCGAACCACGAGAAACAAAACCTAACCCCTGAGCCTGGAGGTATGCATGGCGGCGCCCGAGCCCGCTGAGCCACGTTTTCGTTCGACACGCCATGTGGCGCACCGGTAGCGCCGTCAATCCGCCCGGGAGGGTGTACCGTCGGGAACGAACGGGTAGCGGCGGACCGGAGACGGCATCGTGCGTTGGGCCGAGTGACCAGGGGCAGGAGATGGCGATGTGCTCGTTTGAAGAGCGGCTGCGAACCTCGATTGGACCTGCACCCAGCAAGTCTACGGTCCCAACCTTCTAGCTCATGTGGACCTAGGCGTATCGTTGCATAGCTTCTTATCTCGTGCGTGCCTCTGCGCGTCGACAGCTTTTGATCAATAGAGCTAAGCGACTTTGGAAAAGCCGCGCGGATCTCGGCAAGGGTGGATTTGGTGCCATTTCTCATGACGTATTTGGGCCAAGTGAGATCGTTTGCGATAAACAGATGGATCCAACGCCTCGCGTCAGCGGGCTGCGATTCGGCCACGGTACCAGGAGGGAAATTGGGGCTCGCAAGACGAAAAGCGAGAGACCGAGCTTTGGGGGTCACCCCGTGTTTGCTGTCCAGCTCCGCCCCGCCGAGGACCATCAGCGGTCTGCCTGGTGGCGACGCGATTCGCCCAGACGCGGTCTGTCCCGAGCTCGGACTCATTGATAGGGCTGCATGTGGCTCTTGTGGTCGAGGCACCAGCATATGGACACCAACGATCGGCATCAACTTGCAGAGCCCTCTGGGGGCTTGCTGGTGCCTGGAGAGGGCCCCTGTCAAGCCCTTGGCTGCGAGGTTAGATGCGACCCCCAACCTAGGTTAGGTCGGAAAGAAAGTCCGACAATTTCGGATTATCATCAGAACGGAGGCAGGGGGAATGATTTCCTTATTTATACAGCAACGACGCTCGCCCCAATAACCACTTGGGGATTGCCTCACTTAAACATCTTGTTCGGTCACCTCGTCCCAACCTAATTTTTGCTGAAATATCCCTCGGCCTCTACCCATTTAGGGGCTGTTCAATACTATGCGGTTTTTGGTTTTTTGACCCCCCTTGTGGTTTTTTGCCTTGATTTAAGCTTAATTCTCGACGTGGGGACAACGCCCGGGGTCCGTTCATGTATATTTGGGCCTGGTTGTCGGTGGATTCCCATCCAGGGGCGACACGAAACGTCCATCTGTCGCAAAGGAGCGGGCCACCACGGGGGATGGTAGCAAACCCTGGTATTAGTTGTTAAAAACCTTTGCTATTTTCGGCCCGTTGCGCGGCGCGTACCGATTAAAAGCGATAAAAAAAAATTTTATTAGATAGAGTAAAAAAGGCGAATTGAACGGTTTATTTTTTATATTAAATGGATAAAAATTGCGGTTAAAATAAACGAATTAATTTGGTGCACCTTACCGGATGCGACCCGCGGGTATCAGCGGGTAAGGGCTTGTCACGGCATGGAGGGGGTCTCCCAGGCGCACGGGCCTGGCAGCCGATTAGATAAGCCCCTCCCAAGCAGTGCACGGCACGCGCCCAGGCCTCCGGCCTCGATTTCTCCCAATACATCTCTCTTTTGGCCACCTTTTGCAGCCGCCCCAGCCGCCGTGACAGGGCTAGAGAAAATGGCGGCAAAGGAGATTTGTATTTAGAAGGAAGCCAGGCCGGAGGCCTGGGGCCTGGAGAAAATCTCTATCTACTGTGGCCTGGAGGCCCGTGCTGAGGCCTGGGCACGTGACGGGCCCGAGGGGCCCCTTCGTGCCGTGACAGCGGGCCGGCCAGCTTTGTCCCTCCTAGACCTTCCCAGACCCTCCCTGATTGAAGGCCACAAGTGGCTTACAGGGCCTCCATCCAGGCGACTCGTTGGCCTGGTCAAAATGGTACTTCTGGCGGGGCAAAAGCTATATTTACTAGGCGTTTTACCG
Organism: Falciphora oryzae; assembly: GCA_000733355.1. Classification (NCBI taxonomy): domain Eukaryota; kingdom Fungi; phylum Ascomycota; class Sordariomycetes; order Magnaporthales; family Magnaporthaceae; genus Falciphora; species Falciphora oryzae. The sequence goes on from JNVV01000030.1 coordinate 454,533, forward strand.
GGATTTGGGCCGGGGGGTCTCGGATCCACCAGCGGTTTTTCAAGCGGTTGGCAAAAATAGTATGGAAAAAACCAAAAACCACGATAGTATTGAACAGCCCCTTAATTCCCTAATCAACTCCATCCAATCCTCATCATGAGGCCCAACAGCTCCCTCCTTACCCCCACCCTCCTGGCCGCCATGGCCCAAACAACCTCGTGCCAAGCCGTCACGACGGGGGCCACGAAGGTCTGGATGCCCATGGACAAGCCACACAACAGCATCGCGACTGATAAACCCATTTTTGCGAGTGCTACGGTCATGGGCAGCTCGTTTGCACCAACGGGGACCACGAAGCTCGTCGTGGACCTTGGCCCGAGTATTACCAGGGCCGACTGGCTGCTCAGCATGTCCCTGACCTACATCAGCACCGCGGTCTTGAGCATCAACTGGAGCGGAGGGGAAAACACCAGGACAATGTCCGGGACCAGCGGGACCAATGAGGGGACTGCGGTAACCACGTAAGTGCTGTCCCGCCACTATTTGTGGAGGACACTCTTAGTTCCCACCTGGCGACCAACATCCCCTTGGATGCTCGAAACATCAATCGCAACAAACTGACAAACTAAAACGCAGATTCGCCGCGGCAGAGTGCACATCAACCTTGGGCGCAACAACCGCGTCCTGCACGGGCTTGTACGGCGAGAGCGGCGTCTCCTGGCTGTTCAAGACGGACAAGCCAGAAGAGACACTGTCTCTGCGGTCGTACAAAAGCCAGACTGCGTACCCGACGAATCCTACCATCCAGGCACTGCCCATCACTATCCTTGCCACCCAGGCCGGGTCGCAGTCGGGCCCATCGACGCCCGAGACCACCTCGCAATCGACGGCGTCGACGGCCAGAACTACCTCGTCATCAACCGGTGCTGCCGCCCCGAGGCAGACCGGGGCCGAGCACATACTCGCTGCGGGTGCCTTGGCGGTTGGCGCGGCGGTGCTGATAGTATAATTAGGATTTGTGATCGAGGGAGATATCCTGGTGGTCGCCGAGGGTTTGATGATACGGTTATGGAGGTGGACCATGTTTCTAATATTTTATCGAATCAAGTATCCTCAGCTATGGTGGGAAAGCGACTGAAACCGTAGCCATACAATCCTCATAAATCCACACCAATAACTTGTCGCAAACTCAAACCATACGGATCGATGTCTCGGCCTCCACCTCACCCACAGAGACTTCCTGCTGCTAGTGATATCCATTAATTATGTCGTCAAGTTCGGTTCCTTCGTTCCTTTGTGTTAAGGAAGGCGTTCCCAGCCGGCGATATTTGGGCAGTTCAGACCAAATCTTCTCCTTAACAGGATAATCTACGCTTTTGCCGGCTACAGGACAGATAATCGACCCTCTCTGCTCGTAAATCTCGGAGTAAACCCTGAGGAGCCACATAGGACAGGGGTTGCTGTTTCCATCGAGGCTGGCCTTGATGTCCTTGAAGTTGCTGATCGTGTCTGGGCAGAGCTGAAGCAACGGACAGGTGAGGAGCTGGCCTGCCAGCAGCCCATCGTAGTCGCTCTCTGTTTCTGGCCAGAGCTCAAGAGACGGATCCTCCTCTGCGGAGAAGGGGTCGTCTTCGTCATCTCGGATAGATGCAACAACCCCCCGAGAGACCAAGGTGCTGACTCTTGAGCAGCTTGGCTGTTAGGACGATAAACCCGGAGTTGACCATGCCGAACGGTGCACGTGGGTCGCGTAGCACAACACCATGGTCTTTCAACCAGATTGATGCACCGCTGGGGCAGTCGTCCTAGGACTCTTTCTCCTGGATGGTCTCCCCCCCCCCACCTGCCAAGCAACACTCCAGGTACCAGAGCATCTCTTTGGCAGCCCAGCCAGCTGCCGACGCTTTGCAGCAGCCTACCCGAGCCGTCCTAGGCCCACTCCTGCCTCATCGTGCGTGATTAACTAAAAGCCTTCCGTAAACGACTACGCCTCGTGATCGAGGCTGATGTCGGCCTCGGGAGGACCTTGAACCTCCTCATCTCTCAGCCCCGCATAGTCGTTCCTAATCTCTCGGAGACCTTCTTGACCAAAATCTCCGGTGAAGTGGGCCATAGGTCAGAGCTCGACGTCCGCAAGCCGGTCGACAAGATCCTGCCCCAGATTATCACCCCATTCCTCGGCGCTTGGTCATCTAGCCAAATAACCTTACGGTCCCGTGCCATTCTCCGTTTACAAAGTCGCAACGGCGGGACGGCTCTGGCCAGATGGTTATGACTGGAATCTGGACAGGTTGGCCGGATTTGATTTTGTGGCGAACCGGTTCGCAGATGTTTGATCCCGTCGGCAGATATACACCACGCTGGATTCCGTAACCAATGGTAGCTGAGAAGCTCGTAAACCCTTTTCACGTTGGGGAATGCGGCGAGGAACGACTGGATGAAGCAAGTGGTATCAAAGGAGCGCCCATGCGCGTTTCTGATCTGGCCATCGTCATTCAGGACGGTGCCTTGGAGGGCGAGAAGTTCGACGCGCCTGGAGAAGCGGGTGATCGTATTGTTTTCTAAAAAGTGGGCTGGAGGGTTTCCGGGAAACCGGTCGGGGAAGATGGAATGTCACGGCTGGCTGATGCCGTAGCAAGAGACCGCGACGATGTCTTTGGATTTGCCGAATAACCCTTGTTCATGTGGAAGTGCTGCCCGTTGGGAAGGTGCCCAGGCCTCCGCACGGGCCTCCAGGCCACAGTAGATAGAGATTTTCTCCAGGCCCCAGCCTCCGGCCTGGCTTCCTTCCGAATACAATCTTCTTTGCCGCCATTTTCTCTAGCCCTACCCGCTGTGACAGTGGCTACTAGCAGCGTGCCGGAAGGGGAGGCCCCCAA